>OW626793.1:3600000-4200000 GCA_939628115.1 Tribolium freemani
ATGTCCCTATAGATGAACCGATCCATATTACCTTCAATAAAGCTCAACGGGCCCACACCATTCCACGAAAAACACCCCCACAGAAAAACGCTACCGTGACCATGTTTAACAGTTTAACATACTTGGGGTTGAATCGTGTATTGATTGGCCGTCTCACACGTTTCATTCCATCCGAATTAAATAATTTGTAACGAGTTTCGTCACTAAACAGAACTTTCCTCCAATATTGCACTGTCCAATTCAAATGTTCTCTTGCAAATTGCAAACTGAAGGCTATTTCTTTCGGAAGTCAAAGGTTTTTTAGCAGGACGTCTACTAAAATGCTTTGCTGCAACCAGTCTTCTTTGAATTGTTCGTGTACTAACTTCTACTTCCGGTATTTCCGCTATAATTTTAGATGCAGATTTCCATGGATCGTTTTCCGAAATTCTTTTAATGCGTCTGCCCATGTGTATAGTGGTTTTTCGTGGTCTTCCCGATTTTAGGATATTATTTAAATGTCCTCTTTCGTTGTAGCGAATAATTATTTTAGACACGCTGTATCTAGGCAGTTGAAATCTTCTTGCAATATCCGCCTGTTTTTCATTGTTTAAAAAAGCATCTCTTTCTTTCAACTCTTTATCAATTGATGTACCCGTTGGCATGGCTCTTGTTGCACAGGATGAACTGCTAATATTGGCCTAAATTCAGAAAAGACAAATTTTTCATTATAACATCTTAAAAAAAATAATCTAAATGTTGCCTTACGTTTGTCGTCTTAAAATTACCCTTTTTTACACTACCAGTCAACAAAACGGTTTTTTTCAACCTTAATAAATAATTATTTGACATTAATGACAGTAGCCTCCTTTGATTCTTTTAATAATACCATAGTTTGCCCGATCATAATTTATTTGCATGAGATAGACATTAATTTCTATATTTTTTAAAATGTTGCCTTACTTTTGTCCGATAGTTATGATCAAAGAAAAATTCAATAATTTAGTACTTTTCTAATCTTTTGATGATAGAAGTTCTACTTTTAGATCTCTGTATCCTAAAATTAATTACCTTTTAGAAGCCAGCTACAATGGAAAGGTACTTTTTCTTGTCTTGGTATTGTCAAACCTCAAGACAAGAGTAAGTTAATTAATAATTTCAAGTCAAGACAAAAAAATAAATTTAATAATTGTAATCACAATTAACTTTTATTTTGTGAATCAAATTTCGCTTTTTACATATTATTACTTGAACAGATATCTATTACATATTTTGTTTTCGCCGGCACATTTACTGTCATAGCACTATAGATCTACTCGTCAATTTTTTTTTTCTACAAATATTCTCATCATGAGCTCTATTTTCCTTAAACAAAGCGTTTAGGTTTAAATTCTATTCATCTTCTTAGTCGTCATAATTGTTTTTTTGTAAATCTTTTATTTCTGCATTTAGTTTAACTGTTACATTTTTATACCGACAATTAAGACGACACAGTTGGATTTTTCATAATGATTAAATATTTTATCATTTCTTAATATGTCCTGATTTGTGTCCCACATTGGCGTCTGTGTTACCTAAAAAATACCTAATATTAAATGTAAGTTGGTAGACGACAAGTGAATGCAGAAAAAAAGTTGTTTTTTTTTCCAGACCAACCATGATAGAAAAAGGAGCGCCAGAAATGTGCAATTCTCAGATAAGACAAACCTTCTTAACTTACATTTTAACTTGGTATTTTAACAAAATTAAGAAATTAAGATTTTTGTTCATTATAAACATTTAAAAAAAACACAGGTCACTTTTTCATATAGATTTCATTATGTACTTACTTAGTAATTGTGTTCCATAATTTTCAAAAAATTCTACTTTTTAAAATAGATATACCTATGTCGTTGTGACATTTTTAAAATGCTTATTATTTTTTTAATGTAAAGAAAATCTAATTTTTTCAATTAAAAATAAACTTATTCAACGTTTTAAATAGTAGTTAGTCGTGGAATAACTTTTATGTTCTAGTATGTTCAGTATGTAGTAGTCCACTACTACATACTGCAAACGCTTTATTCTGGCTCAAAAGAACGAATTATATTATAGTTTGAACAAAAACAGTGAATTTTAGACAATTTTTTGCTTAAAGAAACGAGTATATTTAATAAAACAGACAGAAAAGGCTTTATTCTAGCTCAAGAATACGACTTTTTTGAGTTGTTTGAGTTAAATTTGGGATTAATATGCGTTAATTTGTTAAAAAGGATCCTTAATTTAAGTCACTACAACAAAAATAAAGGACAAGAATCGTCTTACTTTTTGTAGAAGAAACAAACGAATTTTTGTAATTATCAAAAAAAATATAAAAAAGTACTAAAGTTCTGATAAACATTGATAAAATATTTTAATTTGGATGATTAAAAAAATGTTTTACTCCACACACAACATTTAATTAATAATATTCTTGACTAAATAATTTTAAAAGAAGTTAATTCTTATTTTATCAAAGTTAATTATTAAGATTCGTACCCATTTTAGCAAAACTAAATATAGGTATTTCAAGAAACTGTCATATATGTCGAATTAAAGCTAAAAGGCGATTCTGCAGTATTATTTTTTTCAAATTGCGCGCCGAGTGTATACCTGTTTAAAAGTAGAAGTTTATATCGTTTGCGACTCCTTGCAGTGTTGCCAGATTTCGGAGTCAAAAACGAACTATGGATGCATGGAGTTGATTGCGACCTAAACACACATTTTGTATAAGACCGCAGCGCCATCTCCATAACCAACCCCGAACCTTGGTGTATGTTCGTATATGTATATAGGTCGTTTTCGACTCCGGGCAAAAATTTGCGAGAGCACTGCCCCCACCCTAATTCGTGCAAATCCGATGAATACACGGCAAGACGTTCCCGACTCCGAAATCGGAGTCGAACACGTAAAATCGGAGTCAGAAACGTTCTATTGACATAGCGATCGGAGTTGTATAAGTACTAATTGCATATATATATATATATATGTGCTTTTGTATCCTTTCTGACTCTTTCATGGGTGGAGTCAGAAAGGATACAAAAGCATTACAAAGGGGCACTTGTTTTTTTTATTTTGTGTAATGACTCTTATTGATGATGCTTTTCTTATCTGAAAAAAACTGCAACTTAAATGTGGCGTTTCTCGTCAGAAGATCACAGAAAACTTGCAAAAAATTAAAAATCTTAAATTAATAAATCATATACAGCGTTGGGCGAAAGTCTGGGACCAAGCGTTTTGTGCCTAAACTATGTACCTTACAAAAAACTATTTAGTACATCATCAACTACTTTAAAAATGTGGGCATTTTTCAAAAATAAATTTTTTCGAAATTCCTTTTCGAGTTATTCAAAAAAAAACATTTTTTTTCAAATGGCACCCTACTACGGCGATTTTTTTGGTAATAGATTAAGCTCTAAAACCAACTCCTACTTTAATAAAATTAATTTTAAACCAGTGGTTTTTCTTAAATGAATTATTAAAATTGCGTTCCGAGCTCATTACGAAGGTTTTTCGAACTTAGCCGAAGTGGTTGTATCCATGGATGTTTATAATTGCGAAAAATTTTACGAATCAAATTAGTGGATAAAAAACATCCATAGATACAACCACTTCGGCCAAATTCGAAAAATCTTCGTATTGAGTTCGGACCGCAATTTTAATAATTTATTTTTAAAAAACCACTGGTTCAAAAACAATAGGCATAATCTTTTCCCAAAAAAAAACGCCATAGTAGGATGCCATTTGAAAAAAAATAATTTTTTTTAGAACTCGAAAACTAAAAGGAATTTCGAAAAAATTTATTCTCGAAAAATCATCACATTTTTAAAGTAGTTGATGATGTACTAACTAGTTTTTTCGTAAAGTACATAGTTTAGACACAAAACTTTCCAGACTTTCGCCCAACGCTGTATTTCGCCTAATAAAATTTGCTGTGAGCAGATTATGCTTTATAGTTAGCAACTTGTTAGAAAATTGTACTTTAAGGTTTAAATAATAAAGTTTTAAAAAAGAATAAAAAAATAACAAGTTTCTACAAAAAAGTAAAATGGTCCTTAATTTTGACTTTACTTGAATAATACCTACATTATTACATCAATAAACAAACCTATTATAATCGAATGAACTTTAAAAAAATGCAATTATTAAAAAACAAAAAAGGTATAAAAAAACATTAATCTACACCTCATTTCAACAAATCAAATGGAGCAGAATTATCAAGATGATATAGACACATTTATTCAAAATTTCTAGGTACGAAAATATATCAGACTGAATACATGACATTAAAAAACGTAAATTTTCTTTTTCGTAAGAAATGATTTAGTTTCCACTTGCTTTTAACAAATAAACAACAATTAAATAAAGTTTTGATAATAAAATTTCCTGAGCACCTAAAGCAATATTGATAAGTAATTTGTTGTTAGTAAATTGTATTTTAACGTTAGAAAAAGAAATTATAAACAACAACTCGAAAACTGGTTTCATCCAATAAAACAGCTTGAATTTTGAACGCCGTACTTCGTAAATATTTTTAGTTTTAATTTTAGTTTGCCCTTATTTGAGCACATTAAAACATTATTTTTAGATACAGATATTCCTTGTAACCTTCTGAATCGTAAAAAAAATAATTTTTAAAGAAATTGCAAAAAAGTAAGAAAAAGTCGGGAAAATTATAATCGACATCCCATTTTAGCAAATGTCGTGGTGTAAGATTCGTAAGACGCACTAGAGATATTTTTCGCAATTTTGGACACACGAAATTACCACAAATTGTAAACATGCCAATAAAAAACCCGTAAACGTTTTCTTTGAGACGAAATTGTTAGGACTGTTTTCTTGAATTAAATAGTGAGACAACAAAAAATACCTCATACAAAACAACTTTAATAATAATCATATTCAACTTATTAGTTGAATATCAGTACTAGTGTTCTAATGAGCCTAATAAAAAACTGCAAACAAACTTAACAATAAATAAATTTCATATTAATATTATTTCAGTTTAAAACAAATTTTGAATGTAATCATTTTAAAACTTGTTCCATGTACATTTAAAATCAATAAAATAAATCAGAAATTCTGAGGCAGGTCAATTTATATTTACAGGGGGGCACTTTTTCGAGTACTTTTGAAAATTTTAGCACCAACCCTCTTTGTAGTAGAAACAACCTCTTCAAAATTTTGAAGACATCATCCCTTTTGTGATACTTCACATGAATGCTACTTTGACCAGGAATTTGGCTGTATAGCGCACTAAGTGCCTTCCATTAGAGGGTTGTTTTTCTAAACAAGCCTCCCTAGATATCTTAGAAAAAAAAACAAAAAATTAGAACTTCCGACACAGGTCAATTTTTTTAGACTGAGACACATTTTAGAGACTTTTCAAAATTGTGGCACCAACCTATTTTGTAATACTTACATCTTCTTCAAAATTTTAAATGGCATTAGGTACCCCTTTTGTTATACTTCAAATGAAAGCTATTTTGACCGGAAATTCGGCTGTTTGTGTTTTTTTAATTTTGAGTATTTTTATCTACGTCAACCAGTACCAGATCCAATAGATTTTCAGAACCAACTACACAGAGTGTGTTTAAAGTAACGCACAAAATTCCTAATTCTTTTATTTTTCAAAAATAAAAAAAAATGCAAAAACAGGTAACTTAGCATTTTAATTGAGCTCCAATTTGACCTGACTGGATCAATCATGGCGGTCAAGATGGCGGCGCCATGACGTCATCACAGAATTTTTTAAATGGAAAGATATCTTTTTTTGCATAATTGGAAGCTCTACCAAAAGGCCTTTACAACTACTTATTTTGAATATGTATAAACCAAACACGTAATTTTTTTTTTAAATCATCATTATAAAGTGAAGTATAAAATTCATATTTCTTTTATTTTTCAAAAATTAAAAACATACAAAAACAGGGAACTTAGCATTTCAATTGGGCTTAAAAATGACGTAACTGAATCAGTCAGGGTGGCCAATATGTCGGCGCCATAATGTCATTATAGAATCTTAAATGGAACGATATCTTTTTTTATCATTAAAAGTCTTATTAATAGGCCATTAGGCCTTTACTTATTTTGAATGTGAGTGAAGCAAACACGAAAAAAAAATTAAAATTATAATTAGTCTAAAGTAAGGTAAAACATTCATATGAATTAGACGCTGTGACTGATCCATTTAGGTCAGAATTGAGCACCCTTAAAATAATAAGTTACCTGTTTGTGCATTCTTATTATATTTTAGAAAGATATCAAAAATATGAATATTATTACAAAAATTTCAAATTTTTTTCTGGGTTGGGCTCACTCACATCCAAAATAAGTAGCACAGTTGTAGAGGCCTATTAGTACAGCTTCTACTTATACAAAAAAAATTGTTTCGTTGTATTTAAAAAATGTATGATGACGTTATGGCGCCGCCATTTGATTCAGTTAGGTCAAATTTGAGCAGAATTAAAATGCTAAGTTACCTGTTTCTGCATTTTTTTTTATTTTTGAATAATAAAATAATTACGAATTTTAAGCTTTAC
This sequence comes from Tribolium freemani, assembly GCA_939628115.1. NCBI lineage: Eukaryota > Metazoa > Arthropoda > Insecta > Coleoptera > Tenebrionidae > Tribolium > Tribolium freemani. The sequence goes on from OW626793.1 coordinate 3,606,540, forward strand.
TTTAAACTCACTCTTATAAAAGTCACATATGACCAAAATTGTAAATGCTGTTATAAGTGATGGATTTCCCAAAATAATGCAAAAAATATTCAAACCTAAAAACAAAAAGACATGCACTGACTAATTTCTGGTCAAAATTTCTTATACTTAAGGTATCACAAAAGGGGTAATTTTATTTAAAACCTTGAATTAGTTGTTCGTATTATAAAAAGGGTTGGATCTTCAACTTTTAAAAGTACATTAAAAAGTGTTCCTCTAAAAATAAAAAATCACCTGCCTCGGTATTTTTTAATTTTTGGTTTGTTTTCTGAAATAACCAGGTTGACTGATTTTTGGAAAAAGAACCTTTTATTGGGAAGCATTCAATGCGCTGTGCTCTTTTGCTACATTGGCTTCGGATACTGCATTAAACATCTTGGGGTGGCTAATATCGAGATTTGCGAGTCTGGAGGCTTTTTGCTCATCCATCCACCAGTTCTAATACTTAAATTAATATTGGAAGGCATTTAATGTGCTGTGCGCGTTTGCCACGTTGACGGGCTTCGGATACTGCGCTGAACGTCATGGGGTGGTTAACATCGGGAGAACATCTACAGTGTATATACATCAGCGACCGTACGCCCCCTATACGGCAAACCCTCGAACTAAACGTGTATGTTTTGAGATATAAACCGACTTTACGAAGCCAAGTCGAAAATGCGCCACGCGTGTCTGTGGATGGTACTAATGCTGGTGGAACGATTTATACACGTGAAAATCCAGGCACAAGTGAAAGATGCATTTTGGGTTGCACCTTAATATGTGCCAGGGTCGTCATTTATACTGAATAACCCTGTATATATATATATATATATACATATACAGGGTTATTCAGTATAAATGACGATATATACAGTATATATATATATATGTGCTTTTGTATCCTTCTGACTCCACCCATGAAAGAGACTTCCACAGCTCCACCAGAAATCGCAAACTGAGACAGAAACTGTTCGTGTGTATAGCTTAGTTGCACCTCATTTACCAGGCGCACACTCAGAGGGGAAAAAATATCTCAATTTTAAATTATACAAAAAACGTATATAAATTTGATACTTTTTGGACTCCTTACACCCATAGCACTCTTTCGCCTCCGTTTGTATAAAATGTATAGGTTCTACGGTAGGGTTTGACTCCAGCGACGTTGCCGATGTATTTATCACACAATTTGCTATTAGACTTGAATACAAGCTTTGCTTCGAGGTTTTAAAGTGTGCGATCAGACTAAATAAATTAAATTAATTGATTCTTTAAAACAATAATTATTAAAGGTATAATGTAAAATAAGAAATTATTTTTATTTTGCTTTTAGATTATTTTTGTGTTTAAAATAAATTTTGAAAATACATCTATTATTTATTGCATCCACGTCAAAGGAGTGATAAATATCTATTTGTTAAAATTAAACTATACATCTTTTTTTGTAAAGTACAATTTCTTTGACAGTTTAAAATTTTTAGTTTAAAAATTGAAAAAATACACCTGTATACAAAATAAGTGACTTTAAGAACGCTGTAAAAGTTGACAACAAATTAAAAATTGAAAATAGAAACTGGTAGCTCTTACAAAAATTAATCTAAAATAAGAACTATTCGAGAAAAATAAAATGTTATTGATAGTTTTTAATTTTTTTAGTGTAGTAGTTAAAGAACTGTGTCTGTATGCCCAATTTGTGATATTAATAATTGACAACAAATTAAAAATTTTACATAAATGCTGGTAGTTCTCATAGAAATTAAACTCACAAAAAAAGCATAGTGGAAAGCACAATAGTATATTACGTCTCAAGGGCCGAAAGTAGGCATTAGCGGCCCGCAGCCGTTGAGCAGGTAGCTAAGGGCCGCTAATGCCTTTCGGACCATGAGACGTACAACTGTTTTTCGCCTACTTGATTTTACATTTAAAAATTTTTCGTCTTCTGTAACTGTGTAATGTGTAATGGTGACAATTGTGACAAGGATCTCTAGGAAAATCCAGACCGGTAGGGTGCTTTGGATTATTTGTCAGTTTGGCAGTTAGCTTTCACAAAATTTTATTTCTTGTAGCTTGTTTTTCCAATTAGCAGATACTGTTTGAGCTTAGAGATTGCATATAGAAAGGTAAAAAACGATTATATTTTTAAATTTTAGGTTACATTTTCAAGTAGACTTCCAATAAATTTGACAGAACGGGCCCGTAAAAATGGCCAAAAGCCCGCATTTGATTAGAACAGCCCGCTCATTATAGCAGCTATGATACGCTTTCGGTTCAAGTAGGCGAAAAAATATATTTAGATACAGAAGGGCACTTTTGGGAAACAACCATAATCCAAATTAACATTTGTCAAAACAGTTGAGCTAAGAGTTAAAATTTAAACAAGTATTATGTGATCATTTGAATTTAGGTATAATTAGAATAGGCCATAATTAGTATAGGCCATAAATAGTAAAATTTCGAACGATAACATTTCATTAAAACAATTTTTTTTCTTCAGTTTGCACTTGTTTATCAATTACAAAAGTTCCCAAAAAGACAGTACTTAAAACATTTGTCTGTATACCAAATTAGTAATTTTAAAAAATGACAACAAATTAAAAATTGTAAATCAGTATTTGTAGTTCTCATGGCAATTAAACTCAAGCAAAAATGCAGTTATTGGAAAGCACAAACTATAATATTAAAGAATTTTACCATGCTATCATTTAATTTATAATTAAAGTAGGCTTTGTCAGTTTTTTTTTTTAACTTGGATGAAAATGCCGATTGTGGTAATTAATTAAGCTGAAGAGTCAAATAATAATGTTTTAAATGGTAATATTCAATTAGATATGTTTTTTCCCTCAGTTTGCCTAAGTTTTTCAGTCGCAAAGACACAAAACCGTCTATTTTAATTATAAATTCAAATGATCCCATGGTACTTTTGGGTAACAGCGATAATCCATAAAAACGTTTGGCATCGTCTGGGCATTGAAGAAATTAATTTTTGAATAACATTTTCATCCAGATTTGACCACACTTCCTTGATTTTATCAATTAAAGATTGCTTGTTGGGAAATCTTTGTATCCGGATTTGACGCTCTACCTCTTCCCATAAGTTCTCAATTGGGTTGAGGTCTGGTGATTGGGCAGGCCATTGCAAAACTTGAATATTATTATTTTGGAACCACTCACTGACCAATGCGGAAGTGTGCTTGGGGTAGTTATCTTATTGAAAGAAAAAACGAAGAGGCATTTCCCATTCTGCATACGGCAGCATTACATCTTGGAATATGTCCCTATAGATGAACCGATCCATATTACCTTCAATAAAGCTCAACGGGCCCACACCATTCCACGAAAAACACCCCCACAGAAAAACGCTACCGTGACCATGTTTAACAGTTTAACATACTTGGGGTTGAATCGTGTATTGATTGGCCGTCTCACACGTTTCATTCCATCCGAATTAAATAATTTGTAACGAGTTTCGTCACTAAACAGAACTTTCCTCCAATATTGCACTGTCCAATTCAAATGTTCTCTTGCAAATTGCAAACTGAAGGCTATTTCTTTCGGAAGTCAAAGGTTTTTTAGCAGGACGTCTACTAAAATGCTTTGCTGCAACCAGTCTTCTTTGAATTGTTCGTGTACTAACTTCTACTTCCGGTATTTCCGCTATAATTTTAGATGCAGATTTCCATGGATCGTTTTCCGAAATTCTTTTAATGCGTCTGCCCATGTGTATAGTGGTTTTTCGTGGTCTTCCCGATTTTAGGATATTATTTAAATGTCCTCTTTCGTTGTAGCGAATAATTATTTTAGACACGCTGTATCTAGGCAGTTGAAATCTTCTTGCAATATCCGCCTGTTTTTCATTGTTTAAAAAAGCATCTCTTTCTTTCAACTCTTTATCAATTGATGTACCCGTTGGCATGGCTCTTGTTGCACAGGATGAACTGCTAATATTGGCCTAAATTCAGAAAAGACAAATTTTTCATTATAACATCTTAAAAAAAATAATCTAAATGTTGCCTTACGTTTGTCGTCTTAAAATTACCCTTTTTTACACTACCAGTCAACAAAACGGTTTTTTTCAACCTTAATAAATAATTATTTGACATTAATGACAGTAGCCTCCTTTGATTCTTTTAATAATACCATAGTTTGCCCGATCATAATTTATTTGCATGAGATAGACATTAATTTCTATATTTTTTAAAATGTTGCCTTACTTTTGTCCGATAGTTATGATCAAAGAAAAATTCAATAATTTAGTACTTTTCTAATCTTTTGATGATAGAAGTTCTACTTTTAGATCTCTGTATCCTAAAATTAATTACCTTTTAGAAGCCAGCTACAATGGAAAGGTACTTTTTCTTGTCTTGGTATTGTCAAAGGTATTGTCAAAGACAAGAGTAAGTTAGTTAATAATTTTAAGTCAAGACAAAAAAATAATTTTAATAATTGTAATCACAATTAACTTTTATTTTGCGAATCAAATTTCGCTTTTTACATATTATTACTTGAACTGATATCTATTACATATTTTGTTTTCGCCGGCACATTTACTCTCATAGCACTATGGATCTTCTCGTCAATTTTTTTTTCTACAAATATTCTCATCATTAGCTCTATTTTCCTTAAACAAAGCGTTTAGGTTTAAATTCTATTCATCTTCTTAGTCGTCATAATTGTTTTTTTGTAAATCTTTTATTTCTGCATTCAGTTTAACTGTTACATTTTTATACCGACAATTAAGACGACACAGTTGGATTTTTCATAATGATTAAAAATTTTATCATTTCTTAATATGTCCTGATTTGTGTCCCACATTGATGTTTGTGTTACCTAAAAAATACCTAATATTAAATGTAAGTTGGTAGACGACAAGTGAATGCAGAAAAAAAGTTGTTTTTTTTTTCCAGACCAACCGTGATAGAAAAAGGAGCGCCAGAAATGTGCAATTCTCAGATAAGACAAACCTTCTTAACTTAAATTTTAACTTGGTATTTTAACAAAATTAAGAAATTAAGATTTTGGTTCATTATAAACATTTAAAAAAAACACAGGTTACTTTTTCACATAGATTTCATTATGTACTTACTCAGTAATTGTGTTCCATAATTTTCATAAAATTCTACTTTTTAAAATAGATATACCTATGTCGTTGTGACATTTTTAAAATGCTTATAATTTTTGTAATGTAAAGAAAATCTAATTTTTTCAATTAAAAATAAACTTATTCAACGTTTTAAATAGTAGTTAGTCGTGTAATAACTTTTATGTTCTAGTGGACTGCAATAGTAGTGACGTTATAATTTTGCTAATATTTTTTGACCATAGATAAGAATTGGGTGCTTGAATACTCATTTTTTTATTTAATTAAATTTAATGACTGGGAATAGAAAATGAATATAATTTTTCAGACTTTATGTCTTACTTAGTACTATTGAAAACATTATCATGAGTAGTTAACAGGCTTAGGATTGGTTTTACCAACGATAAATAAATCGTTGGTGACTAGACCATAATTTTTATATATTTGTTAAAAATAAAAAAATTGTTTCACTAAATTTTTGTTATTATCCAATTACTTACCTGAATACGACTTTTTTGAGTTGTTTGAGTTAAATTTGGGATTAATATGCGTTAATTTGTTAAAAAGGATCCTTAATTTAAGTCACTACAACAAAAATAAAGGACAAGAATCGTCTTACTTTTTGTAGAAGAAACAAACGAATTTTTGTAATTATCAAAAAAAATATAAAAAAGTACTAAAGTTCTGATAAACATTGATAAAATATTTCAATTTGGATGATTAAAAAAATGTTTTACTCCACACACAACATTTAATTAATAACATTCTTGGCTAAATAATTTTAGAAGAAGTTAGTTCTTATTTTAATAAAGTTAATTATTGAGATTCGTACGCATTTTAGCAAAACCAAATATAGGTATTTCAAGAAACAGTCATATAGGTTGAATTAAAGTTAAAAGGCGATGCTGCAGGCTATTATTTTGTTCAAATTGCGCGCCGAGTGTATACCTGTTTAAAAGTAGAAGTTTATATCGTTTGCGACTCCTTGCAGTGTTGCCAGATTTCGGAGTTAAAAACGAACTATGGATGCATGGAGTTGATTGCGACCTAAACACACATTTTGTATAAGACCGCAGCGCCATCTCTATAACCAACCCCGAACCTTGGTGTATGTTCGTATATGTATATGGGTCGTTTTCGACTCCGGGCAAAAATTTGCGAGAGCACTGCCCCCACCCTAATTCGTGCAAATCCGATGAATACACGGCAAGATGTTCCCGACTCCGAAATCGGAGTCGAACACGTAAAATCGGAGTCAGAAACGTTCTTTTTACATATTGATATATATATCAATATGTCCACAATATATATCAAAACTTGGTTGTCCACTATCAAAGTTTTGTAATTTCTTCTATGTACGCCAAGTTTTCACTTCTGGCGACAACTCATGAATTTCGGTGAAGCCTCCTTGAAAACTCGTAAGTCGACATTCTTCGACAAGATGTTGGACAGTTTCTTCCACTTGACCACATTGGCAATATGGATTTTCGATAGCATTCCATTTAAATAACATTGAATTGCATCTGGCATGGCCAGTTCTTTGTCTGTTCAATTTCAGACCCACCTTGGTTGATCCATTCCAGGTACACTTTTTGTTGGATCTTCTATTAAATCTTTATTGAAAAGTTGGATATTTGACCACATATTGCGCCACTCATTAATAATGAAAAAGTTTTCGATGTCAGAAGTTTCAACCCAAAAAGGTTTTCTGGATTTTAATCGATTTTCGGGGGCAATTAGATCAGACCATATTGGATAATCTTGGGGATGTCTGCTATATTTGATCCACAGTTTCTTGACTGAAAGTTTTCTTCTTAGTATCGGTGGAGCAATATTAGACAATACTGGAAGCCATTCAGTGGGGGTTGATTTCAAAGTGCCAGTTATGACTCGCATAGCAGTGTTTAACTGTGCATCAATTTTGCTTGTATGTGAACTGTTCATCCAAACAGCACTGCAATATTCTGCCGTTGAAAAGACTAATACAAGAGACGAGACACGAAGAGTTTTAGCATTAGCACCCCAAGTCGAACCGGCCAACTTTAGTAGAATGTTATTTCTTGTTTTCAGTTTTTGCCTTAATTTTTCAAGGTGAAACTTGTAGGTGAGCGAACAGTCAAGAGAGACACCAAGGTAAACAAGATTCCAACATATTTTTTTTTATATTCTTCGGTGAACATTTTGGACATATTGACAGAGTGATGTGATGCTGAAGTTATTTACTCAATTCGTTTCACTGCTGGCGTAACTGTCATGAATAACTAGATTAAAATTAAAAAAAAACCGCTTGGTATTTGGTAGATTCTTTGGTTTTGGAGGTATGAAGTGTCAAAAATACGACGCATTAAACACTGGTTTGCAAAAATTAACTTTTTCTTCCAATTATTGTTACGCGTTGTTATTATAATTTAATTAGAAAATTAACAAAAATTAAATATCACATAAATTTTTGTAATAGAACTTTTAAATAAATCGTTGATTTTACTTAAAAGTATAACTGTAAATTTAATGATTGCGACAATAATTTACACAAATGTTATAATAGTTCGTTCCAAAACCCAAAAAGTGATTAAAAAAATTTAACTAGTTGCATATTAACAACATTTCTCTTTCTAGTTTTTGCTTTTTTATATTTTCCATTAAAGTTTGAAAACCAACAAAAATGTGCTGATTGCTTCTGACGATCTTCTTCTGACTATTTCTCGTTGGATGCGAAATATTTTTTGATGAAACCTTTCTGCATGTTTATTGATACTATGCTAAGATTTTCGAAAAGAAATTTAAGTGAGTCAAAAAAATTAATTTTATAAGTTATTTTAAACTTTTTCCTACTTTGGTTTCGTACTGAAGCCATTACGATACGCCATTTGCATATCGTAATATCCAACGGAGTGCTATAATAATTACACTAAAAACCAGGGTAATTTAGTTGGATAATGATGGCAATTTGACAATTTGATAATTATCCGAGAACTGTCCGTGTCAATCGGCACCTGTTTCAAGTGATAATTTAATCAAATGAATCAAATTCGAACCTTTAGAGGCTTTTGATACGTAGTCCCTACGAACACCTTTCCAGTAATAGCAAATATAACTTCAGAAGCCAGTGCAAGTAAGTAATTTGAGATCCCATTCTCCTTAGGCCAATTTTCAAACCCCGCGTATTTGCCACAAAAACCCGTATTCGTTGAGGCAAAATGTCTTGGACACTTTCAGAATACATTTTACGAATAAACTAATGACGATCCAAATTATTAATTTAATTTCATGATCCACGCAAATGCGTTAAAAAAGGTGCAAAGTAGAAAAAATAGTGTATGATATCTCGTTTAAAAGGCATTTTGTCGCACTTACTCCATTATGGCACTCCTCGCTGCGCTCGACGTGCCCCAATTCCGTGCGTGCGACAAAATGCGTCTTATAAAACTCGTATCATAATATACTATTATAAGAAGAAAAAAAATCTCGAATAATTTCTTGGTAGTTCTCAGCTATTTGTATTCCCATCAGCCGAAATCGCTTTTATACAGGGTGTCCGTTTTTCGAGCTCCACCATGGGGATCTCACTTATTGTAAGAGATACGAGGTCGTTTAAATTAGGGCAAAGTTGCGCATTTTTATGATGAACAATTAAAGTCGGATCACTTTTGTAATATTGGGAGATTAGACATTTTTATTCTGTTATATTCGAGCCAAGTTTTGTTACTAAATTTGACAGTTGGTAATGCTCACACTACTGTCATGAAAATTTGAAGTTTGTCTTTGGTCATGTCAAAGTTAACGAATTTAAAAGAATTAAGCGAGCAGCAACGAACTAGCCCCCTATTGCTGTTTGTGGAACTTTATCGAATTGGCATGGGGGCCCGTCAAGACGCTCTGCAACCACTGACAAAGGTTATTTTCAATATTATGGCGAGTGAGTTTAAATCAATCTGCCGCTCAGAAAACAACATAAAACACGCCGAAAAGTCTTCTCTACTTACTGCTCGCAAGGGTTTCTGCCAATTTCGGACGAACAATAACTAATTATTTATCTAAAATAAATTGTAAGGTAGGTGTTACCGGTCTCCTTTTTTTGTCCGTTCATATTTTCAACAATTAACAACTAAACAGGTTTGTTTAGTTAGTTGTCCATTAATTTATTTAGGTTTGTTACATGTTTCTTATTAAATCTGTTATATTTGATAGTTTTCGTCACGTTTTGACTGTTAATAAGGTTGAGTGAAGCAGTTGTATGAACGTCTGAATGTCCCTTTTTAGCGGCCAAAAGTGCAAGTAATGTACTCAGATTTCTTTAAAATGACTAAAAAATGTTACTTACTTGCTGAAAACTTAACTAACAACGTATTTTGCAGGATTTCCACAGTGTCAACAATTTGACACTGACAAATAACGTAACCTATTTTTGAAAGCCTAATTTCGCGGTAAATGACGCAATTTACAATGCCAAAATTTTCAAGTTGATGCGATTTTGTTTAATATTACAAAAGTGATCGGAGTATAGCTGAAAGAAAATTTGATGTGTCATTTTTAGTTTTTGAATTATTGAGAAAAATCAAAAAATTGTAATTTTCGTTTTTATTTTTTCAAGCAAAAACCCAAGGAACTAGACGTTTTTAACTAGGACGTTCTTCAGGCACTTTTTTACAAGAAATCTAAGTCTGTAATATTCAATTAGAATATATTTTTTTCCTTAATTTGCCTAAGGTTTTCAATCACAAAGACACAAAACCTCCTACTGTAATTATAAATTCAAATGATCGCATGATGGTACCTTCCCTGTTTATCATTTTCTACTCTGATTTCGAAAATTTTTACAAAAATATCCCATCACGTATTATTCGTATGTTACAAATTTCGTTCTGATGACACCCATTTTAAGGTAAAAGAGTATTGAAAATAATTCAACTATTTAATTTATTTTATTATGAACATACAATATTTTCGTAAACTAACTTTAGGGACATTAAAGAAGTCATATATTACGATACAAGACTGAAATCTCAACATTTTCATTTGTTAGGGCCGAATTTTATTAGTTTTATTTTCAAATTTTAAAAGCCAACAGTAATCATAGAAGGGTCCTAGCGGCTCTGATACCGTTTTTCTATATTTCCTATTTTTTGATGGAAGTTTTGCCCTTGTTCCTTACTGAGCCCCAGATTTGTTACAAAAAAATTCAAGTAGAGTGCAAAAAATGTATTTTTGGGAACATGTTTCAAAATAATTTATACTTTTGTAACTAATGGTAATTATTTGAAATTGACAGACTGTGTCTAATAAACAATTAGGTAACCATAGCAACGCATACTAATTTGATCTGAGCTTTTAACAAGTTAGGAGCTGGACTTATATCAAAATTAAATAAAATAAATAAATATAAATATGCGTATGGTGGTAATGCCATCACCCAAGTGCCAGAGTTTTCAGGTGGCATCTACAGCCTCTGACCTGACCTAACGACCACTAACTAGTAGTGACCGGGACCGACGGCTTAACGTCTCCTCCGAAAGACGAGTTAGTTGCGATGTTTTTGGCATTACATTATCCGGTCACCCATCCAAGGAATGACCGGGGTCAGTTTTTAAATAAGTTGTTGGTAGAAATTGGTAGAAAATGCAACAAATAAACGGTACGTGTTGTGAAAAAACAAAATGCATTTTGTTATTTAGGAAGTAAAAAACTACTATTGACCAAATATTCTTCAATGTTACTGAACCCTTGTTGACCTGTGTAATGATTTGATGACAATGTACTTAATCAATGCAACAATGATCACTGTGTATTATCGATGTTCATGATGAAAACAAGCACATTTTTTTCCAATACAACTAACTTAAACTCATGAGCGCCGTAAGTGGCACCCCTACGAAATAAAAACGTAAATATGGTACAGATCGTCTTGATTTATCCGGGGAAAATTGTGATAAAATTTTGTCGGTCTATTTAAGAATCACCCTGTATACTTTTATGTTTATTTTTTTCACGCCATTAAAAGAAGAATCTAAGAAGAATAAGATGCAATTATTGTCAATGTTTTTGTTTCTTTACTGAATAAACATGAAAAAAACAATGCAAAATTGCCAGTGAGAATTACAAAAATAAAAAGTGGCAAATATTAAAAAACAAATGTTAAAAATATAAAACATCTATCTCTTGCTGCTGGACTTGTATGTAATGTAATGATATACTAGTTAAAAAGCTGTTTCGCTAATTTTGGGACATGGTAAAAAATAAAAAGTAAATATTTTCATAACGTAGCACTAATTGTAATTTATCTTAATTTTAAGTTTACTGTCTTAAGTTTTACACTTTTTTCTTTTTACATAAAAGTATTTTCGAATCCTTCTAGATATGGTAGCGATTCCTGATTTCGTATCGGGTGCAATGGAACACTGGGGTCTCGTGACCTATCGAGAAACCGCTCTTTTATACAACAATAAAACACATTCGGCCAGTAACAAACAAAGAGTAGCGGAAGTAGTAGCTCACGAACTTGCACATAGCTGGTTTGGAAATCTAGGTAAATAACTCAGCAGACAAAAAAAAACTTGATGTAATCTAACAATTCGTGCCGATTTTAGTCACGATGGATTGGTGGAACAATTTATGGCTAAATGAAGGTTTTGCAACGTATATTGCTGCTAAAGGAATCCACGCAATCACACCGGAATGGCAAATGGTACCTACAAAATATTCTTAATCAAATTTAATTAAACAACAAATAATTCTAGATGGACCAATTCCTCATCAACACACTTCATTCGATTCTTTCACTCGACGCAACACAAGGTTCACACCCAATCATTCAAACTGTTGAAACGCCTGATCAAATCACCGAAGTGTTCGACTCCGTTTCGTACAATAAAGTAAGTTAATTTTTTTTCGTTCTTCTAGGCTTTAAAAAACGTTTTGTAATTCATCACCTACTTCTTTCAAGTCATCAAGTGTTCAAAATGGCACCTTAAATTGTCTGTTGAGGTACAATTATTGTGGCTCCCGGCGATTTACCGACTGTCGGCACTTAAAAAACTAATTATTACCAAATTTCCACCGATATTATTGCATTTAATTCACACTAAATTTTAATGACAACTATCTGAGTTGAAATTGAAATTAAAGGTGGTGCCACGGAAAAGATCAGATTGGTTTTGAGTTGATTTGTCACAAGAAGAAAAGAGTTTGCGGTCAACGAAAAAATGTTGCATTCAACTCGTTTGTTAACAGGCGATTAATAATTTTAATTAAAAAATGTTTTTCTAGGGAGCGTCTGTATTGAGGATGTTAGAGATGGTTGTAACCCCAGCAACGTTCCAAAAAGGTGTAACTAATTATCTAAAAAAACATGAGTATGGTAATGCAGTTACACAAGACTTGTGGGATGAAATACAAACTGTGGTGGGTGATACTTTAGATGTTACCGAATTTATGAATACCTTTACCGTACAAATGGGTTATCCGATATTAGAAGCCAAAGTTGAGGGAAACACTTATACGTTCACACAGAAACGATTTTTAAAGGATTATGAGACGGCAAGGACACAGAAAAGTTCACCTTTAAAGTAAGTTTTAATTTATTTAAGCCTTTAGCCCGTGCCTTTGAAATTAAGTTGGCAACATTGAACAATGTAAAATGAAGTTACCGCGTGATTTCCGTTATCTGCGGTTGGAACACATATCCACATCTTTAAAAATCGTACCTATGGTAAAATTAGCTTTTTTCATTGCGCTGTATCGTTAAAGATATTATTTTTTCTTTGTCCTTTTTTAGTGTTTTAGCACATTTTTGTACTATAAACACAATTATTTCGCAAAATTTTATTCTAAATAGCCGAAAATGTAAATTAAATACTTATAATTAACTTTAGATTGTTAGTGGGTAAAAAACCAAACTAACAATTCACACTCACTTCAGAATTTATTTTAACAAAATTGTCAAACTTCCAGCGGCTGTAAGATTCTCCTTTTCCGTGCTTAATTTAAATTTATAACTACTGATACATTTAATTTCAATATTTCAATAATTCATTTAAAACTCTAAAATTGACACTTTTTTTGGAACGGAAATAATATAATTGTTTTAAGTGTTTGAGCGCTTTTCGGAACGTTTTTCTAAAAGTGGCTGAAAAATTACATCGAAATTACGTTGTTTTAGCTTATTTCGATCAATTGAATTTCTTCTTGAACTACAGACACATTTATTTTACAAAATCTTGTGAAATCACTTCAAAAATTATCAAAATAAACTATAACTATTGTCTTCTTTGCTTAAATTGATTTATCTCGTAATTTTAAGCGAAATTTCACCAATAATTAGACTAAATATGACAAAAAATGACAGAAAGTAGTTTTAGTTATATTTTAATTTTATTAAGTTTCTAATACGATTACACTTGTATTCTCAAGGTTTTTCGAAAATTACATTATTTTTGTCTTTTTTATTCCTTAGTTTGTGTTTCAATTAATTGAATTCGTCAAAAACTGGTATTATTTTTGGCTTTTTTAATGATTTAGCACCGTGTTCAGTTAAAATAATCAAGTTTTTTTCGAAAAGTTTTTCCAAAAATAGCAAGAGTTCTCGAAATTGATGTACTTTTTGACAACTAAATCGAGAAACGATATTTTATTTGTTTCTGTTATTAAAAAAAATAGGTTATTTTTTACCGAAAATTTCTCACATAAATAATCTGAAAAACCACAAACTTTGATTGACTTTTATATAATTTTTACGTATTTTAAAACTCAAAACATTTTTGTTTTTGAACTAAAATATCAGTTTTTTTGATATTTTGCTAAAATATATTCAAAAATCACCAAGTAAAGTAGATACCTCACAATTTTGTTTTAATTTTTTTTTATAAATTGAAAACTCAGCTAATTAGTCATTATTACGTTTGCTATTATGAAGCCTGTTCTATTTAAACTAAAACAATTTAGAATCTAATCAGATTTTGCTCAAACAGACCGAAAAATCATCAAAAAGTTGACAATTACATAGTTCTAAATGGCTCACAAGCTCATTTTTTAGCCAAAAACGCAATTATTTTGCAAAATTTTGTTTACAAAAAGGCGAATTAACTAATAATGTAAAATCTACTGAGAAATCACTAAATTTTGACAAAATTGTTACTAAATAGCTTTTTTCGCCTTGATCTAGTACCCTTTTGAACCAGGGTCTTATTAAGTAAGTATTTTTTTATCGAAAACATATTTTGGTAAAAGAAACTAAAGGATCACAAAAACAAGTCAAAAATTACAATCTCTTTTAGTTTTATCAATCTTTTAGGACGTTTTTCACAATTTTTTTAACAAATCAAAATTAAGAAAACTATGCATTTTTCGGTGTTAACCACATGTTTGTGTTAAACTCATTAAAGCCATTAAATTGTTATAAGGAAATAAAAATAAGAAAATAAGAAAGAGAAAAGTTATTATTTTTGTATCCAACTGACAATACATCATCTGCATTGATTTTTTCATTTATGGCGGGCGGTTGTTAGCCTAAAACAGCCGGGAAGTGTTGCCAATTTAATTTAAACTTCTGTCCACTTTGAGTACAATTTTGAAATTTTAGTTACAAGTGGAGTGTCCCCGTCAAATTTATTACAGATTTGGGAGAGTCGGACAAAATCTATTGGTTCAATTACAAATCGGATCGATGTTAGTGTTAATTCAAATATATTTTTTTTTAATTGAAACATTTTAGTGGTTATTGATAAACCGGCCAATGCCAAATGGATCAAATTTAACCCAAGCCAGATCGGTTATTACCGCGTTAATTACGCCCCCAATGACTGGAAAACACTTACTGAAAATATTGAGTCGTTATCAATTGCCGACCGAACGCATTTACTTGAAGAAAGTTTCAGTATAGCACAGTCGAGCGATTTGAGCTACGAAATTCCCCTAACTATGACTAAATATCTAACTAAGGAAAGTAACTATATTCCTTGGGGAGTTGCCTCTTCGCAGTTGCAACAAATCGCCAAATATTTGCAAAATTCGAAACTGGATTCCGATTTTAAGGTTTGTAATCGATTGTAATCGTAACTTTGGTTTAATGAAACTATTTTTTTTAGAGTTATGTGGTCAGTTTATTGAAACCGGCTTATGACAACTTGACTTGGGACGATAGCGATGACAGTGAAGGCCATTTGGAGAAGTAGTACCAACTTGAGTACCAATGTCTAAAGTCACTAAATTGCGATTTTAGGTTGGCACGAGTGGTTGTTTTAAATCTTGCCTGTGTTATGGACTACGATGAGGCTTTAAATGAGGCTAAAAGCATTTTTGGGCAATGGATCGAAGATAATTCGTTTGAGATTTCGCCGAATTTGCGATCGATTGTTTACAAATTTGGTAAGCATTTTTCTTTTTTAATTATTTGTTTTATTTTCCTTTTTCTTAGGTATGGTAACTGCTGATGAAGTTACTTGGAATAAAGTTTTCGAAATTTTTGCTAGTGAGACTGATGCCAATGAAAAACTAAAACTGATGAATGGTTTAGCCAATGTGCGAAATCCGTCACTTTTGACCAAGTAAGTTTCGGGTTTGTTTGACTTAGTTTGCTGAATTTTTGTTTCAGATTGATTGATTTAGCCAAAGATGAGACTTATGTTCGAAGTCAGGATTATTTCACTTTGTTGCAATATATTTCATCTAATCCTGTTGGAACTCCAATTGTTTGGGATTATGTCCGGTAATTTAATTAATTATTAAAAAAAAGTTAAAGCTGATATATTATTTTTAGTGAAAATTGGCCCTATTTAGTCGAAAGGTTTACCTTAAACGACCGTTACTTAGGACGTCTTATTCCAGTCATAACTAACCGATTTTTAACAAATTTGAAAGTTGATGAGGTTAATTTTAATTACCGCGTGATATTCTCAAACTTGATTTTTTTTGTTTTTTTTTTAGATGAAATCTTTCTTTGCTAAATATCCAGAGGCTGGTGCAGGTGCTGCCGCACGACAACAAGCTTTGGAGACTGTCGCTAATAATATCAAGTGGTTGGAGAAATATAAAACGGTTGTAGAAAACTGGATCAAAACTGTTTAATGTGCTACTAGGAACCTGTTGTAAATTGCTCAAATTGTATATTTTTTAAAAATTGTGAAAAATATACTTGAAAAAAAGGGTTACTTATTTTCGTTCTACTTATTTCAGAGGATCTCCTATAATTTGAAAAAAATGCCACACAAAAAGTTTCTATAGGTATACAGAGTGATTCATCTAAAATTACAACTTGATAAAGTGATTTTAGACATCAAAAAAAAACTCACAATAATTACAATCAATTGTAAAAATTTTGTTTAAGGGTGGCTTTAGTTTTTTTTGTGTTGGACAAACTGGGAAATTCAGATTTTTGTCTTTCAAGCGTTTAAGCACATTTTTGAACTAGTGAACTGAAGACAGTTATTTTATTTTGTGCTTTTTTTGAATATTTAATCACTATTATAATTCACACAATCGCTAAATTTTATTAAAAAATTTTCAACAAAGGTCAGTTTTCAGTAAAAATTACTTTCATTTTGTACATTCGGTTGTTTCCAAAATAAAAAGATGGTTGCGGATCTGTTATTATTCTACTGCCCAAAATTTAGTCCAAAGTAAGCCAAAAAATAACGGAACTAATTCGAAAATTGTTACTGATTGGAAATCCTTTTGGTCTCGAATATTTGTTTGCCAACATTTTTGAGCTAAAGCTGGGACACGGGTTTTTGCTAAAAGCAGACAGAAAACTTGATAATTTAAATTGATAATTTATGTTCAAAATTTAATAAGAATCGATGTCATCTAAGCACATTTTTCCAACAGAAACGCAATTGTTTGAAATAGATGCATAAAAATAAAAACAGAAGACTCACTAGGTTATAAGATAAATAATGTTTTTTGTCTTGTTTTGTTCACGTTTTTAAGCAAAAGACTTGGAATTTTGTTGTCTTGCGCTAAGCATACTGAAAAATTTAGAGAAAATTGAGTCAATAGTTTAACAAAATAATGAAAAAAATCTAAGTAGAGTTTCATAGAGTGCTATTATTAAAGTTGTTAAAAAATTATAACAGGGGACATGTTTTGGTTGGTAACTACCAACATCTTCAGCCTAATGGTGTTTACACTGAAAAAGAGATGAAAAATTGGCAATTGAAAAATTCTCCTCAAGAGTTAAATATTTAATGTAACTTTGTCAATTTTTCATTGTTTCATCCTCTAACAATATAATTTTTAGTTTTGCAATTTTTAATTTTTCATTTCTTTTTCAATGTAAACACTAAGCTGAAGATGTTGGTAATTAACTAACGAAACGTTCTTTTTTATAAATTTTTTACATCTTTAATAAAACTGTGAAAGCCGGCTTACACTTTTTCCATCACTTTGTTCTGTTTTCAGCACTTCACTTAGGAAAAAATGAACCAACCTTTATATAGGTGCATAATTTTAACGAGTTTTGGGTGGTTCGTTTCATCACAGTCACGAAAAGATAAAATCAAACGAACATATGTTTTTTTTGCACACAAATTTGAATTAAAAATTTTTAGTCTTGTGATAGTTCGCTACAAACCAACGTAAAAACCACGAATTTCATTAGATTTAAGAAGTCATACTAATTTTTTTGTGGGTTCTTGTTAAAAATCAAAATTGCGTTTAGCTCGCGAGACTGCCTTCAAATATGTAGGAAAAAACAATTAATTACTTCAAAAATGTTAGCGACTTACACCCGTTTTTTGAAAAAAAAAAAGTGTATTATTTGAGAATTTGGTACATTCTTTTGTATGATTTCGAGTTACCTCACGGAAGTTTCATTCAAAACAAACTAAAATGCGTTTAAATTCTTTTTGGCACACGCTCTCTAAAATGGTTACTTTGGGAACTGCTTTGACTCCACAAAATGTCATTTTAAAAGACAAGTACTTAAGGGTGTCCGGGAGTGAACGAGCAACTCAGTTTTCAGCACATATTATTCTTCTCCAAAAGCAACCAGTAATACACCCACCCTGGGCAGGGTTCAGTCTTTACCTGCGTTCACGGGTTGGGTTGGAAAGGGTCATAAAATAGAAAAGATCAGTTGGCTAATATTTTAATCCCTTGAAATTGTGAAAGTTGCCCCAGAAACTTTTAGGAAGCTAAATGTTTTGAGTTTTATATTTCTAAACAGTAAAAAATAATGGAACAAAGATAATTTTGACAATAAATCAAAGTCAATAAACATTAATGTGAGACCTATTGCTTTTGAGTTTAGTTACAACATAAAACAAGCCCAATTTATTTATTTGGTGACCAATAAAATATACTCCATCACCACAGTAAAACTTTTGTTTTGTTTTACAAATTATCGTTGAAAATTTATTACGTAATTTTTTGTGGAAATAGTACTAATAAATACGAGGTATGATGTATGCATTAAGATTAAAACGGTTACAGCTTTTAAAAATGTCACTATTAAAAAGTCAAGAAGTTGGCCTGATAGTAGATAAAAATGTTTAGCAGCCACTCCAGATCGAATTTTGGAAAATTAATCTGTACTAGTGGAAACCAAATGCCCAGTGGCATCAGGAAATAATACCCTAGATCTAGAAGAAGCCGGATGTTCTAAAAAATTTGAAAAAATACCGCGTTCAAAAATCACAAAAACCTAAATTTTGACATAACATAATCCTAATTTATCAACAAAATTTCTAGAGACAAAAACATAAAAAAAATGTCATTTCTTCACCACAATTTTGACTTCGTGTAAACTTAGTCTATAAAGAAAAACGAGTTTAAAAATTACGCATTTATGTACCAATTTCAATGTCAAATCTGGTCAAATATTGATCTCCAACATGACAATAGTCATTTTCTACACCGTAAAAGTGAAGTTTGGGAGTAATTTATAGAGACAATGACATATGCGAAAATAGTAAGTATAATAATAATCATAATAATACATTATTTTATCTCATTTGTTGTCATATGTTAAAAATTCATATGCATAATAAATAATCTTAAATCTCTACAAAGCAGTTATTTAAAAAAATGGTTAGGTGAACTTCAAATTAAAATATCTCCGAACGGAAAAATTGCTTTTCTCGCTCAAATGTATCAGCCACTGGTTTTCTAAAATAACCGAAAATTATGGTAATCACAACAATAAAAGTGACCGCAATCCGTCCCATGCTTGGGTTGGGACAAGGACAGCTAGCGACCAAAAGACCCCTCACGAGCAACGCCTCTAGTGGCAAAAGCAATGAACTATGGAGGATTTTAAGACAAAATGTATTCATTGATAATTTGAAAACAACAATGTTTTATTACATGGCATTTGTTAAGTTAGTTAAAAATTAATATTTTGTAATAAATAATAATAATAATATAATATTATTATAATAATATAATATAATAATATTATAATTATATTATATATTATGTATTATAATATTATTATAATAATATTAATAATATAATAATAATAATAATAATAATAAATACCAAAACCCCAAAACGAATTTTTAGGTCTACTAGTAAATAACGCGACTTTTACATCAATCAATCTCAAAAACAAATTTAAAAAAAAACTCAACGCATCGGCCTATAAAATATTCTTTTGAATTATCCTGCAAAATCTCAGATCGAATACTTTAAAAATAACTGCGTAAAATTGCTTTCAATATGAACATTTATGCATTTTCTTCCTTTTTTTAAAGGAGTTTACTTTTTTTTAAAATATGACAACGCATCGGCCTTTAATTTGATGTATAATACTAGAAATTCTGTTGTGTATTAAGAGAGAAAACTTGCTTTCAATATGCTAACGTCTCAAATCGTTGGTTGCGGACACCCTTAAAGTCGTCACATGAACACTTTGCGGACTCTAATTTGTTTATTATTTGACAAAACAATGATTATTGTTTCAATAAATCAGTCGTTGCTATAACTATCGATCGACTGCACTTATGATGAGGGTGGATTGAAAATGTAAAGAATTTTAGAATTTTGTTGTTTTAGAGAGCTGCTACCAAAAAAGTTTGTATGCAACACTTCCGCAAAATAGTTTTAGAGGACTCATCTCATTAAAGACTCGGCTCCTTCGTCGCCTCGTCCTTAAACCGATTCGTCCCCTAAAACTCTATTTTGTGGACTTGGACTTGTTACATAAATAACTATTTTGATCTAGAGACTTTTTTTAAATTTTGTTACGTCGGAAGCGTTGAACAAAAAATCCTTAAATTACATTAAAAATTATACTGTGTTTGAATTATTCAATCGTTTTTCGTTTTTTACTCACATACATTGTACACTTTGCACGACAAGTAATGGCAGAAACTCGTGAGCCGAGCGGGCGAGAGTCGGGTTAACCCGATGGTATTGAGAGCAGAGCCGAGAGTCGGCAGTTGTCGGTTTTCGGGCACTGGGAATAGATGGGTGGAAGCTGGAGGATTGTGGAAATTGATAAATATTTCGCTCAAAATTTTGACTATCGCACTTGAATTGTTTAGCGAAAAGAATAAAAACATTAATTTTTGAGTTGTAAAGTCTCACAGAATACACCATTAAAAACAAAAGTTGGTCTGGTTCGGGGTTATTGTCTAAAGTCAACAGTTTAGACAATACAGCGTTTATTAATTTATTTATTAATAAATTTATTAATTGACGTAGAAGTTAAGAATTAATGAAATTTTTCTCAAAAAATAAGTTCAGGCGTGTTCGGATGCCAACCGTATTTAAGGTAATTCAGAATTAAATTAATCGTGAATTAAAATTTGATTGCAATTAAATCTGATTTTGAGCGTGAGTCTTGGCTTTAATTTCAAGCAAATAAAAGAAGATAAATATAAAACGGAAAGGCTCTTGCGTAATCCTGTAAAAAACTAACATGTCGAGGGTGTATGTGATATAAAAAAAATCGTTTATTACAAAAACAATGTAATAATAATTAATAAAATTAATTGTGGAAGTTTACAAAATAATGAGTTTATTCTTTTCAATATTAATGGTCGGTTTACAGAAAGCGAAATTAGAATAATTGCAATCAAATTTTAATTCGCGATTAACTTGACATTTGTCAATGCATTTTTAATTGCAACTTAATTTGTATTAGTTTAATTCTGAATTAAATTTTAATTTTACTTTCTGTAAACCGACTCTGATTGTCACATCTCATAACTCGGTCTCTGGTGATTGTGATTAGAGGCAACCAATGCAAAATCGGTAGGTAGACAAGTTTGAGATGATTTATGGGGTCCCTGTATTACCAGTGATAATTCTAAGCACCCTAAGGCCGTGCAATAATATTCGGGGTATAATGTAAACGAATTTCTTTTTCAACACGTTAAAACCGGGTTCATTTCCAAATGAGGCTTGTAAAAACAATTTTAATTTAATGTAAAATTAAAATACCGCCGTTCACCGATCAGGTCACACTCACCATTCTATAAAAATTGCGATTGATAAGCCATAATAAGATTAATAGGGCGTATTTCTAACTGCATTAATTTTGCTAACAAATTGTTTCAATAGAATAAACTGTAGAGATTCAGTAATTAGAAGTATTAATAATTCACATGAAATCCTTTACTGTCGATAAACAACCCTTAACTTATAATTTAGTTAACACATTTAATAATAAATATATTAACAAATTCATACTTAATTTTGTTAACTGGTTACTTTGGACACAAAGCCTAAATTAGGATTTGTAATTTGAAAACTACAAACCTGTAGGTCTTAGGGTGGGTTTATAGAAGCGTCATTAATTTAATCCGTAATTAAATGATCACGTGACCAAAGTGAACCAATTTCGTTGGTTCATTGGCGTTGTTAACTTTTAACAACGTATAAAAATTTAATAGAGCTTTCGAACCGGCTTAATGTTTTATCGCTTAATGATAACAATTGACAACATAACATTGACAAACACATGATGAATACGCAAGAGCTTTTCCGTTTTATACTCATATTATTTCCATTTTACCTGCGATTATTTTTCTCTTATTTGCTTCATACTAAATACAATCATATACAAATATACAAATAGTTGTTAATTTTTTAAAATATTACAAACTACTAGCCCAGTCAAATTAGACAAAAATAAGCCGATCCGTGGAAAAAATTCCTAGAAATCTGGATTTTTTTTTAAACGCTTCGCTTTGGCTTAGGTAACCATATATCAAAAGTCCCCGAGGGTGGGGGGCGAGCTCGAGGAGGAGGAGGGGGCTAAAAGTGTCTTTTTTTGGTTTATTGCTTATATCTCGGAAACGGTCACTCCTATCAATTTTTATCTTCTTACCAAAATTAAAGCTGATAAAATTTTCTACAAAACGGTCCTAGCATTTTTGTTGTAGGGCTAACCGTAAGCGAGCTACTAGCTTTTGAAGTTTGGTGTCTACATGACACTGCATAAGTAAATATTAGTAGATATACTAATATGATAATAAGTATTTATATGGAAACAGTGTGTGCAAAGCATCCCCCAACTAAGCTAGGAGAGGGAAATAAGGGAGGAAAATACTTTCTTTCCTCCTCGGGCTCTCCAGTTGAAGACGACAATTAGGCATGTTGGGATGACCCAAAAGATATGATAGAATGAACTTTTGGACTCAATACATTTAGTTTATTGTCATACAAATTGAGGTAGTGTTGTCTTTACTATTTACTTATTATTCGAGAGCTTTATCTACTATTAGGTAAACCCTCAGGTAAAGGACTTAATGGAAATTGGTAAAACGTTTCTCAGAAAACGTTGATAGGTTCAATCATGTCTCCAAGCCATTCGTTTCCATTCGGGAATAAAATGTTTTGCTCAAAATCAGATCTAACTGCAATCAAATTTTAATTCACGAATAATTTAGTTCTGAATTACCTTAAATACGGATGGCATCCGAACACGCCTGAACTTATTTTTTGAGAAAAAATTCATTAATTCTTAATTGCTACGTCAATTTAATAAATTTATTAATAAATAAATTAATAAATAAATAATTAATAAACCAGACCAACTTTTGTTTTTAACGGTGTATTCTGTGAGACTTTCCAACTCAAAAATTAATGATTTTATTCCTTTCGCTAAACAATTCAAGTGCGATAGTCAAAATTCTTTATATTTTGAGCGAAATATTTATCAATTTCCACAACCCTCCAGCTTCCACCCAGTGCCGGAAAACCGACAACTGCCGACTCTCGGCTCTGCTCTCAATACCATCGGGTCAACCCGACTCTCGCCCGCTCGGCTCTCGAGTTTGTGCCATTACTTGTCGTGCAAAGTGTACATTGTACATTTCAAAAATTATCCAAAACATAAAATCCACATTTTTCAAAGAGTGTTATTTTTGCTTTTTTTTGAACATTTAAACATGTTTTTTTCTACCTAAAAATCTAGTCTTTTCGATTAAATTGGACTAAAAACAACTAACTTTGAAATGAAAAGTACATAATTTTTACCTTTCTTGAAAGTTTGCTACGTTTTTACCCCAATAAATAGATACCGGAAAAGTTCATAACACTTAAAGGAAATTTTATTCAAAATAAGCTAAAGTGCGTTTGGAAATAGTATTTTTGCCAAATTTATACGCTTTTTTTTCACTAGAGATTTTGTTAAATAGTATCATAAGATTGCTGATAACCATCAAATTCTTTTACAATTTTTTTAACTAAAAATTATTTTTTAATTTTGTTACATCGGAAAAAATTCTTGAAATAGGTAAGTCAAAAATATCGCTTTTAGGTTTTTTACCAAAGCATGTAATTATTTTTCGAAATTTCGAGAAAAATAAACCGAAAAATAATGTACTTCGTTCAAATGAAAGGGGACTTGTTTTTTTCATTTTTGCATTTTTCGAATATTTAAGCATACTCATTATTTTGATACAACTAGTTTGAACAACTATTAGGTAATTTGAGTTAGAATAAAACATCATTTTTTCTTTTCAGTGACAAAATTCAATTAATTTGGGAAATTTTATACAAAACGGGACCAAAAAATTCTCAATTATTTCAGAATTGGTGTACTTATGTTTATGTACCTACTATTTGCCTTTTTTGAACTAAATACGCAATTTTTTGCAAAATTTTCCTAAATCGACCTAATAAATAATAGTAGTTTTAGAGTCAGATTAACAATTATTTTGAGAAATGTGCCACTACTTCTATAAATTTTAAGAATATATTATTTGTGAAGACAATAAATTTCATAATTGTCTTACTGATTATTACACTTGTTTTCTAATAATAATTATTAATATGTATCAAAATCATCATGTCCTAAACTTTCAAATATTTGATTCCATTTTTTATAAAGTTCTTTTTTCGGGAACTTCTTAACCGTCAAAATTGCTCCAATATCAAGATACGGAAAATCATTTTCCCCCACTTTTAGTTGGGGCCAAGAAACATTTTCCATTAGCATTGGTGTCGGATTCCTAAAAGAATATTAAAAAATATTTTATAACATAAAATTTCTAAGTGTGGGTACCCAAATTTGGCAAAATTGGTCCACAGTTGAATCAAACGATTTCGTACAATTTGATCTTGTTTTGGAAAACTTTTGATATCACGATTAAAATCAAAAAGATAATATAATTCCTCTGCATGAGCAACACTTCCAGTACCTAAAACATGAATAAAAAATCAAGCAAATGTTGTACTTGTATTACCTGGATAAGTTAGATTAAACTCTGCAAAACTTCCGTCGTAAGAAAATTGGTAAAAGTAAGTTGGAGCGAATTTTGAATAAATCTCGGCTTGTTTCATTATCGGGCGAGTCATGTCGTTATCACTGGAAAACTGATCGAATTTTAGAAAAATTATAATTGAAAAATGTTACTCGAATGGCGTCTCCAATATTTTTCGAAAAGTTTTTCCCTCTTGTGTACATGTGTCGAATCTTTCGACCAATTTCATACAGTTTTTCTTCATCCCCTGTTATATCAACAGGCACCAAAGTTTTGTAATCAACGTCATACCTTTCGATATTTTGGGCAAAATTTTTGTGATCCATTGATAAATTTTCCTCGGTGGTCATCCCAATCATTAGTGGCACTTTAACAAATTTACCACTTTTTAACAACTTGAACATTTTTTCACTAATAAAAGAATCCTCATTTTCGATTTCCAAAGTTGGGGCCCAGCTTGATCCCTCAGTCGCCGCAAAATCATCACTCGTACCATTCAAAATCTGATTTAAATATATCAGACATGACACTTATTACGATAGGTTAGTTCCTTGAAGCTAAACAAACAGTAGTATTAATTTTGCACGTAGTGTAATACGTTTTTGTCTTTTTGTTCAAAGGTTAGGTCAGGTTTATTATTTATTTTTTTTTTATTTAACAAGAAAAGCGCGTAAACGATTATACAGCGTGTTAGGGAATGATTTAGCACAAATTGAAAGGTAGATAGAGAATAGCAAAACGAATCGATTAAGTAAAATTTTAGTAAATCGAAAATGCAGTTTTCCCAAAAAATCGTTCTGAAATTAACGCCCCAAATTTTGAGAACCGCTGAACTAGAATGATAAAAATTAGCGTAAATTTTAATATTATTGACAAAACAGCAGAGGTAAAGTAACTTCTTGGTCCACTCTGTAATTCAGAAGAAATCTTAATTTGTGTTTTGTTATCAAATTTTCTAAATAAAAATCAAAAATACATTTATTCCAGAACTGGAGTTCGAACGTCCCACACAAATGAGCATGCTATCTACAATTTTAAAAAATTCTCAAAACGTTCTTGCGCCACTATGTCCATTTTGTTTAAAGAAAAAAATAACCGCTAATAAACTACCATAAACCACACAGTGGCTCTCAACAGGTGGGTTAATAAATTTTTTTGAAGAAAGTATACAATTTTTGGGATAAATGGTATAAGGCTTTTTAACTCGTCTGATAATTACCAATTCACATACAAAATATTGCTAACACCCTGTATTGATTTTGTGATCAAAATCGAGAGTAAAACGAGAAGCTGAAAAACATATTGCTTAAAAAAGCCAAAAATGATGTTAGTTTTGGTTTCGATTTTACGTCTATTTCAGCAAAAGTTCGCGAGGTCAGTAAGTTTGTAATAAAAAAACAATTTTTGAGGAAAAATTTTTCAAACAAATTGTTTTTCATTTCTAAAATCTAGAGAAACAGATCACAATAAGCTCATTTTCGACCTGCATCGGAAATTAAAAGTGTGCCTATTTGACGTAAAATCTGTCTTCAGTTTGTTCTAGGGTTCGTGTCTTTGAAGATATAAGATAAATTTTGAGTGAGTTTCATTTTTAATCTACCAAAAATAGTCATTTATGGAAAACGACCTGTAGACCTTTTTAGTAGTTAATTATTATCTACTTTTTGTATAAAAGAAGCCAACATCATTTCATCGGACAGCTGCAGACCGGTTTCGCCCTTTTGGGGCTCGTCAGTGCAGCGCAGTCCGATGTAATGATGTGGCTTCGGAGTCTTAAGCGACTAACGACGACGATGGTGAGACAAAGGTGGCGTGGAACGCCACCTGTCGGGGTGCATTGGGACTCTAGACCTTCACATCGACGGGCGGGAATTTGCAAAGCAAATCTCCCGTAGCGCCCGCCGAGAGAGGTAAACCAGCATTAGCCAAAACAGTTACTCCTCGGGCAAATACCCCGCCAGGCGCTGAATTACATGACCAATGCCGGCGCCCCCACATCACTGGACAAAACTGCCCAAGTCTCGATGTATAAAAGAAGCCAACATCATTTCATCGGACAGCTGCAGACCGGTTTCGCCCTTTTGGGGCTCGTCAGTGGAGCGCAGTCCGATGAAATGATGTGGCTTCGGAGTCTTAAGCGACTAACGACGACGATGGTGAGAGACTTGGGCAGTTTTGTCCAGTGATGTGGGGGCGCCGGCATTGGTCATGTAATTCAGCGCCTGGCGGGGTATTTGCCCGAGGAGTAGCTGTTTTGGCTAATGCTGGTTTACCTCTCTCGGCGGGCGCTACGGGAGATTTGCTTTGCAAATTCCCGCCCGTCGATGTGAAGGTCTAGAGTCCCCATGCACCCCGACAGGTGGCGTTCCATGCCACCTTTGTCTCACCATCGTCGTCGTTAGTCGCTTAAGACTCCGAAGCCACATCATTTCATCGGACTGCGCTGCACTGACGAGCCCCAAAAGGGCGAAACCGGTCTGCAGCTGTCCAATGAAATGATGTTGGCTTCTTTTTTTTTATACATCGAGACTTGGGCAGTTTTGTCCAGTGATGTGGGGGCGCCGGCATTGGTCATGTAATTCAGCGCCTGGCGGGGTATTTGCCCGAGGAGTAGCTGTTTTGGCTAATGCTGGTTTACCTCTCTCGGCGGGCGCTACGGGAGATTTGCTTTGCAAATTCCCGCCCGTCGATGTGAAGGTCTAGAGTCCCCATGCACCCCGACAGGTGGCGTGCCACGCCACCTTTGTCTCACCATCATCTACTTTTTAGCAAAATGTGGTAATTAAATTCCAATGGCGCAAATAGACAACAAATAAATCATTTTAGTCAAAATATTTAATTACCTATCAATAATCTCCACTAAAAAAATTAGTCAAACCACAATAACCGAAAATTTACATCAAAAGCGACAAATTTGACGTTAAATTGACTGACGATTTCAAATTTGTTGTCGTCATTTCTGATTTTTGAACGAAATATGGCCGATTTTAATTTTTTCAATCTATCGAAATAGATAAAAAAAATTATCTAAAAAGACTTCTAAGCATTTTTACTAGTTAATTATTATCCATAATTTTTGATCAAAATCCTGTGACAAAATGTCGCAAATAACATTGGTCTGCTAAAAATTTATTTATTTATTATTATTATTTATTTTTAAACAAAATTTTGTCAATAAAACTTTCTTGGTCAAAAAAAACATCGAAACCGCAATAACCAAAAGTTTACATATAAGAATTTGCTTATTTGAAGTAAGCATTATCGGAGGACTCCAAATCTGTCTTCATTTTTAAAAGCTTTTATTTAGCTCACAATGTTATCTTTCTGTCTGCTATTTTTTCGGAGTCAAATTTGAAAGGGTTCCCGTTGTCCCATTGAATTGAAATTTGGCATACTTACATAATCTGCGTGACAATGGAATCCCATATAGTTAAATACCCCCTAAAGGGGTTAAATGGGGTTTTGAAGTTTTAGGTTATGTTTCCAAAGGGGTTCTCGATTTGTACATACCGTAACTTATACCGACATAGACGGTATGTTGGTCATTTGGACGTCACGGCAGATGCACAGTGTAATAACAATAAATCTATGCAATTAATAAAGACTAAAAAGCAAAAAATAAAAATATATAAAATGTTTCTTAAAAAAAGGTTTTATTTAAAAGATGCACTAAAAAGTAAATAATAATGTATTTCAATCACAGGAGAATATTTTTTCTTACATGTTAAAATTCTAAAATTTATAAAAGCTTTGGGAGTTATAAAACTACGGCATTACAGAATTACTTTGTTCAGTTGACAACTCCCAAAGTTTTTATAAATTTTAGACTTTTAACCTGTAAGAAAAAATATTCTCCTGTGTCTTTTAAATAAAAGCTTTTTTTAAAAAAACATTTTTTATATATTTTTATTGTTCTACAATTCGTAGTTTTGGAGATATCGGACGAAACATGATCGATTTCAGTTTTTTCAAACTACCATAAATAAATTAAAATATTTTTTATATTGATTCAAAATGATTTTTATTCCTTTTTACTAGTTAATTATTATCAATAATTTTTGATCAAAATTCTGTGGTAATCATGTCAAAATAGCACTGGTGTGCTAAAAATGACCTTTTTATCCTCATTATTATACGTGATTATTATAAATTTATTCCATCGTCAAAGATAAAATCGTATTTTTAATAAGTGCCAATCAAAATAACTCAGAAATTCAATCGAAATAATGGAGGATGGAATAAAATTTCGTATTGTACACGACGATAAAATTCACTATTATCTTCTCAAGCGTATCAAAGATAAAATAAAATTTTATCGTCTTGTATAATAAATAACTGTTAATGCTTTGGAATCAAAATACAAACTGAACCAAAACTAATACACAAAATTCATATTTTTGCTGTTGGTCTTTTTCAAAAAACTTATCAAATAAGTAAATTTAATTTTTTTAAATGCTTACATTTTTACACCATAGTGACATTTATGACGTCATTCGTTTTTGAGTTGTGGCGTCATTCTTAATTTTTTTTTAATGACAACCGATATTTTTATTTACTGTTTTCGATAGTAGAGATCTTTATCTTTTTGATAACAACAAAAATTAAAAAAATTCATATAAAACCTAAAATAAATAAATTTAATAAAATAAAAAAATATTGGTGATAAAACATAAAGGGCTTTAAAGCGGCAATTGTTTTTTATACATTTTTTTTGTATAATTAATAAAAACACTAAATATGACACCCAAACGCAAAAAAAACAAACAAAAAACAATCACCCCTGATAAAATAAAGAAAGAACGAAAAATAAAGCTCTGTAATACTCTCAATTACTTTCTTATTTTATTTTTCTTTTTTCAATTTTTTTTTCGCTTTATTTTTTCAATTTTTTATACTTACCAGATAAAATAAAAATGTCTGCTATCTAAAATACTAATCAAAAATGTTAGTTGTCAAGTTGTCATCATTTAAAAAAAAATAAAAATAAGGTCAAATCGATCTGTTCGAGAATTATTTTTTGAAAAATGGCTCATAGGAACATATATGAATTTTGTGCATTATTAATTTATTACTTTCGGTTCAGACTGTAGATTTAGAACGTTTACATCTTCACATTCAAACACATTTTATTTAGAGGGTTTGCAGTCCAATGTAGTCAGCTATCGAATAAAACAGTTTGCTCAAAATTATTATTTATTTACTAATAAAAAAACATCAATTTGTTACGATCACAAATGACGCAAAACTGTGAGAGGATTCTAAATGTGTCTTCAGTTTTGTTCTATGATTTTTAGTTTTGAAGATATTGGACAGTTAACTAAAAATAAATAAAAATAAAAAATATAGATTGACCTTGGATCCATTTATACTATTTCTGAACACAGTTTTTGGTAATTATCCGAATATCTAGAGTAATTTGGTCAAAATATTTAATTACCTTACTACCAATAAAATAATCAATATCACATTAACCGAAAACGATTTATGTGTTTCATTTACAACAAATTTGCATTCTTTGTACGTTTGGGAACTATTTGCGTGGAATAATAGTAATGTTCCACTACACTTCTAGCATTAAAGAAATAAGAGAACATTTTAAACGCCCATAGGAAAAGCATCGTTTAGCTTCAAGTTGCTGACGAACCTCAGTACACTAGTTGAAAACTTACAAAATCGTAAAACTTTTCGGCAGCTGATCGAATCGTCCCTGGTTCCAGTTTCTGCAAGAATTCAAGCAGTTTTTTCGAATCATTTTGCTCAAGAAATGCCTCGTTTATAAAACTAGCAGTGAGGAAAGATTGTCGTCTTGGTTGCCTTTGATAGGCCCATGGCCCTAAAAAGGACCCACTTTGACAAATTGCGGCCCAAAATAAATTTTCAGATTTGAGGTTAAGGAGATGATAACCGACAGAAGCTGACCCTGCACTGTGCCCAAAAAGTGTGACTTTTTGAGGGTTCCCACCGAAAAATTTTATATTATTGTGGACCCACTTCAGGGCCAGTTTCTGATCTTTTAAGCCATTGTTCCCGGGGATCGTATCATCTTGAGTTGAGAGAAAACCTGCAATTATTTTGGTGAAAAAAAAACAATTTTTTTTGTTTTGGTGGTACCAAATGGTCCTAAACGGTAATTAAAAGTGACCAAAACCACTCCATTTTCAATAAAGAGTTGTGGGTGGTATTGCTGGGGCGTCCCTTCTGTGAACCCACCCCCATAGATGTATACCATGACGGGAAATGACTCATTTACAAACTCCGGCAAGTTGGGTGTGTAAACATTTAAAAAAAGGCAATTTTCTGATTGATTCTCCAATTTGTTAAACATCTGGTAACAAACAACGTCCATGGTGGTGCAGTCCAGGACACCGTCCCAATTGCTGGGTTCACGAGGGGCTTGGAATCGCAAAGTACCAACAGGTGGTTGGGCATATGGTATTTTTTTGAAAGAGTAGAATTCATTGTTTTGGGTTTGTATTCTTTGCCCTCGTATTAAACCGTTTGGGAGTTCCACCAAAGGGTCACTCAGATCGACCTAAAATTTAATGTACTAGTACAGACAAATTTTGACCTTATTTACCCCAATTTTCAGTGAGAGAAATACAAATAATTGAACACACTTCATGTTTGTTGAGGGGCGTTTGTATCAAATGAATTAAATTTCATAAACGATTAGTCCATAAAGCAGGATTCGGTCAAATCAAACATACACTTGAAACTCATTAATCATTATTATCAATATGTTTTTTAAAAGACTGGATAGTTTACTTTTTTATGTGCACCACAATTTTATTCAATAAAAAATCAAATCTAATTTATTACAATTCTTAATTTAACAATGGAAAATTATTTGAAAAATATTTTACAACGAATCTACAGGGTGAGTCATTGATATGGGTGTGCCCGATTGCACCTTCACCGTAAATGATATCGAAATGAGTCAAAGGACACTGCAAATGAGAGGCCAAAGTGCATTTTCTAAAATTATTTTGCTCTTTACCGGGTGTTCCATTTTTACAGTGCAGCCTATAACATAATTTTTTTAAATGGCACCCCCTGTATATTTGTAAATAGTTGAATTTGCATTTCTTTAAGCTTTAAAAATCCGTTTAGTTTTTTTAAATTGCTGTAACCGTGCAGAAGTTGTTTAATTTTTTCTAAAATTTAGTGTGTCTGCAGGCACATTATTACAAAATCGCTGTACGCTTAGTTTTCGGGGCATCATGTTGGAACTTTGTCCATATGAAAACAACTGTCTGAAGTATCTTTCGGTGGCAAGATCGTCCATTTGGCAAGCTAAGTTAATATTCAAGATATTTTGTGTGCATTTTTCAGAATAACCGATTTATCTCCCAAACTATTAACTTTTAGGAAAAAAAGTTAAGAGGTAAAAAAGATGTAAAATGAGACCTTGAATAAGATCTAGTAATAAAATAGAGTGGGTGCTATTTAAAAAAATCAAGTTATGGTCTTTCATAGTTTCCTAAAATGAATGTGTCACAGCAAGGAGATGCTACAATGAAAATGGACGATCTTGCCACCAAAGGGTACCTCAGAAAATTGTTTGCACACAGGTAAAGTTCCAACTTGATATCTCGAAAACTAAGCGCACTGTGATTTTTTAATAATGTGCCTGGAGACGCACTTAATTGAAGAAAAAATTAAATAACTTCTGAACGGTTAAAGCAAATTGTAAAAACTAAGTAGATTTGTAAAGTCTAACAAAGTACAAACTTAAATATGTATAAATACACATGGGGTACCATTTAAAAACACTATGTTATAGGCTGCACTGTAAAAATGGAATACCCTGTATAGAGCAAAATAATTTTAGAAAATGTACTTTGGCCTACCATAATTGTAGAAAAAATTAAATAACTTCTGAACGGTTAAAGCAAATTGTAAAAACTAAGTACATTTGTAAAGTCTAACAAAGTGCAAACTTAAATATGTATAAATACACATGGGGTAATAAGTGAAGTAATACTGTAAAATTATATTTTTTTTTGAATTTGACACCTTCAAATCTGACAAGTTCACCAAATAATTTGGGGGCAGCACGTGCCGAACGCCATCTCGGTTACTAGATCGGAACAAATAATAGTTAAATTAAAAAATAACAAAATTTTTATTATTTTAATTATACAAGGTGTGTTAAAATGTTATTTACAAATAAATACAATTGTGCTGCTCTACTCAAATGAATCCGCTATCAATGTCAACTCTGACATTTGTCAATCTAACATATTGTCAATTGATTACATTTCAAAGTTTCGTTAAAAAACAACTAAAATGTATACACTGTGCAAGAAAATACTCATTATCGAAACTTATTTCCAAAGTGGCGAATTAATAAATAGTGAATTCCAATATTTAATGTCTAAATGCCTGTCATTAGTTCTATAAAACGGCATTTTTGACTTTAGATGAGAAATTCACAAACGACTAAATTAAAATCATTTTCACACACCTTGTATTACAGTACAGGCTGATTAAAAAAAGTCAGAACTTTTTTTCAAGCAACTTAGTTTTTTATTTTTTATTTACCTATATTTTTAATTTGTTTTGTTCCTATGATGTCATATTTAATTTATTGTCGAATTTGCAAATACAGTGCGGTCCGGTAATAACGAACCCGTTTATAACGAACTTCCGGATATAACGCACTATTTTTCAAGCACCGAAAATTTTTCCATAAGCTCAATGTATTTTCTTACCGGTTATAGTGAACCCGCTTATAACGAACTTCCGGATATAACGAACTAGATTCTAACGTGTGAAAACGTATGTTTTTAAACATAATGACAGTGTGATTTGATAGTAGTGCAAAATAATATTTTATGATAGAAGAGCTCAAAAAAGTCAAAACAAACCACCTTGTTTTTCCGAATGTTTTATCTAATTTTCGAAACACTTTAGCGTCTAAAAATTCGTCAAAAATAACGCAGTATCAACTAGGTTTACCTCTTTTGAGTACATTCTTCCAAAGTTTACATGACTAATAGAATTATTTTTGAATGAAATTTTGAGAGCTATATCATTGTCCAGTTATGTACACAGTAAAAAAATTTCTGGTGTTATTCACACTAAAATAACACTAAGAGTGGTCCCCAGAGGACCACACTCTAGAGTGTAATATTTTCTAGTGTAAATTAACATTTTTGAATATGTACACTTTGCACGACAAGTAATGGCACAAACTCGAGAGCCGAGTGGGCGAGAGTCGGGTTGACCCGATGGTATTGAGAGCAGAGCCGAGAGTCGGCAGTTGTCGGTTTTCCGGCAGTGGGAATAGATGGGTGGAAGCTGGAGGGTTGTGGAAATTGATAAATATTTCGCTCAAAATGTAAAGAATTTTGACTATCGCACTTGAATTGTTTAGCGAAAGGAATAAAATCATTAATTTTTGAGTTGGAAAGTCTCACAGAATACACCGTTAAAAACAAAAGTTGGTCTGGTTTATTATTTATTTATTTATTTATTTATTAATAAATTTATTAATTGATGTAGAAGATAAGAATTAATTAATTTTTTCTCAAAAAATAAGTTCACGCGTGTTCGGATGCCATCCGTATTTACGTACTTTTAACACCTAAACTAGTGTAACGATCATATTTTATAAATGTTTTACACACTTAATTAAATGTTCTAATGTACTTCCTGAGTGTACAAAGCATTGAATTCTAGTGTGGTTACAGTGTGAAAATGGTTTAACATAAAGGCATGTATATTTTCAAACGTTTATTAAAAAAATTCAAATGCACAAAAACAAAATAAAGAATAAATTCAAACTATGAGTACATCCCTATTTAACAAAAATATGTTTGTAAAAGATCTGAAATCATGAACTGCCTTATTTAAAACCATTATGGTAGGAGGTAGGATATTTTTCGACTTTCAATTATCTAATAGTATAGTGAAGAGTCTTTTCTAATTCGGCCCCTTCCAAATCTGTTTTCCTCACAATCTAAGTTATCACATTTTGGTTTAGCTGTAAAATAATAACATTTTTAACTAAGTACTTATATTTAATAGTCCTACTCTAATACATTAAAAGAAGAATAAAGTTCTTATAATTGAATCAGTAACTTACCTAATTCTGAGATATTTTCGAAAGCACATTTTTCTTTACTTGACAAACCTTTATTGGCTTTTTGTAACATAATTTGAAAATCACATCAGCTATTTTAATGGACCCAGTACCCATCATAATAAATAAAATATGTGTGCTTATCTGCAGTATGTACGTACTCTGTCTCCCGTTTAAACTAAGATTTAAGACTATTGAACACTGTGCAGTTATATTTTACACTATAAACAGCAAACATCATTTGAGAGTGTAAAAAAATGCACTCTAAAAGGTAAAATTCATGTTTTTATGTAATTTCGACACTGAGAGAAAATGTTTTTCAATTATAAGTTATTTTGTTAAAGATGTATTATGTTAACAGTCATTTTAGACATAATCTAGTGTCAAAATTAACACTAGAAAAATTAACCACTTGCCAAAATGTTTTTTACCTTTACATTTTTTTACTGTGTAATTGTCCCAAATCTCATTTAGAGGAATTTCGCGTTCAAAAGATATGAATTTTTAAATTTAAGTTGAGGGAACATTATATTATTGCCTCTTCACACAAATAAACTTTTGGACTATAATTGTACAAAATTTCATTGTTGCAATAAGTCGGGTTTCGAAGATATAAATTTTTGAAGTTGAAAGAAAATTAGAATTTTTCTTTTTTTACACCAAACCTGAACCTTTTTCGCACAGTTTTAGTCGATATTTTTAAACGAATTTTTTAAAGCTAGTAGTCATTATCTACATCTGTAATTGTCCCAAATCTCATTTAGAAAAAAAGTCGAGTTCGGAAAATATGAATTTTTAAATTTAAGTTGAGGGAAAATTAGATTTTTGTTTCCTCACACAAAATTTTTTTAACATTGCTGTAGGTAACATTTTTTAATAAAATTTTGGGAATTAACAGACACTATCTCAGACTATAACTATACAAAACTTCATTGTTGAAATAAATCAAGTTTGAAAGATATAAATTTCTGAAATGAAGTTGAAGGAAATTAGATTTTTGCCATCTTACACCAAACATGAATTTTTTTCGCAAAGTTGCAATCGATATTTTCAAACAAAACTTTGGGAGCTAATAGCTATTGTCCAGTAATATAATTGTGCAAAATCTCATTTAAGAAAATAGTCAGGTTCGGAAGATATTAATTTTTAAATTTAAGTAAAGAGAAAAAAAATCCCTCTAGAATACCAAGTTTTAAAAATCTCTAATTCAGACAGTAAACAAAATTCAAGAATGCCGTTTTGGCCTGACTTAGACCTTTTTGTTATCTACAAACTGGCAAAATTTAATTTAAAAATTTGAACTAAAACACTGTCAAAAACTTGGTTTTTGAAATAACCAAAAATAGTGGTGACAGCACATTTTGAAAATTTTTATCTGTTACACTACTCAATATTTTCGAATGAAATGTTTTGAGGTGGTTAGGTAATGAAATTCGAGATCATATTTGTTTAAAATTTTTGTTGGTCCCAAATTTATTCGCCGACTAATACTCTTTATATTTCAGAAACTATAAATATTCGGATAACGCAAGTTGAGTTATTTTCACTACTATCACCCCCTTCATGTTTTTTTACAATACTGATTTATTTTGTCTTATTTTGTATGTAAAGTAAAAATAACTGCTAAAAAGCCATTTTTTTTTAGTTTACCGCTTATAGCATACCTCAGATATAACGAACTGGTTTTGATACATGTTCCGAGTTCGTTATAACCGGACTCCACTGTATTTTAAATGTTTTGTACATCATAAGACATTAATTGGTGATTTTTTTCAACAAATATCTGTTTTATATTCCAAAAGCTGTCGTTTCCGCTAACTAAAGTCAAAAATGATCTGAAACACCAAAAACTCAACTTAAAAATCTAACTTTGAAGAACGTGAAAAAATGCTCAATTTCTTGTTATAAGAACTTTTTATTCAGTCTGTAATTCAAAAGTAGTTCAAATGCATTCCCAAATATTCAAAAATTGTTAAGGTTATTTGCCTTTTTTTTGTGTTTTTGTTTCTGAATTCCCTAAAATGGTTTGTAAGTTTCAAGCCAAAAAAACATAAAGAAATTAGTGACTTGTTATTCTAAATTTTAATAAATAATCTTATTGACAACTTTGTTAACAAATTAACAAACTCAAACTTGCATGGACTTTATTTATACATTCCAAAGCTGACTTTGCTCGTACATTGTATAACCTTTATTAATTTCGAATTTTAGAGAAAATTATTGTGCGACTGCAGTTTTTAGAAGATACATATTCTAATTCTGTTTTGCTTTATTTTTTATTCACAACTACTTTGGAAGATATAAGGCACAAGAAAAGAATACACTTTTTTCTAATTTTTTTTAATTCCACATTGCACAACAAGGAATTAAAAACTCGTAACACTATTGTCACTCTATTTTTTTTTTTCCAAACAAACATATCTTTGACTCTTGGCCACCAACCCGGCGCATGCACCCTTATCAAAGGGGTAAACGTTCACAAAATCAATACACGTTTCCGCATATCACAACTTATCCAAAAGGTGGCGTCCAATTCAACCACTTCCTCGTGTATACGTGAAAATCTACGAAAACCAACCCCACCCGCTGAATTTGTGACCGCTTTAATCCTGAAATTTTGTGTTTGTGATTGAGTAATGTAATCCTACCGGTGTTTGATTTTCAAGTAAACAGTGTGTGTCGTGTTTGGGTTTAGAGAAGAGGATATCTGCAGGGTTAGTTTCTTTTATTTATTATTGATTGTGCATTCTTGTGAAACCACAATATGTTGTTATAAACAAAAATCAAGTGATGGAACAATGAAAGGAAAAGTCGTATTGTTTGATTGCTTTCACTTTTCTTTAATTTTTTTTAGATGTAGTCTGTCTTTATTAAATTAGTGACGTTTCAAATGAGCTGATTTTTTAGAGACCTGTTGTTATATTGATTTGGTAAGTCATTTTTATGGCTAAACTACAAGTCCAATAAATTATGCAACTTTATTTTGAACAATCCAACTATCAAATAAATTGGCTCGCAACGAGAGGACATTTATTTTTGGCAATTTTCTTTCTTAATGCACTAATAAGATGGTTTGGATTACAGTGCCAAGAATAAAACAAGGCAAAGCTTTTAGCTAAAATCTAGTTGATTTTACAAAAAGATAGACAAAACATTTCATTAATTTTACATATTTGAAAAGGAATGTGATATTTGTCCCTGCGCATCCACCATTTTTAGCAACTAATTTTAAATAAAAAACATATTATGTATTTTAAAAGTAGGGATTTGTTTTTTTTAACTTGCATTATTATGACTCTTAAAATAACTTATTTGAAAAGAATTATTATTGAACCTAAGATTAAGAACTTATAGTTTTTATAGTTCAAATTAAAATGAGGAGGAAAATCCATAAAATTTTATGAATTGTGAGGCAATATAAGAGTTTTACTGAAATTTGAGAACAAATATTCAATAATCGTTCTTCAATTTTTATTTTTATTGAATTACCAAAAGAGGGCACGATATTATGTTGGACATATGGCGTCACTTTTGTGTATTTTAAAAGGTAATAATAATAGCAGTGATAAAATATAAAATGTTGCAAATTTATTTCTAAAAATTGTAGACACGAACGAAGGAAATAACGAGTACCTAAGCAACCAGCTGAAAATTTCTTTTAAAATTGTTGCTAGTCACGCCATTTATACTAAAATAGGTCAGAGGTTACACTTATTTATGCTTTTTGTCGCCTTGAATTTAGTCTTTTAAGTGCATTCTTGTTTGATTACTTGATTAGTTACTTTAAAAATGAATTTCAAATAACATTAACAAGACAACATGATAAAGGTCTCAAAGTGTTAAACGAAATATTAAAAAGTCGTCATTTAAAAAAAAACGTACACTTTTTGTAACTAAATAAATTTCGGATACGCAATTAAATGATAGGACAGGACATTCGCAAAAAACACAGATTTTATTTCAAAAACTAAAAGGCTCGAAAACTAAAATTTATACCAGTACTGATCAAAGTTTGAAATTTTTCGCCTTATAATGGAAAAAATTTCCCTCAAAATTGAGCTAAATCAAGTGAAACAAATAAAGTAACATAACTTTCAACTTAATTTTGTGATTTCTAAGTACGTTTTACAAGACACTGATATCTAGTTCAAAAAAATGTGAAAATAACATGAAATTCAACTTACTGTGACAACACAGGCCAACAAATTTGAACAAAGTTTCAGTAATATTGATGAAACTACCTTCCCTGTTTATGATTTTTCACACTGATTTCGAAAATGTTTACAAAAATGTCCCATCACGTATCATTCCTATGTTATTTAATTATGAACATATAATATATTTTCGTAAACTATCTTTAGGGACATAAAAGAAGTCATTTATTACGATAAAAGAGTGAAATCTCAACAATTTCATTTGTTAGGGTCGAATTTTATTAGTTTTATTGTCGAGTTTTAAAAGCCAACAGTAATCACCCATCATGGAAGGGTCCTAGCGGCTCGGATACCGTATTTCTATCTTTCTGATGTTTTGATGGAACTTTTCCCTTTGTTTCTCACTGACAGCCCCAGACTTACTAAAAAAACCCAATTGGGAGTGCAAAAAATGTATTTTTAGGGACATTTTTCAAAATAATACTTTTGGTAACTAATGGTAATTATTTGAAATTGACAGACTGAAGTGTCCAATAAACAATGAATAAACAATTGCGTAACCAACAACGCATACTAATTTGATTTGAGCTCTTAATAAGTTAGGAGCTTGACTTATATCAAAATTAAATAAATTATTAGTAGAAAATGCAACAAATAAGCGGTACGTGTTGTCAAAAAACAAAATGCATTTTGTTATTCAGGAAGTAAAAAACTACTATTGACCAAATTTTCATCAATGTTACTGATCCGTTGTTGACCTACGTGTAATTTTTTGAACAGTTTTATAGAATTTTTTTTTTCAAAATTATGCTTAAATACTCACCAAGGGCAAAAATAACATTATCATCAGTTTAATTTGATACTTCTTTGACTTTTTGCGTTTTTCGATGTGTTTAATCACTCAAAAAAGTAAAAATGTAATCTTTGACCAAATAAACAAATTTATTTCTAGAAAAACTATAAATACAACAATTTTTTCATCTTAGTTTTGGGAAAACGTATCAAAAACGGGCTAAATCGAATGAAACAAACAAAACAACTAATTAATGTTTTGACAAAATGTCGCCCTAAATCGAAATATAAAAAGGCGAAATAACAAATTTCGTTCTAATTTGTTAGCTCTCCATCCAACTTTTTCTAAAAAAAAGCCAATTCTTTTTATTTGAAAGGTTTGTCAATACGTTGGCATATTTTTGGAAGTGGTACTATGTGGTAGTAGTATCGAAATAGCTTATTAATAGTATTCTAGTAGTCTTTTCTATTTTTGTACTAAATTGTGTACAAGTTTTGCTTTATTTTTTATTTTCGTATTAAAAAATTAACTTCTTAAGTATAGCTTTGTTTGAACGATTAAAATTTCTTTTGGTTTTTGGAACTTTATTTTGCGTATTTTACTAACATGAAAAGGTAAAAATTTTCTCGAGTTCAAAGCAGACCAGTGGCGTGCGGTGAAATTTTTAGCAAGGGAAGCAGTGTCAAAACATACCTATTTACATAATAATATGTATAATGCGATTTTTGATTTCGTGAAAAGCAGACAGGGCCAACAAAATAATTTGTTCAAAGTTTTACAACCTGTTAGCCACTCAAACTGATTATATAAGTCATTATTAAAAGACATTGTAAACCACTTCGACTTGTTTTCCCCCCGAATTTACTTGTTAATTTGTTCAACGCCGCTTTTGGTCTGCTTTTCCTGACTATTTCTTGTTTTTCCGAAAAACTGAGAATCGAAATACCTAATAACGAAGACACCGAACAATCCACATACTTTGCTTCTTTTGAAGAAAAGTCCTTTTTAATTACGATATTATGATTATGACCGACTAGCACGATTGCTCAACCCACTGCCTATTCACGAAGACGAAATTTGGAGAGGGAGACAGAGACGGAATTCGCAAAATTCCTGACTTGCTCCACGTAAGTCCGCGTACCCAGGTCTCATAAAAGTCGCAGCAAAACAACACACTTACTGGGACGAGTAAAAAAAATAATTGAAACAAACGACACATTTATATCGAATGAGATTTTAAATTTAAATAAAATTAAAATTACTCTAATCGTAAATCCCTAATAATGCAACTAATGCACGTTGAAATACGCCACAGTACTCGGCACAGGTACGGTGAATCTACAGTGCATGTGCAATCAGGCGCTCCAACCACAAGCTCCTGGAAGTCCTGGAACATTATTTTATTATATTTCTCGGAAAAGTCGGCAAAAGAGTAAGATATTTCGTTTCAATTCAAAAAAGATCTTCAATAATAATGTTTATATGCAAGTGTAATTAAACACACACCATACATAATTATATTTTAATGAAATTATATCTGGTAAATATTCCACCTGTTACCTTAAATTTATTTGAATTAATTTTTAATTTTACAAGGGAAGCACTGCTTCCCTTGCGTACATGGACCGCACGCCCCTGAAGCAGACATTAAAAACTCTGTCATTGAGCCACTTAAAAACTAATTATTAATAACAATTGTTTTAACTTTTCTGTTTTAGGATGAATTTTATTGAAGTATTATAGCTTGTAATTAAGAAAGGTAATATCAATGGGTAACGTATTCCATACTCCAAATAGTACTTACATAAATTCGGTTTTAACGATAATTGTTTGGTCTTAAAACGTTTCTCCTCTTATTCTTTATGAACATCACATGTTGTTGGATCACTTTTCCTATTTGAGAGTTTTGTGTGAGTCTAAAAAAGTACTGTCCGTAAAATAATCTTTTAATGCAACACTATCCCTCTAATCAATAATATTTCTCTATAACGAAAACTGCAATAACACAATAATATGCTGCCGAAAAAAACCTTTTTACGAAAACAGTTATTTGTATAATAAGAAGGCACTAAAGTGAAATATTTTAGTTATAATCTGAAGTTATGGTATGAAGTTATACTTATAATTTTTAGATTACAGTTTAGAACCAAAAAAAGTAGCAAAACTAAAGTAATAATAGGGTAATTTTTTTCAAAAAGTACACTGCCGCTCAAAAAATTCCGGACACCTCCAAAATTCCTGTTGTGGTACATGAAAAATTATGAAATTTTTAAAATTGTGTTTTACTAAGAAACAACATCTTAGCAATGGGAAAACAAAACGAAACAACAAGCAGTTAACAAAACAATAAGACATTTAAGAAATTAACATCAAAAAAACCGTAAAAGAGAGTTCTTGAAAAATTTAATACATTCTTCCTCCAGTGCCACTCTTGAGTTATTCAACGTCTCCAGTAGGGGTTGGCGACGTTTTACTCTTTTACCAAGAAAATCTCAAACCTGCTCTATTGGATTCAAGTCGAAACTATTAGCTGACCACGAAAAACGTCGTATATTAACTTGTTCCAATATCAGACAACAATGTGATGACGAGCATTATCATCCAAAAAAAGAAAATTTTCGACAATGAATGGCGCATTGGAAACCAAATGTGATTCTATACATTCGAGTATGTACCTATGTGCTGTTATTGTCCAGTTTTCGACAAACACCAAATCGGTATGGGCTTCCAAAGATATACGAGCCCAGATCATTATACTGGAACATTATTGCCTTATTAAATCCAGCTCTGGGTGATATGCAGCATTGACTGAATCGCTCGTTTGGTCCTTGCCACACTTTTTCCCGACCGTCTGGTGCTGTTCGACTAAATCTAGACTCATCTGTAAAGAGTACGTTCTTACATTTGTTGTTGTCTCAACTCACATACTGTTGTGCAAATTTAAGTCGTGATCTTTGATGTGCTACCGTCTTCATGTGGTATTTTAGCAACCAGACCTGTTTTCTTGAGTCTCCTCCAGACTATTGGAGGTAAATTTTTTACTTTACGAACGTCAGCTAATCGTCCAGCAAGGAAAGTTGATGACAATCCACTATCTCACAAAACCGAAAGACCAAGAAAACGGTCATCTCGAGAAGTTGTTGAGGTCCCACGACCAGATCCGGCCTTCTTTATGATTCCCTATGTTTTACAAAACCATAAATGTACAGTCGGGTGAAATGAAGATGTCATGCCAATACACCCCGGCTTTGGGATCGGTAGGTACCTACTCCGACCGCAACCATCTGTGGCAATAAATTATTTTTGTCGTGAACTTGGAATCACGAAATAATTTTACTTTTCAACTGCTTAAAATTTGATTTAAT
Source organism: Tribolium freemani (assembly GCA_939628115.1). NCBI lineage: Eukaryota > Metazoa > Arthropoda > Insecta > Coleoptera > Tenebrionidae > Tribolium > Tribolium freemani. The sequence continues at coordinate 3,649,680 of OW626793.1, forward strand.
TTTATAATGTTTTTAGTAATCTAAGGACCGGTTTATAGAAAACTGCGTCTAAATTTAATTCGTTGTTAATCGTTAACAACGCGAATGGACTAATCAAATTGCTTCAATTTGGCCACGTATTTAATTGCAAATTAAATTAATGACGCTTCTATCAACCGGTCCTAAAGGTCGGTTTACAGAAAGCGAAATTAAAATTTAATTCAGAATATGTTGCATTGCAATAGAATGCATTGACAAATGTCAAGTTAATCTCTAATTAAAATTTGATTGCAATTAAAATATTCTGTAAACTGGCCTTTAAAGTCACCACTAATTTTAATTTCACTTTAATTATCATTTAATTCGCATTATGAAGCGAAATTAATGTCGAAATTAAAATTGATTGCCACTAATGGCATATTTGAGAATGGTGCTTTTTAGGGACTCTATTATAATAAATTTTACGAAGCAATAAATTATCAGAACTAACTTAAAATATGAAGGATTAAACTAGTTAAAAATCAAGTTGCCATTTAAGCCTTAGGGCCGGTTTATAAAAGTGTAGTTATAAATTAATTGCAATCAAACCTCTGATTAACAGATTACGTCACCAAATTGAACGAATCTGATTCTCTCTTTTATGTAAACGTAAGGACTGTGGAGTTATTAAGGGAAAATGTAATAAACGTCTGGAATCTATTAAGAAGAACGGACATATGCCAAAATTTGGTTGGCAGCATGAGAAGACGAATGCAGGAGTGCATAGATAATAATTTCTATTATACCAAATATTAAACTTTGTAAATAAAGACATACTCTTGACATAGAGTAAATAGCCAAGGCAGAGCCGTCACTCGGCTATTTATGAATGAATTTACAGATGGCGTCGTAATGACCTCGGTGGTCGAATGTGATTGGCGACTCCAGGCGAAGCCGTATTTATGAATGATTCTGGAGTCGCCTTTCTGGTGAAATTGTTGGTACTAATCAATATTGCCAACCTACTTCCCTAAATTTTTACTACGTGTTTACTATTATAGTAAAATCTATAACATAACCTTAAAATTGTTTATTATTATTATTACAAAGTGTGTTATAAGTGTTTAATTACACTATTAGAATGAAGAAAATCAAATCTGCTGCGTTTAAAACAGTTTCCAGTTCAAATAAGGTAAAACTGCGTCCATCTTAAATTTGATTACAATGTTGTTGGTCGCAACTGTTTTCATTGTATTCGCTACTTTTAATTTGATCGCTTTTCTAAAAAGGAACAATGATTATGTAAAAATGTCTTACGAATACTCATCTTTAAAGAAGAAGAAGTCTAATATCAAAAATTCTAACTCGATTTTTGTTTATCTGAAACTAGTAACTAGGTAAACTAATTATCAACAATTAAGTACTAATTACTACTTTACCATGCAAACTAATTCTACTATAGTAAATTAGGTAATGGATATTAATATTAACTAAATAATCTATGTAAATATGTTGTTAATAACTATTGCGGTGGTTAATATAATCTACGGTTAAATAAAAGGTAATTATTATCTCTAACGCCTTTCGAAGAATCACACAAGAAAATCACATGAAACACTTCGGAAGTCTGGATAGAAATTGAGGGAAAAATTGGCGGTTCTTGCCATTTCGCGCTTAAATTTCCCTCCAATGTTTTTAAGTGGGGTTGGTGTGAAGTTAGCGCATTGTAGAACTAACATGGTTTTATGTTTTTAATAAAAAAATAATTTTTGTAAAAAAAACCATTAGAAATGAGTTAAATAACGACACTGATTCATATTTTCAAAAAACCTTTATTGTTTCAGCCATAAAAATATTTTTATAGTTGCAGCAAATGTGACTAATATCATTCTATACTTCATTCATGAATACGCATGTCCAAGGTCAACGAGCCTCACAGCGCGCGGGAACAGAGTGACGGCTCTGCCTTGACTATTTACTCTGTGCTCTTGATTTGTTTAGATTTTTTTTATAGAATGTAAGTTCTGAAATGTGTTACTTCGTATGCATTTTTTTAACAGAATTCCATACAATTTTTATTATTAATATTCAATGATCGAAATATCAAAAACTATGTTTTTATATTTTTGCATATTTTTTCCGGAAACATGTTTACAGTTTGTCATTTAAAATCGTGTCAAGATTTTTTACTACAAAAAGGGATGCACTTAGTTAACTGAATTACAAATTCAGTTATCAAATTGATCTTTAGGGGCATTCAAATCTTAATTGTAGATCAATTTTATTTCACAACTAGCAGTTGCCCACGGCTTCGCACGCATGTCCACAACCACTTTGAAACACAGAAAAACAATGCAAAATTTAGTACAACAAAAAGTAGAAACACAAAATTTTATTGTGAACTTTAAAACCGTGTCCCAATGCGAACCCGAGTAAATTTTGCTTGTTCTCAACTCATTCCCTGTTTAACCCTCTTGTGGATGTAATTTTCAAAAATCCTGAAACACATTTTCTTTATTTTTAACCGGAAGTCTAAATGCCAATTTTCTTGGATATGACTTCAAAAATGCAGGAGTTTTGCGTTGAACTCTCTTGGGGGTGGAATTTCTAATCCTGAAATATACGCCTCTTCCTTTTTAACCGAATGTCTAAGATATCAATTGTTAACTTCAACATTAAAGAATTTTTTATATGTATAACTTCAACAATAAAGGATTTTTTGTTTAACCCCTTTGGAGTGGAGTTTTCAACAAACCTGAAACACGGGTTTTTTATATTTAGACGAATGCCCAAATACCAGTTCTCTTGGTTATAACTTCGAAAATGACATATTTTTATATTCAACCCTTTTGGGGGTGGAACTTTCAAAATCCAGAAACACGTCTTTTTTCATTTTTAACCGAAAGATCAAATACCATTTTTCATTAATATAGCTTCAAAAATAACGATTTTTTATGTTTAACCCTCTTTGGGGGTGGAATTTCTAAAAATAATAAAATACCCATTTCTTTATTTTTCACCGAATGCCCAAATACCAATTTTTATAAATATAAGTTCAAAAATGACGGATTTTCATATTTAACCCCCTTACGGGTGGAAATTCCTAATGTTCTTAAACACACGTTTTTCATCTTTAACCGAAAGCTCAAGTACCATTTGCATGGATACAAATTAAAAATTACCCCTTGGGGTTGGTATTTCCAACTAAAACACGTGTTTCTTCACTTTTTACTGAAAGCCAAAATACCAGCTTCAATTAATGTAAATTCAAAAGTTACGAATATTTATACAAATTGTTTACGCCTTTTAACCCTCTTAGGGGTTGATTTTTCGAAAATCCGGAAACACGTGTTTCTTCATTTTTAACCAAAAGCCCAAATACTAATTTTCAAGGATGTAAGTTCAATGTAACTTTAAAAATGACAGATTTTCTAAACTCTAATTCTAAATTCAACTCTCCATTTAACCCCTTTAGGGGTTAATTTTCCAAAAATCCTGAAACACGTCTTTCTTTAAAAAACCGAAAGCCCAAATACTAATTTTCAAAGATATAACTTAAAAAATGACGAATTTTTATTCAAATTTTAACACCCTATTTAACCCTCTTATGGGGTGATTTTCCAAAAATCCTTTCTTAGTACACCCCTACGTTACAAAAGCTATCTACTGTAAAAATTTCAAGTTTCTATCCTTAGCCGTCTAGGCTGTGCGTTGATTGGTCAGTCAGGCCAAGCAATTTTATATATTATAGACAAGCAATTTTATATACATAGATAGATGTGACTTCAATAAGACTTGCATTATATCAGTTTTTTAGCATTTAAAGTTCTTTGTTTAGATTTTTTATTCTATTAATTTAAAAGGCTATTATGGGCAGGTATACAAAAGATTTTAATCGCAATTAAATTTTAACTCGCGATTAACTTGACGTTTCTCATTGCAACAAAATGACAACTTAATTCGAATTAGTTTTATTCTGAATTAAATTATAATTTCGCTTTCTTTAAACCGATCCTATGAGCCGCTTTGTAGAGAGCTGAATTAAAATTTAATTTGTTGTTAAGTTAATTCGCGATAAAAGAGAGAATCAGATTCGTCCAATTTGGTTACGTAATCTGTTAATCAGAGGTTTGATTGCAATTAATTTATAATGACACTTTTATAAACCGCCCCTAAGATTTAAATGGCAACTTGATTTCTAACTACTTTAATTCTTCTTATTTTAAGTTAGTTCTGATAATTTATTGCTTCGTAAAATTTTTGTTATTAATACTATAATAGTTTATTATAACAGAGTTCCTAAAAAGCACCATTCTCAAATATGCCATTAGTGGCAATCAAATTTAATTTCGACATTAATTTTGCTTCATAATGCGAATTAAATGATAATTAAAGTGAAATTAAAATTAGTGGTGACTTTAAAGGGCGGTTTAGAGAATATTTTAATTGCAGTCAAATTTTAATTCGAGATTAACTTGACATTGGCAAAGCATTTTAAACGGCAACATATTCTGCATTCAATTTTAATTTCGCTTTCTGTAAACCGACCCTTAGGACCGGTTTATAGAAGCGTCATTAATTTAATTTGCAATTAAATGCGTGGCCAAATAATAACGAGATAATTGAAATTATGTGTCTTATCCAAAAGTACAGAAAAACGATTTAACGTTGGTATTGCCCCAAAAAGTACAATGTAATAATTACGATTTCTTCGAAACCCCATTATGACACTAGTTGATTGATTGAATGAGTCAAATTCACATAAAAAATTAAAATTTTAAGTACTTTAAATAAAAAAAAAATAAAGTGTCCGGAATTTTTTGAGCGGCAGTGTAAATAGTTTAGCCGAAAACATTTGGTTTTTTAGCTTTCACTGCTGCTGAGGTGTACATTACTTTTTTTAGTAATTTATTACCTTTGCCGGCTATTCCACAAAAACTGACTATTGACTATTTCGTTCACTTTGTCGACAAGAAAAACAAATATCACAAAAAAATTGGCAAGCAGTTGACATTTCTAAGAACTTTCCAACTTAGATTTTCACTAAACTTTAGGGTTTTAAACAAACAAGGAATGAACAACTAACTAATCGAGTTTGTGTAAGAAACTTTGTAAAATGTGAATGAAGTTTCGAACAAGTTACATTTCTAATTAAAAGCATTGTACACGTATTACAATGTAGATCCTGTTTCAGTGTTAAATTAAAACCTTCCTTTTTTTCAGATGAATTGTTAAGAACCATGTTTGCTCACATTGACTGTGGTTAGTTTAATGCAGGTGGGTTTAAAATACATTTAAATGTAATTAATTATATTAAAATAAAATTGTTCCAGATGAAATGACAGATAATTGTAGAGGACCTGTAGTTATAGGTAAGTCACTTCAATTTATTTTGACGAAAAATATGATTTGATCGTAATTTGAGATGAGCGGTGATAAAAAATGTAGTTAAATCTAAAAATACAAACCAAACATTAAACACTCACCAGTGTGTAACATCTGTGGACATAAATGGGGAAAATATTTTTCGATTTATTAACATAACGCAACAAAAACTATCTCAATTTAAATCGACCTGAAAAATAATTAAATTACAGCTTACTGAATCAATATTGATTGAAAGGGGAATTTTTGGTGAAAAACTACAGGTTCAAGCTTTTATTGATTTACTCAAACGGTGCAAGAATAAATAACCAAGTAAATAAATGTAGAAAAGCAAAAGTGTTATTATTTATTGAGAAATTATTTAGAGAGAATTATTTTCGTCCAATTTCATAATTAGCTGTTGGCTTCCTGTCCTCATCCACACGTTCCAGGTTTGTCTAAAATAAAATCAAAAAGAAACCTCTCCCGCTTGGAGTACACACACACGCGTATAGGTAATTATTTTAAGAATTATAAATCGTCTATTTTAAATTACCGCAGTGTCAAGTCCCGACACACGTTGCCCGTGGTTTTCAGCCAAACACTGAAAGCTTCAGTCTGGACGTTTGTCTGTGATTGGATAGTTAAGTCATGGTGTCGTGTGCAACAACGTTTGAGTCCCAGTTACTGAATAAAGTTTTGACCGCCATATTCAATTTGTTCTATTAAGTGAATAATTGGTGTTTTTCGGACGTTTAACCGGGAAATTTGATACAATTAGCGTTTATTGTTCAAGTGAAATGTGTTGTGGATGATAATATACGAGGGTTTTGTTGAATTTTGCTTATTTGGACGGTTTGGAGGTAATGGTTTGTTTTGGCGGGATGACGGCGTCGATTTCCGCCATTTTGCCTCATCGGTTTCACTTTCAACAAAACATTTCTCATTCATCGAAACGACGATTCTTGATTTAAAAGGGAATCAAACTATAACACAGGACACAATAATAATAGAGACAGTAGTTTTTCTGCAAATTCATAACCTTATTTAAAGATGTTTTTGTATTTGATTTGTAACAACGAATCTCTAAGCAGTTTAAGAAATGAACGTGGTTATAGACCTTCGTATTTTTTGTTTTGTTCGTTGTTTTGTTTTTATTGCTGTTGAACGAAAGCAATTACCCTAATTTTAAGTACCTACTTATTGTAGTTTTAGTTAATTTCCTTCCATCTCTTAAACAATTGGACAAAGTTTAATTAACCAGTTTTAAAGAGACTCAGTTTGTAAACAGAAGAGAAAAACTAATTTTAGACAAATGCAGAAGAAAAATGTACTCACTCATTGCATATAAGAATAAAACGAAATTTAATTTGAACTGATGTTGAGTGTGACAGTTTTTCATCGTTTTGTATTTTTAGAAAATATTAATTCAAATCATATCATTTACTCGGAATAAAACTTGTCATTTTTACATTAAATGTTGGTTCATCTAATTAAAAAAAAATTTCTGAGGGAGCTTGCTTGGAGTTACTAGGGAAAATTTGAAACTATTAAAATTTTAAGGAGTTATCGTAATTCCTGTAATAATTTATTGTAAGTTACCGAGACATATTTCTGAAATTACAGGAATTCTCTTAGCAATTAAGATGATTTCTGAAATTGTTGGAAATTAAAAAAATTAAAAATTAAAATTAAAATCAAATTCGTTTAAGAATGTAGGTAGCTTAAATAAAATTGACTTATTTTTGCCAAAAATGACCAATTTCGTACTTGTGGCGCTGAAATATTTTAATTTCCCCCTCTTTCCCGTTTAAAAAGGAGCAAATTATTACTTTTTTATTTGTCTTATTTTTTGGACAAATATTTCATGTTCACTGAAAAACAATTGCTATTAAAAATAAGAAAGAAAACGGCCTAATATGAAGACTAAAATCAGTGGCGTGCGGTGAAAATTTTAGCAAGGGAAGCAGTTTCAAAACATACCTATTTACATAATAATATTTATAATGCGATTTTTGATTTCGTGAAAAGCAGACAGGGCCAACAAAATAATTTGTTCAAAGTTTTACAACCTGTTAGCCACTCAAACTGATTATATAAGTCATTATTAAAAGACATTGTAAACGACTTCGACTTGTTTTCCCCCCGAATTTACTTGTTAATTTGTTTAACGCCGGTTTTGGTCTGCTTTTCCTGACTATTTCTTGTTTTTCCGAAAAACTGAGTATCGAAATACCTAATAACGAAGACACCGAACAATCTACACATTTTGCTTCTTTTGAAGAAAAGTCCTTTTTAATTACGATATTATGATTATGACCGACTAGCACGATAGCTCAACCCACTGCCTATTCACGAAGACGAAATTTGGAGAGGGAGACAGAGACGGAATTCGCAAAATTCCTGACTTGCTCCACGTAAGTCCCCAGGTACCCAGTACCTGGGTACCTGGGTACCAAGTACCCAGGTCTCATAAAAGTCGCAGCAAAACAACACACTTACTGCGACGAGTAAAAAAATAATCGAAACAAACGACACATTTATATCGAATGAGATTTTAAATTTAAATAAAATTAAAATATCACATGAATCGTAAACCCCTAATAATGCAACTAATGCACGTTGAAATACGCCATAACGCTACAGTACTCGGCACAGGTACGGTGAATCTACAGTGCATGTGCAATCAGGCGCTCCAACCACAAGCTCGAGCGTTCCTGGAAGTCCTGGAACATTATTTTATTATATTTCTCGGAAAAGTCGGCAAAAGAGTAAGATATTTCGTTTTAATTCAAAAAAGAGCTTCAATAATAATATTTATATGCAAGTGTAATTAAACACACATCATACATAATTATATTTTAATGAAATTATATCTGGTAAATATTCCACCTGTTACCTTAAATTTATTTGAATTAATTTTTAATTTTACAAGGGAAGCACTGCTTCCCTTGCGGACATGGACCGCACGCCCCTGACTAAAATACAAAATAATAACACTTTTTAAGAAGGCTGTATTTGTAATTATTAAAGCAACATAAAATACATATAGTATATACAGGGTGATTCACATAACTTTACGACACTGACGAACTTTAAATGCAACCAGTAATTGTAATTGTAATTGCAACTGTAATTGTCATTAATGTCAGGGGTGTCATGCTAATTAAACATAACTAAGGATATCAAGTTATAAATGAATAATGTATATTGGGTCGCATTTAAAGTTCGTCAAGGTTGTAAAGTTATGTGAATCAGCCTGTATAGGGCTGGGAATTTTTAAGCCCTTCAATTATGGATACATCGATATTACTAACAAATATCGATAATTATTACATATCGATATCCAGAAAATATCGATAATTACTATCGATATTCCGAATATCGATAAATATCGATAATTATCAATATTTATCGATATTTTGACAAATTTCGATAATATCGTTTTAGTTTAGTTAAGAGCTAAATTCATAAATTAATTTTGCAATTTTTTGTAAAGAACGACCAAACACGTCGATTGTTGTTTTTACATTAACATCTTTTCTTTTAATACAAAAATTGTGTTGGAATAGTTTTTGAACTGAAACGTAAAAAGTATATGATATTCTCAAAAAAAAATGTCATACAAGATTTTATTTTTTCAACAATTGTTCAATAGAGAACTAAAAAATATAATGAAAACCAAAAACAGTTAAGGATAGCCAACCCAAAAATTAAGGATGAGATCATAGTTCAATAACAAATGAAGTCACTAACAAAATTTGTGTGTGTAAAGATGGCGAATTAAAATAGAAAATCGAAGAGTTCGAGCATTTTTTGCAAAAACATTAGGGCCATAACTATAAGTTCAAAAGTCTATAATCTTTCTAAATTACAGACATATATTTAAAAAAAAAGTATTTTACCATTTCAACTTTTTAAAATTTAACAGTGGCATTTATTAAGTACTGTCATTTATCTTCAATATAATATATCCATATTTTGCTAATTTTCGATATTTCGATAGGTATCGATATATCGATATTTCGATATGTCGATGTTTATCGATATTTATCGATATTTTAATATATCGGTCTCTCTATAATTTTAATGTATCGATTATCGATATTTAAATCTTAATATCGCCCACTCCTCAGTATGTATACACAATAAAAAAAATAAACAAGATTTAATATTCTCTTTAATAACAAAAATTTTTATTTTTACACCTTATGTTAATTATGTCGTAAATTTTAATAAACTTTTTGCTAAGTATGTCACAAACTGAGATGTAATATATACGTATTAGGTATTTATTTGAGATAATAATTTTGTAGGAAGATTGAGATTAGAATCATTTGAATTTTCGCGTGGTTGCCACCTTAAAATGATACCTTTCAATAACGCCTACTTCGATACACATAATGTGGAAAAGTGTAATACAGACTGTTTATAAAAGATTCTAGGATCTCAGGTGGTTCTGGAATTTAAATTTGCCGTATTTACTTATTTTATTTTTATGAAATTTCTAAAAATACCAATTTTTGTCTATCCAGGCAGACCAGTAAAACCAATTTTTTCAGATACTAACATTGTTCATTTTTTCTTGAAAGAAGGGGCAAACTTTTAATATCTACTACGGTCCCACATTCATTTATAGACACTTGTTATAATTGTAATTACATCTTCCAGTTCACTATTAAGTATTTTGTAATTTTTATCATACTTGACTAGTAACAGTAAACGAGTCATAAAAATTTAACACAAAACTTCCAAACTTAAGAAAAGTTTTTTTACATAATGTCGGCTTAGAGTGTAAACTTGCTAAATCCATTTTTTGGCTTTTATGAGATATTTATACCGTTCGAAAGAGAAAAAAATGGCGCATCGGCTGGGCAAAATGGTTAAATGCAAAAACGGTTGTAAGTTGTCCAGATCGCGTGATGAGTAAAACAGCTAAATCCAAATGTGTAGTCGGTTTACGTCCGGTATTTCAGTTGATGGTTAAACTAAAAATATTCTGGTTACCAATTTATTATACTCATGCGCAGTGTCTTTGTTTTCCTAAGCTAATTTTTTTCCGAGATTTCACGCCGTTTTGCCTCTTTCTGCGACTCGTTCTTGCCCGTGTTTTGATGGCGTGGTAATTATTTTATACGAAGCATGAAGGCTGTGGGATGTCTATTGCATTTTAAGGAACAATTAAAAAGTCACCAAGAAATCAAATACAGATTCCTACTTTTCAACGTCAACAAAGCCCGCGGTGTTGCCAAAAAGCTGTGAATTTAACCCAATTTCCACTAAAGCACTGAAATACGTATTCAAAGTTAAAATCTTGGGTAAGATTTACCATCGGTTAGTTACCAAAGATTTTGCCCAACCACTGAAATACCGGGCGAGTGTAAAACTGCTAAATCCATTTATTGTATTTTTTATTAGATAATACCTACCTATTAATATCTTGCAAAAGGCTGTAGATAAATAAATAAATGCTAGTGGTCGTGAATTTTTAAAATCGCGTGATTAGTGACACAGCTAAATTTCTGTCTTTTGTGCGTTCAGGATGTTATGTATTTCTAGGTAAGTACTAGCAAAAATTAACTGAAAAGCAATTTTTTTAAAGCATTTGCTCTGGTCGGGGAGAAGGCTATCGAAAGATAACAGATATTCGGGCTTTGCGGTATTGTCCATAGGATAAATATTTTCCAAACTACGATTTTATGATGTCTGGCAATTAGATCGTATTACTGCGCAAGAAAATCACGTTAAGTTACTCCGCTGCTTCTTGCCAAGTTCAAAAATTTGCAATAAATTAAGAGAAAAATCAGTGCAAGGAAGTTTAAAGATCTGCAGTATTTAAGGGTGTCCACGACCAACGATTTGAGACGTTAGCATATTGAAAGCAAATTTTCTCTCTTAATACACAACAGAATTTCAAGTATTATACATCAAATTAAAGGTTTTTTAATTTTACAGGCCGATGCGTTGTCATATTTTGAAAAAAAGTAAACTCTTTAAAAAAAAGGAAGAAAATGCATAAACGTTCATATTGAAAGCAATTTTACGCAGTTATTTTTAAAGTATTCGATCTGAGATTTTGCAGGATAATTCAAAAGAATATTTTATAGGTCGATGCGTTGAGGTTTTTTTTTTTAAATTGTTTTTGAGATATTTTGATTGATGTAAAAGTCGCGTTATTTAGTAGTAGACCTAAAAATTCGTTTTGGGGTTTTGGTATTTGTTACAAAATATTAATTTTCAACTAACTTAACAAATGCCATGTAATAAAACATTGTTGTTTTCAAATTATCAATGGATACATTTTGTCTTAAAATCCTCCATAGTTCATTGCTTTTGCCACTAGAGGCGTTGCTCGTGCCGTTTCTGTGAAGGGTCTTTTGGTCGCTACCTGTCCTTGTCCCAACCCAAGCAAAGGACGGATTGCGGTCACTTTTATTGTTGTGTGATTACCATAACTTTCGGTTATTTTAGAAAACCAGTGGCTGATACATTTGAGCGAGAAAAGCAATTTTTCCGTTCGGAGATTTTTTTAATTTGAAGTTCACCTAACCATTGTTTTTAATAGAGATTTAATATTATTTATTATGCATATGAATTTTTAACATATGACAACAAATGAGATAAAATAATGTATTATTATGATTATTATACTTATTATTTTCGCATATAAGTCATTGGGCCGTATGAATAAAGTGAAGTAGTAAATGCTTTTACTTGTAATAGTAAAAGATAGACGTAATTTAAATCTTATGAGAGAGAAAGAGATAAAACTATAGTAAAAGCTTTTACTACATTTTATTCATAATACCCATTGTCTCTATAAACTACTTCAAAACTTCCTACTTCAAAACTTCACTTTTTTGGTGTAAAATATCACTATTGTCATGTTGGAGATCAATATTTGACATTGAACTTGATACATAAATGCGTGATTTTTAAACTCATTTTTTTATAGACTAAGTTTACAACACTAAGTCAAAAAGTGAAAAAATGAATTTTTTTTGTTGTTTGTCCCTAAGAATTTTGTTGATAAATTAGGATTGTTATGTCAAAATTTAGATTTTTGTGATTTTTGAACGCGGTATTTTATTTAATTTTTTTGGAACATCCGGCTTCTTCTAAATGTAGGGTATTATTTCTTGATGTCACTGGGCATTTGGTTTCCACAAGATTCATTTCCCAAAATTCGATCTAGAGTGGCTGCTAAACATGGTTTCTTTTTATCTACTATCAAGCCAACTTCTTGAGTTTTTAATAGTGACTTTTTCAAAAGCTGTAACCGTTTTTATCTTACTGCACACATCATACCTCGTATTTATTAGCATTTCCACTAAAAATTACGTAATAAATTTTCCACGATAATTTGTAAATCAAATCAAAAGTTTTACTGTGGTGATGGAGTATATTTTATGGGTCACCAAATAAATAAATTGGACTTGTTTTATGTTGTAGCTAAACTCAAAAGCAATAGGTCTCACGTTAATGTTTATTGACTTTGATTTATTGTCAAAATTATCTTTGTTCCATTATTTTTTATTGTTTGGAAATATAAAACTCAAAATATTTAGCTTTCTAAAAAGATTCTGGGGCAACTTTCACATTTTCAAGGGATTAAAATATTAGCCAACTGATCTTTTCCATTTTATGACCCTTCCCAACTCAATCCGTGAACGCAGGTAAAGACTGAACCCTGCCCAGGGTGGGTGTATTACTGGTTGCTTTTGGAGAAGAATAATACGTGCTGAAAACTGAGTTGCTCCCGGACACCCTTAAAAGAGTCTTTGCCTGAAGATTTCCGTCAGTTTTACTCCAATTTACAACATGAGTGAAAGTGAGACTGAATGTTTTTGATTTGTTACTTAATAAAAAAATCTAATGTGCTTTGGTTACAAAATCCTGTTTAACTTAAATCACCCTGTATTTTTACGTTAAAGTTTGTTGGCAAAAGTTTAAAGATTTTTATATTTTGATATTGTGTCTTGAAATTTTTGAAACTGAAGATTTCAAAAATAATTTTGTTTTGAAGTAGACGTTTAATTTAATAATAAGAATAAACAATTCATTTCTTTGTTATTTTTTTATTCTGATGAAATCAAAGATTTGTCGTCATAAGATAAATCTTCAAACTTACCACACTCAGACAAATCCAGCTAACACCTTCTGAATATATCAAAGTTTCTTAAGAAAACCTGCTAAGTAACAAAAATACTCATAAAAAATTAAATATTGATATCTGCTTTTGTTTTATACTTAAATATATAAAATAATACAAAGAAATGAACTACGAATTTTGTTGGCTCTTAAGCAATGTGAATAAATTTTATGAAGTTTTTGATTTGTCCTGAAAAATGTGTAGATATGGAGTTAGCAGGCTTACACTCTCAGCCGACGATAAGTGTCTTTACGAGTATTTTTTCAAAAAAATTCCAAACTTTATTTATTCTAAATTGAAGATTGAGTTAAAAATCTTACTTTAACAAATTTGAGGTTTTAAACGGTAATAAATGAAATTTGTACAGACGCAGAAAAAACAATTTGGAGTTAAGGTTGTTTTTTAAAACATTGTTTTATTCCGTTTTCTCGTGATATTCAAAAGTTGTAATGTACGAACTTGAAAAATTAAATTCAATTCGAGTTATTTGAGGGTTGTTACTTTTTCGCTAATTATAAAAGGCTAACTCTAACTGGTACTAGTCCTAACATAATATAGGCAAATTTATACGACGATAGTAGAAGGACGATAAGTAGGTACATTTGAACAAAATTGTAGAGTGCATAACTCGAGTGAAACAGTCAAAATAAATATAAATTTCGTGTTTTTTTTATATTGAGAGAACGAACTAGATCTAACCAAATAAGCTAAAACAACATGAATTTAGAAATGCTTTGGTAATTTTGCAGTCAGTTTCACTGAAAAACTTGGAAACGAAACTTACCTATCTTTTAACTCAAAACACTCGAAAAATGAGGTGAATTTTTGATGAGGAAAAAGTACATAATGTAAATATAAACGTCTTATCTTTATTATTTTTAGGAAAATTAAATACACTTTTCTTGATTCATATTATGAGTAATGCGAAAAAATCCATTTTACATAAACAAAGTAACAATTTACTCGTATTTACAACCTCGTAGTAAATAATAATTTTCCTTTAGTTCTCTCTCTAGACACACACACACTCACTTCGATTCCAAAACCATATGTCGCTCTGTTTTTCTGTTTAAACTGGAGCGTCATCCTCAGTTCCTTTTAGAGCTCTGTTCCCTAATCACACGAATCAAAAGTATCATACTATCATCTACAACCACAAATTTAAACGTCACGTCCTGTTTAACTTCAATCCCAGTCGCAGACATTGATAAAACGTCTCTGTTTTGTAGTGCGAAAGTGACTCAAATGTGATACAAGTTCGCGTTTTGAAAACTTATTGACTGTATGAAGTGCAGACATGCCCTAAGAAATAACAGACATGCTTGTAGTGCTGTTGTGCTGCATGATGAAAATCGTTGAGTTTTCCACAGGCAAGCCTGTGGGAAAGCCCCGAGTTCGAAGGCGGAGGAAATATGTGAGGAGGAAAGGTAAATAAATTGTTGAAAGCTTGTGAGAGAAATGGAATGTTGTTCTATTAACACTAAAACTATTATAAGTAATTAACTCAAGTGGTCGGTCACAATGCCTGCATTTCTCTTAATTGAAGATATTATTACAATAATTGCTTTCAATTAGAGGGAATAGAATTGTAGAGATAGTGACCAGACTGGACGATGAAAATATTTCTCTAAAGCAAATTGTCGTGGATTATTAATGTTGCGATACTAATCGAATGCTTGCAAAAACTGGGACTAATTGTCTTACTTTGCTGAAATAGTATGTTTTTTTGAGAAGTACCGAACTCAAAAATTGTCCGTAAAGTAATTAGTTGTCTGATAGAAGTGTAAAGTGTGAAAATGTGTACCTATAGAAGTTCATTTTGTCAAATATAGGTTTTTCAGTTCATTTTACAACAAACAATCCACGTTTAAATTTAACAAAAAAATTGTCATTAAAAACTCATTTTTTTGGTTAATCATTTTTTTATAAATTTAATTTGTCTGTGTAAAATACCACAAGATTTCAATAATATTTATTGCTAGACACAACTTATTTGAAATATCAATTTTCTATGCCATCTTTTTTTTATTGAAAAATTTTTGGATTTTGTTTTTGTTTTCAAAGCTGTTCCTGCCAATTTTATAAATACTGGTTAATTTTTAAATGATTTTGTTTAAAAACCTAATCGTAATGTGACTTAAGAGAAAAGCTAACCTACAATTACTTAGGGACTTTCGTTAAAATTAATGTACAACGACACAACCGAACTTGAAGGTGGTCAAACCAGAAATGAAATCAGAAATGTTTTTGGTGTTTCTGGTAGCCCAGAAGAGATACGGAGAAGGGGAGAAGACAATAGGTATTTACAAAATTAGGAAGTCGTCACAGTTAATACATTTTATCGAGAATTTTGCCATGTAATTACTAATTACATAATTACTAATTAGTGAAACAAAAACTATATTTAACCGAACTTTACCGACACTTTATTATCCATACATTTTGAGAAAACCAAACAAAACAAACTAAAATCACTAAGTAGTGATTATAGTGATTTGTCGGTTCACTATTTTTTGCAGTAGAATGCTTTTTTGACAAGCTTTATTTTTGCAATAAATTAAGAAAATTTTACAGATGATACTCACCTAAAATCCAGATAATGCTAAATGTTTTGATGAAACAAAAAATAATATTACGACTTTTAAGAGTTTGTATACCTTCACGTTCAGCTGAGTCATTTTTCTGGTCTTCTCGTAAATAGTTGAAATGTTGAAAATTATTTTTAACAATACCTGTTCTGTAAGTCATCATTCACTGACAAATATCTTTCATAGTAAGCGGCACTTTTTAGTCAGGTGCAAATTTTTATGGTTACTGTGCAATAATATTTTACTTACAGCCCGCGGTCTGTAAGTAAAGATTACATACCAACGTATGCCATTCGTGTTCCATGAAAAATGATGCACAAGCAAACCTTGCAGCCTCTTCAATACCATCCATTTTTCTATTTTCACTTGAAATACCTTCAGAACAGTATTGAAGCGTTGATTTTGCAACAAATGTTGATTTAAAGTGATGTTTTTTTTGTTTTGTATCCCTAACACGAAACAAACGTCACACAAATTTTTAACTTGACAACAGTCTCACGTTTACTGATTTTTCATAAAAATTCATTCCGAAAATGTTTTACTTTTTCTTATTTGTGCAGGTATTGCTAAAAATAGCTTACTAACCTCAAACTGTAAGTTCTTCTTTTGGTCTCGAACGCTTTAGGAAACCTCGGTACCCTCAGTTTCCCAATATTGCATTCTCGACCAAAAAAATTGCACTTACCGTTTACGGTACGTAATATACTATTAAACAATTAATAGTGTCAACATTTCCATGGATCAAGGTTTGCGTTCCAATGAAACAATGGAAAACGAAAGACAGAAAGCAAATGCTAAAAAGGTAAGAAGAAGAAAAAGAAACAGTCTTGCCAAAGGTAGTCAAAAAGTAAAATAAAAAACGGAGCAATATGAGTGTTACAAAAAAGTCAAAATTAAGTTCTCACAAATTCGGAGTTATAGGCCACAACAAAGCACTACACAAAAACGACCATGTGCTGAAAAAGGAGAATTTTAAATGAACAAACGTCATAATACCCATAATTACATAGTTTAAGTTTAAAACGGAGCCAATGCAAAAATAACAGCGTGACCCAGGGGTGCGTAATCGGTCTATAACTTTTTTGGTATTGAAAATATTGCGATGCCGTTTTTATAATCCGATAGATCAATTTAAAGTCCACAAACTAAAAATATTTATATTTTATACAGGATGTTGTATACAGGGTGATAAATCAAAGTTATATTTTTTTAAATAGAACACCCTATATATTTTTGCATAATTAGATTCTACGTAAAAAAATAATGGTACTTTGTATAAACTATTATAGGCCTATCTTTTTCTGTTTCGGAATTATTCAACTTTTTGTGCTAAAAACAACCCACATTTAAAAAATCACCATGAAGCCACCAATGAATATTTTTCGACAAATTTGCTACAGAAAAACTTAGAATATCTTGTAGTTTTATCAAATAGTCGACTTTTCGTTAAAACGCACAGATAATGTACAGGGTGTGCCAAAACGCCAAAAGTTGAATAACTCATTTTTTTCAAATAGAACACCCTGTATTTATTTACACCTATCAATAGCATTTTTGATAAGCTTTCTAATGATATGGGGTTTGTAAAGCAAATTTAGAAGATTTCTCGAGATTTAAAAAAAACTTACTTTATTACAAAAAAATCAATTTTTCAAATAGGCTGCTACCACAATGCTTTCAAAGTGAGATGGTTATTTATCTCACTAGTGTTATTAATTACTTGATACAAAAATGGATTTTACTAGCAAAAATTAATCAACATGGTTTACTGTATTGGTAAAATGTTCCTGTATTGGTTAAATGTTCTGCTCATGTTAGAAGAAAACCCGAATTTAAGCACGCGGGAAATTTCTAGACAAACAGGATTTTATTGAAACATAGATTTACCATTTAAAATTATATACATCAAAGAATAAATTTTTTTTAAATTATTCTTAATTTGATTGCGGAAACAGAAATTTTATAAACAAAATTCTTTTTTTTATTTTTGAAAAATAAAAGAATTACGAATTTTATGCATTACTTTAAGCTCACTCTGTATATTTAAGAATGTGTGGTTTGGATGCAAGATGCAAATGATAGTTTTTCTTCATTGACCGACCATAACTTCTACTTTCTATAGACAAAAGAATTTGTTTTAAATAGAAGAAATAATTCGGTGCTTATCAGTTGGGCCACACCAGCAGGGGGTTCAAAAATCCCATTACTCAAATGAGCCACAGGTTGAAGAATTTAGGATTAAAGTGAAATTATCCGCAGTAATTTAGGTTACTATTAACACCAAATCACTTTTTCACCTAATCAACATTGTTATTCTAGTTATGTAGGTACTTAGAAAAATACACTTTACACGAAAGTTCCCATAAAAGGATTTAGGGACTTATTTTAAGGCTTAATTGGAGGCAAACCCTGATAGACAGGTAACACCTCTTACCTACAGGTAAGACAGCAAACAGGAATGTTAAGCAGATTCTAATCTAAATCTGTTTTAAATGGCAGTATTATTTTATGATTTCCAATAAACGGAATAACTGAAAACGAAAAGGGACAGGGGGCGATTGCGCGCCGCGGTCAAAACGGATCCCAGATTAGGTTAATCCTACAAGACGATTGCGCGCCACCATAAATTAGGAACCGGACGATTGCGCGCCGCGGTTAAGTAATTTTTAGGTAGAAATAAAAGACATCAGTCTTGCTTACATTTTATTTCTTAATGTTTTGGTAACTCATACATTTTACAAAGCTAAATCTGTTAATGATTTTGTTTTTATAAGAATTTATTAAATTATTTTTATATTGAACACATTTTCTATGGTGTTTACGGTCTAGGAGTCGAAACTTTACCTGGTGTTAAAAGAGTGTATAAATAGAGTAACTGCGAAAAAAAAAACTAAGGAAGTTTTACTTTTAAGAATGTTATTTAACCCGAAGTATTGGGGAGAATACCCACGCTAAAAAGCGTGGAATTTCAGTCATTTAAGCAACGTTTTTAAAAGTTACTTACAGGATACATTCTTCTACTCGAACTGTAGGTGTATCATCTCCCTTAAGTTTCAACATCAAGACCGTAAACACCCTGTATTTAGCATTTTTACTTCTTCCAGGCAAATCAGTACTATTTATTTTAATATGGGTACGTACTTATTTCCAATATTTTTTTAACACCGACATGAATTGCCTTCTCAAAATCACAAAAAATTTCTGTTGGGTTTAAGTCCATGTTAATGTTGTAACACGGGGTACCAACTTTTCGGAAATCCTAATCCCCTTTAGCGGGCAATCGTCCCATGTCCCCTTTGAGGATTAGACGCACAGCAGGTGTTGAAACTGACCGCGGCGCGCAATCGTCCAACACCCACGAAAAGTTGTTCGATATTTTCGTAAACAGCTACATAATTACCATTTTATGTCAACTATCAATTTGTAAATGTTTTGATAAAATTCTCCTTTCTGAGTCTTTAAACCAATACTTTTAATAATGATATCATGTTGTAGTCAGTTTTTTGTGTTTTAAATTATCGAGTCTAGAACTAAATCCGATTATAGGAATATGCTCACCACAGCCAAAAGCACTTGGCACACTTGCGAGTGTTTATCTAAAAATTTGTAAATTAGAACATGATTTATATTCTGTTCACTTTAGATTTTATGTTAAATAGTTTTATTGCGTAATACAAAGTAGCACCAGTCAAAATATTTTGATCGTACGGTACTTGTCGTGCGTGAACAGCCATTTAATTACACGTTTCCGTTGTATGTAAACAAAAAGAAAGAAGCAACTATTCACACACATGATCATGGTTATTAATTTTTTGAAGCGAGTCAAAATGTAACAAACAGCTGCACTTAACATTTGTAGACTTCTATAGATAAGTGCATTTTATCGTAAACACTAATTTTTAATGCACTTTAGACGATGGGCTGATGTAATGTAATAGAAGTAATTGGTTCTAAACACTGCTAGAAAACGCAATTTGTGCAAAAAAATCGTTTCATTTCTCAATGAAAATGAGTTCAAACGGTTCAGTTTCCCTAATTAACTAAATCAATAAGGTGTTGATTGGTTGCTAGTTTCTATTTATCGTTTGCCAAAACTGTGTAAGAGGAGAAATAAAAAAAATGTGTTCAAGAGAAAATTTTCCTAGTTCGTGTGCCAACATTGCAAGTAAAAAATTGGAAACGGTTACACTTCGTCTGGAGCGTCTTTTTTAATTGTTCCAACAGACTTGAGGGAAGTGAGTCATTTAGGAAGTGTGACTTCGTCAAATCTATTTTAGAATTTGGACCGCCAAAGTAGAATCCCATGTTTCATATTATGAAATTTTTTTCAAAACCCCATTTTATAGTACTACACACTATACTTTCTTTGCATGTTTTTTGATCTTGATTTATTTAATATTTAATATTTTTTATTTAATAAATAACCTCGACATTGGAGAAAAACTTGGGTGATGCTTCACATAATGTTCTCATTTTTGGCTCCACCTATTAACGAAAATTTGCGAAATAGTTGCGTTTCTGGCTCAAAAACGCCCAAAAAGTAAAAAATAATGTGATTATTTTCTTGATTTGGAGATTTTACGGTCTGTCGTAGCAAAATCTCTCAAACAAAAACTGGGAACTTATTTAAAAAGACTATTTGTACCAAGTTTTCTGTTTATTGTTAAAAAAAACACTGTAAAAAGGCATCATTTCTGGCTGAAATTGAATCATTTTCGACACGTTATTAAAAAAATTGCGAAATATTGTGTTTCTAAATGATTAACTGATTAACGTGTTATAATAACATAAGAAAAAAAGCAAATATAATGCAATTTCCAACTAAATTTACAATAATTTACATTGTGATTTTTCAAAACAAGACCATAAATTGCAATTACAAAATTTTGAGCAAAAATTTGCTTATGCTCAATAAGGCAACGCCAATTTGGTGTTTTTTCTGGCAAAATCTCACAAAACATTACATATTTTTCTACCAAATTTCGTTTTTTTACTCTATTCTTTGACACAAGTTTGATCAAAAACCAACTAAAATTGAGTGAAGTAAACAAAATTATATAGGTTTTGATCTAATTATGTGATTTTTCGAACAATTTTAATTTTATTTGCAAAATTTTTTGAAAGAAATTCCTTTAATAATGAAAAAAACAATCATAGCATGTTCTTAAATTGTGTTTCTGATTGTAAAACTCACTAAAACGTTCGAAAAAGACACTCAGTTTAGTGATTTTGTAATCTATTTTAGCAGTCTAACAGAAAAACTGAGACCTTCGTTTTTGCTTATTTTTGATGAAAGTTTTATAATTTTTCAACATTTTAATTAATAAAATTAAAATAAATTAATAGTAAAAATAAATCGTATTCTTGTGCAGGGCCCATAGACTTCATTGTTAAACAAAAATTCAACAAAATTAAAACTTGATAGGCTTCTTATGCAAAAATAGTAATTAATATGCTTTTATGAAAATATTTGGATTCTATAGATTTTTTTGAGGTTGTTATAATTAGAAAAAAAAGCATAAGCCCAAAAAAATATTGCAATAAGAGTTTTGTGGAAGAGATGGTTACCAAACTTGTTGTACTCATCTCACGGCTATTTTAATCAACCCTCATTCGAACCGCCTCTATCGTGTTATCCCCTCGGACGTCTAGCCACTCACACCCCCCTTGCAAGCATCCCTTTTGTCGCGTTTATCACCCCACATGTTCTCTCGAAGGAAGTCCCCTCCTAAACGTGTGTCATGCCGACAGCCACGAGACTTTCGCGATCAGCTCGAGCGTTTCAGTTCGCTTGTTTCGATCATTGGTGTTAGAAGTTGCGTTTGTTTCGTGCGATTGTCGTTATTTTATTGTTTTTTTTTGTGCCATGTGGGATATATCATCATTGGTTCAAGTTGGTTTTTTTGTGAAAATAGTGCATTGACGGGGATTTTTTAATATGTTTAGGAGAACGGTAATTTTTTTACGAATAATTTTTGTTAAACTAACAAATATTCTAAAACTTTGATATTATAATTACTGGTTTTTGTCGCATTGATGCCCTTGATCTGATCCAATAATGCTTTTATGGAATAATCCTTGATTTTGTTAAAAAAAATTGCGGGTGTATGAAGGTCGAAGGAATAAAAAGCGAACCCGAAGTGAACTAAATATGTACATATTTTGAGTTTACTTGAGGCTTTTTCATAGCTAATTAAGAATAGCACAAAATGAGGAAAATTTATTATCTGGTTTAAAAAAGAAAAATACAAGTAAGTCATTCGTTTAGAAAACTAATGTTTTGACTATTTTACTCTACCAATATTTATTTCTACCTTTTTGTTTGTTTACATGATATAATGAAAAATAATCGGCCTTTCCAAGTGTTTTTGTTATTCCGGGAATTGGAAATACAGCTGCTTTAATGTATCGCTTTCTTACATTTTTTTTTTTATTAAAATTGGTCTGTCGGTGGATGGTCCTATCAGTTTATTTATTACTTGGAAAGGTAGAAGTATATTGTTACTAAAAAAAATGTATAAATAAAAACATCTCTTTATTAATAAATGATAACGTTTTTATCTGTAGCGATAACCGAGTTCTTTTATTTACCAGTTCTTTTCAACTACTTCCTCGAAATTACTGGGAATATAATATGGAGATAAAACGGCCGTAAAAGACGGAATTTAGGATAATACTACAATAAGATAAGGAAAATTGAGATAAGTGGACAAATGTTCACATTAAATTCTTCTTTTTCAAGTTTATAAAAGTTGCAATAGTTACTGGTACAATAAGACACGAAAACTTAACTTTTTTATGACCACTTCACAATAACATGACTTTAGGGGCGTTTTTTTTAAAAATACTTCCGATTTTTAGTACATACTTTTTATACTGATATATTTGATTTATTTGAATTTTTATTCACAAATTAAGAAATACCTACTACGATATACGCATTTTCCGAAAGAAAATTTGAG
Source organism: Tribolium freemani (assembly GCA_939628115.1). Classification (NCBI taxonomy): domain Eukaryota; kingdom Metazoa; phylum Arthropoda; class Insecta; order Coleoptera; family Tenebrionidae; genus Tribolium; species Tribolium freemani. The sequence continues at coordinate 3,672,704 of OW626793.1, forward strand.
ATAAAGACGTAAAGTATTTCTCTAAAATTGTTGTATACAAAGTCAAGGTTCAGTAATTAGTTTTCCATGAAACGGTGACATTTTTTTTATTATTATTTGGATGAGTTATCATGTTATCATCTAATAGTATATTATGATACGAGTTTTATAAGACGCATTTTGTTGCACGCACGGAATTGGGGCACGTCGAGCGCAGCGAGGAGTGCCATAATGGAGTAAGTGCGACAAAATGCCTTTTAAACGAGATATCATACAGTATTTTTTCTACTTTGCACTTTTTTAACAAAAAAATTCAGTTTCGAAATTTAGGGAATTTTGTGGCAGTTGACAGCATTTGCGTGGGTCATGAAATTAAATTAATAATTTAGATTGTCATTAGTTTATACGTAAATTGTATGCTGAAAGTGTCCAAGACGTTTTGCAATATATCTGCCCCTCAACGAATACGGACTTTTGTGGCAAATACGCGGAATTTGAAAATTGGCCTAAGGAGAATGGGATCTCAAATTACTTACTTGCACTGGTTTTTGAAATTATGTTTGTTATTACTCGAAAGGTGTTCGAAGGGACTACGTATCAGGAAAAGGTTCGAATTTGATTCATTTGATTAAATTATCACTTGAAACAGGTGCCGATTGACACTGACAGTTCTCTCAGATAATTGTCAAAAAACTAGATTGCCATCATTTTCCAACTAAATTACCCTGGTTTCTAGTGTAATTACTATAGCAGTCCGTTGGCTATTACGATACGCAAATGGCGTGTCGTAATGGCTTTAGTACGAAACTAAAGTAGAAAAAGAAATTTTTCTACTTTTGTCTTATAAAACTCGTCTTATAAAACTCGTATCATAATATACTATTATGAAATCAAAAATAAAAAAGTGTTTTCTTCTGTTCGAAATTAAATATGGTGGAAATTATACAGTTCGTTAACAAAAACTGAAAGGAAATGAATACCAATGACCAAAACTGCTTTAACTACCAAAAATATGACAAAAAATGGCTTTTCTAATAACAAAAAAATAAATACATTTTTTCAAAATTGGTACTAGTACTAAGTAAAATTTGATTAAGCAGTTAAAAAGAAATTTTGAGTAGGGACATAATAACGTGAGATCGAAAAACTTCTGAATTAGAGCAAGCTGTGACTACGGTACTTTAACCACATTTCATCCGTTTATTTACGGCCGCCTTTTTGAGGTTATGTTGTCGAATGATGGTGCTGGTTTTACACAAGGGGTTTTACATGTTTAATGATGTGGCTACAGTTACACTTTCAATGCTTGCTCTAATTGAGATCATTTTCGATCTCATGGTATCTGTTCCAAATGGTTGTGGAGTAAGTCGAGGCCAATTAGAAAAATAAAGCTCGGGTTTATATAATAGATTGAAATTTTATTTAGGCTTTAGTGTACATTACAAAATTTATTCCATTCTCCATTATTTCGATGGAATTACTGAGTTATTTTGATTGATAATTATAAACGTCAAAAAATTCAACAATGAAATAACAGAAAAACAACAATGGTTGTGAAATATATTCCTCTAGACGATAAAATTTTATCTTACCATGAAGAAAACACTATATAAAATAGCATTTTATCTTTTACATTGGAATAACAATTCTATTCTTATTTATTTTCTTGTAGGTTTTTATCGTTTTATTTGTATTTTGTTTTTTTGTTTATTTCTGTAATAATAATTTTTGTCGTGTGAACATTTATTTTTCATTCTATAACTACTTTTAGTAAATTTTTCGGAGTTGTTTGGCAGTGCTGGGCTGGTTGTCATCAGTCATTACTGTAATTTAGTGTGTGATCGATCTGTCAACAGCGTCAAGTGGTTTATTGATAAAGCCTGCATAATTAACAAAATGAAGAAGAAATAGTTTGAACAGATTTTGATAAATTAAACTAAACAAACACAAACAACAAAAATAGAAAGTAGAAAAAATAGTATACTACACTCGTTTTATAATCTTAATTGTGGCACCCATTCGTGCCACAATAGGACGTCTTATAAAACTCGTATAATAATATACTACTATAAAATAAAATTTTAAAATGTTCCATTGTTGTAATTGAATTTTTTAAAGCCGAGGTGCGAATGTTCAGGAAAATAATTCTGACTTAATATTGTACGAAAAAAAACCGCATTTTTTTATTTTTTAAATTGAGATCAATATGATCAGTTTTGACGAAGTAGTTGCTTTCACGTTACGTACAGTACAGGCAATTGACTTTTTTAAATTTTTACACCATAGGTAATGGGACAACAAAAATGAAACTTGATCTAATTTTGTCCCATTATTTATGTAGCGTTTGTATAACCATATTTGATATTTTCCAGTAAGATCTTGTAGTGTAGCGCGGAATTATTTTTAAATTTCGTCTGGAATTCCAAGTTTTTTTTTAATTACGAGTATTATACGACAAAATGCAGTTTTGTGTTTTTTCCTGTACTACTCGTATCGGGTGACGTGAATTTAGTTTTGTCGAATTTTTTCTACAACAAATGAGGAAGAAGATCAAAACCGCCATCAAAACATATGCTGAAATTTGCTACAAAAATAACCAACTTAGCAAATATTTTACAGAAATAATAATAATAGAACAAAAGTAAAACTTTGTATACTTTTTTAGGTATGTAGCTCTCGTCTAAATATAATATTTTAAATTTCATATTGTACAAAAAATCTTTGAGAGCACAAGACGCAACTCATCACCTAGCATCTGATTACGCATCTCCTATCGTGTGAGAAGCTAATTCCCAGTGTAATAAAAGCGCAGACATCATCATTCGTTAATCCTTAAAATTAGCAGCGAGAAAAATGTGAAACCGGAGGCTGCTGCTGCTGGTCACATTGCTATTTCGGAATACATTTCAAAAATAACTTTGCCAAGTCTGTCGTCTTCAAAATCGAAAACACAACAATGCAACGACGACGTCAACTGTATTCTACTCGCTTATAATAAAGGTTAATAAGGATACGACCTATTGTACTCGACCTTTGTTTGACGAAAAAATCCCAACGGTGGTGCTCTAATTTCGACTAAAGTTCATGGTATTTGACATCAGTCTCCCGAAAATATTATTATAAACAGATGCTTTCATTTCGTACACGTGTCCGACTGCCAGCTACAAAATAATATCCACGTGCATTTATGTATTTGAAACGGTTCTCAAAACATTTATCATTTTTTCAAATCGGTGATTCAACTCGCGACTAATCTAAATTACGACTTTCTCGCATGTAAATTAGTGTAATCATGAGTCAGTTAGGTAATCCTTAATTAAACCGAAGAATTTCGGATTTTATGTAATATTTCAAGTGGAAAAAGGGGCAATTATGCGTCTTGATAACACTGACACGAATCCAAGTAATTAACTTTCTTTATACAGTTGTAGTGTTTGAACCGCATTTATTATTGTTTGTTAACTCAGTTGCCAAGTCAGAAATCTGGTAGAAAATTATTTAACACTTGAGAGAACACAAATTATGACTTTCTTACAAGCATTTCTCTGTGTTGCAATTCTTTTTGGTTCATGGGTAATTCACTAATTTAATTGGAGGATAGTTTAAGTTGAAATAAATGTAATGTCGATAAACAGGAAAGTTATCTTTGGTTCTCGTACAAATACTGTTGCAACAAGTTCCCAGTTTTGGTGTTTATCTTGATAAGATAAGTATGCATTTAAATGCACACAATTTTTAAAGTTACGAGTGTACCTATTTATCTACGAGTATAGTTGGAACCAACAATATTTGAGACTCATTATAGAATAAGCCGATTGCCCCTCACAATGGTTTATGTCCCTTGCGGTAAAGATGCCATAAACAAATTTACATTTCTTAGGGCAGGCACCTTTCAAACGTTTGTACGGAGTGATGGACCGTAACAGAAATTTGTGTATGGGCTTTCACCAAACAAATATTTAATACAATTTTATTAATATTTAGGTATATTTTTAAAATGTTTGTTCACAAATAAAGTGATCTAAGAAACTAACTAATCTAATGAATTTTGAAACTTTAGTTTGGAATAAATGAAAAGTTTACTATGAAAATTACTCAATTGTGAATCTTCAGGGTGGTGCAACCAGCTGTGAAAAATTTTTAGGGTAACCGCAAAGCTGCTTAACCCTCAATAAAACTTGCATAAGTCAATCTCAAATATTTCTGGTTCCTACTATACTCGATTGTTGATGTCATTTGTTAATTAAAATTATGTCTATTATTAATGCCTACTACATTTTCAAGTTTAATAATGATAATTAATAAATAAGGATTGACTAAATAATGTAATGTTGCAAAACTGCTATTCGACTGTTGACTGATGTTTCTTTAATTATCTTTTAGATAATTATATTCCTCGATTTGCATAAATTTGAGTTTCATTATCAAATTTGCATTATGTGAACTGATGTAAACACATTCGTCGGGTCTTCAACCTTATAAAATAAGTTTTATTTCGTTCTTTCATTTAGCAGTACTGTTAATTTTGTCATTTAAAAGAGTATGATACGTTGCTGAAATTAAATCGTTCAAAAGTTATTAGTACAACTAAAATTTAATCTCGAATTTAACTAGATTTAAAAACAATTTGAGGGCGCAATTTTATGTTGAATAATTATTGTTTCTGCAACATTGTTCTTCTTGGCAAATTTAAATATGTAGTCAGAAATTGGCATCATTTTAGAAAAAAACATAACTAAATAACAATAACTGTTGGATAATATGTATACAGAGTGTTTATTAAAAGGTAATTAATTGTAATGAGTGGGAGTGAGTGGCTAATAGGAAAATTAATAGTCTTAGGGCCTGATTTCAAGTTTGGTCGCAAAGTTGCGCGGGTCGCAGTTGCATAGCAGCAACGAATGACATTGTTAGATTTGCGTCGTTGCTATGTCAATTCAGATTTGCGCCGGTTGTAACTCAATTTGAAATCAGCCCCTTTGGGTCTAATTTCAAGTTGACTTACGATCGGCGCAAATCGGTATTGATATAGCAACGACGCAAATCTAGCAATGTCATTCGTTGCTGCTATGCAACTGCGACCTGCGCAACTTTGCGACCAAACTTGAAATCAGGCCCTTTGTCTTCAGTTTAGTTGATAATAAGATTCGTTTTCTTTTATTTTTGGAGCCTTTATTTGGTGAACAAAAGTCATAAAAGTATGCATTTTTTTCTTAACTATTCATAAAAAAAATATTTTTGAATGTTAAAGAAGAATAAAAATGTGATCTTTTTCAAGAATATTTTTTTGGGATATTTTTTTGCTATTAGGATTTAGGGTTTAACTATGACTTTTAATTGTATACCTTTTACCTATATCTTTTACTACATCATAAAATAGCAAATAAGAACATACGAATATATACTTTAAATTGTTTTACATTATTTTATGTAATACTTATTTTTTCTCTTCTAAATATTCATTTCTTATTACTTTTGTTTTTTATACTTTTTTCTACATCGCTTCGAAATTTTTTGGTTTTTTTTATTTAGTTTCTTACCTATAGTTTTCATCATCCATGATGACTTTTTCAAATATTTTACAGTTTTTGACTACTATGTATTTTTTATAAGTAGGTAATTTGTTTATTTTTTGTCTTATTATTTGTTTGATTTAATTTTTTAATATGAATCCAATAAAATAGGACTAAGAAAATTCCCGAACACCTTATTTGAATTGACTAGTTCATGTATCCAGAACTCTTGCATATAATTTACTCATCAGTTGTAGTATGAGTTTACAAAAAGAACTGAGTATAACTTTTGGTGTTTTTTTTCTAAACTTTTTATTGAATTTTCTTATGTGTAAATATTTAGTAACTTGCAATATTCTCGATTTAAGATTTAAATTATTACGAAATTATACAGGGTGAGTCAATTGTTCTGTACTTTTGAAATTTTCTTGGATGCAACCAAAATTATTAATTACACTGTGTTCAGTTTCAATAATAAATTAATGCTTCATTCATTTACATTATTATCATTTAAGTATAGCGTTGGGCGAAAATCTGGAACCAAGCGTTTTGTGCCTAAACTATGTACCTTACGAAAAAACTAATTAGTAATCAACTACTTTAAAAATGTGAGCATTTTTCAAGAATAAATTTTTTCGAAATTCCTTTTAGTTCTCGAGTTATTCAAAAAAAATTTTTTTTTCATCAGAAATGGCACCATACTACGGCGTTTTTTTTGTTAAAAGATTAAGCTCTAAAAACAACTTCTATTTTAATAAAATTAATTTTAAACCATTGGTTTTTCTTAAATAAATTATTAAAGTTGCATTCCGAGCTCATTACGATGGTTTTTCGAACTTGGCCGAAGTGGTTGTATCCATGGATGTTTATAATTGCGAAAAATTTTACGAATCAAATTAGTGGATAAAAAAATCCATGGATACAACCACTTCGGCTAAATTCGAAAAATCTTCGTATTGAGTTCTTACCGCAATTTTAATTATTTATTTAAAAAAAAAACACTGGTTCAAAAACAATATTATTGACTTAGATGTAATTCCTAAGGCATAATCGTTTCCCAAAAAAATCGCCATAGTAGGATGCCATTTGAAAAAAATTTTTTTTGTAGAACTCGAAAACTAATAGGAATTTCTAAAAAATTTATTCTTGAAAAATCATTGCATTTCTAAAGTAGTTGACGATGTACTAATTAATTTTTTCGTAAAGTACATAGTTTAGACACAAAACGCTTGGTTCCAGACTTTCGCCCAACGCTGTATAATTAATTTTTGGTAGTAATTTCATAAATACTATACCTACCACAATTGACTCACCCTGGATATGTAAACAATAATGTAATATCTACAGAAATATGAAATGATCTTTAAAAAATCTTAATTAACATCCAAAAAATTGAGCACCAAGATTTATGATTATTATGGCATTAAAGTGATTTTAGAATAAAATTTAAAATTCACATTTTTAAAGGATGTTCCGCCTAAACTACACATTACAAGTATTGTGACTTCTATCTATTAATAACATTCATTAGAAAATTTATACACAACCATAATCAGTTGGGTTATACTGGAGGTCCAGTATTAACTTTGTTATTTGATTGTGTCTGTGGGAGTTTTTCTCTGCTTTTACCTAAGTTTAGCCGTTTTCAAGATATTTTTATTTATCAAGTTCCATTCGAAAATTGATAACTTTTATATTTTTCGAATCTAATGTGGGCAACTGAAAGAGAAAGCTTAGATCTTTCTTTGGCGTTTTCAAATTTCGTCAAGAGTCAGCAAATCCCGAATTTCTAAGGTTATATCTGGAGAACTTCAATAACCCAGAACTCAATTTTTCCAAATGTCTCATGTTTTCTTTAGTAAATGAAGGAGAAGTTAATTCTGCGTCGATCTGTATTAACGTTCCCTAAATCTTTCTTTAATAATTTGCAAGTTGATTTTTTTGACATTGTGGGAAATCCACTACTATTTCCTACTAACCATAGCTGTAATTCTGTTCAAAATTTTCTTATTTGTTCCGCAATTACAAAATAAATTCATAAAATTCAGATTGGAAAAACTTGGATTTTCCATGTTTTTCTTATTTTCTTGACCACCCATACGAGAGCAATTATGATTAAATGATTTCTCAGTGTCAACAAAAAGTCAAAATAACGTACATTTTTTAAACACTTTTAATACAGATCTGTGCAGAATGAAATTCTCTAGTGAAATAAAAATTGAGGCACTTCATCTATAAAAACTGAGTTCTGATTTCTTAACGATCCTCAAACGTAACCCTAAAAACTGGGTTTTGTCGAGGGTTTGTTAACTTTCTTTGGAAATTTGAAAAAACTAGAAGAATGATTTAAGCTTTTTCTTTGATATGCCTAAATACGATTTTAAAACATTAAAAAATGAAAAAATTACAGATATTTGAATTTGAATGAAGACGTAAATTCATATTTCTTTTTAAGTTTTAACACGTACATACCAATGGGAAACACCTTATTGTTATAAAACCAACTAAATGTGGGTATGATTTATTTTGTTTTCCTAAAATCTGAAACTTGGCAGGTGAGACATTTTCTAGCTATGTAACCAGATGCACGAATTTTTTTTGCCTGAGGAAAATTCTGGTGAAGGCCAATATTATTTATTTTTAAACAGATTCTTGCTCTAAAAGTGAGTGCATATATAATAATTATAATAAAATCAGCTTTTATTTTAAATATTTAGTAATCGTAAAAAAGCCATAAGGTGTTTTGTTGTCGTTTTGAGGTCCGTCTAAAGCTCTAAGGGAATTACTTAAACTCGAAACTTTGACACGTATTCTCACGTATTCTCAAAGGATCACAATAAAATTCAAACACAATTTACAAGTCAAACTATTGTTTTCGACATTTCAAGCTAACAACAAACAGTATCGAACTTCGATTACAATAATTCCGAATTCATAGATGCAGGAAATTGTGAAATAGTGCACTTTGAGGTCACTTGAAAACAATAAATACGAAATTAGACAAAACCTTTTCTTATCTTTTTACCGTTAAATAAATTTGAACCCAATTACTCTTATTATAGTCACAAATTGACTCACTTGATGATTCACGTGTCAATTTACCTACCTATAATCAAACTTCTCTCTCTCTCGATTTGTCCGCCCTTCAAGATAGCACATCGTCGTAATAAGAATGTTGTCGACGACATGCACCGGGGGCGTTTAACGATCATAACTTTTAATTACTTTGTTGTCAAGCAATTAATCTCGTGAGTGAAAAACCTCACCTGATTAGTTTGGCAACGAACGTTGTTTGTGAAAAATTGGCAACGGGACAAGGTCGTTGAATAACGCAAATAAAAATACCAGACCAATTTCGGATTGGATTCGGATATGGTTATGTTATTTTATGTATTTCACAGTTCTAGTAACTTTCTTTTGCTGTGTAAATAGAACGACGAGTGGTGTAATTTCACTCGGTGGCGCCGTATCGTGATTGTGTGGAATGTTGAGAGATATACTGGAAAAGGTAATTGGAGATTGAAATGGACATTTGTCGGGAGTTGGTGACATGTTGCGAGCTGTTTATTGCCATTTCGTAATCGAGGAATCATTGTGGATATTGATTGATATTTAATGAAGAAGAGATATCTGGTGGAAGTACCCAATTATTAGCATTTGTATCATGTGTCTGGATCGATCACCTCTCGCCCAATTTTTTTGTTATTAAAGATTTGAGGTAAAAAATGCACTACAAAGAAACCAAATTCTTGCCTATTTATGATTTTGCAGTATTTTTTAAATGTTAGTAAGCAAATTTCCTTTAAACGACTTTGTATTGATGTAAATAAAGGAAAACGGCTATAAATACGCGCTAGAGCTTTAAAAAAGAAGTGCGTGAAATAATTTGATTTGATAATTTGATTCTTTCAAATATGTTGAGTTAAATTACAACGTGCGGTAAAAAAATATTCAGATTACCTAAAAATACTGTTGCAATTAAATCTGGAACAATGATTTTTTAGTTAAATTGGACCGATGGAAGGGAGTGAGTTTCTGACTCTAAATAAAACGTGCAAACTTGTCGTTAGCTGATCTAAATGACGATTTTTTACTTGTATTTCTTTAAAGCAATAAGATTTTAGTAAGTTTCTGCCTCGAAAAGTGATATAGTACGACTAACAATATTCTGCGTTTACAACATAATCCTATGATTAACTTTTCCAAATTTTTACGACACACAACCGCAGTCCGCTGTAAAAGTCTTTACCTGCTAGACCCTTCTCATAGTCCTTAGTACGGTCCATCTTAACAGATATTTCTCAAGCCTGTTGTAAACATCTGGTCGGCATTATTTTTATTGGGGTTTGGGGTCCAACTGTAATAAAGTACTTAAAGAGTCAAAGCAATAATCGCAGAATATTGTTAGTCGTACTATACATTAAATTAATGTAATGCCTACTCAAATTAAAAATTATGTCGGTTTACTTGAATATGATTCTGCTGTAAAATGGTCGAAAATTGATGATTTTTTGCTTTATTTTATTAGACGACTTAATTAGTCTGACTCAAAATGTGTTAACTTTTCTTGAAAATGCCATAAAATATTGTAATTTTGACAAAACTGCGATTTTTTTATCTTGTTTCGTCAAAATAGAGTCCCTTTAAGCATGTTTTTAGCATTAAAAGTTATAAATTGTCAAAACACGTCTGAAATATTATAATTCAAATCGTTGACAATTTTTGTTAAATTAGGATGGTGTAGAGTAAAAACAAACAAACCTGGTGGAAACAAGGAGTAATTTTCACCTAAAATGACAATTTTTTTTATGTCTTAAAAAAAAAAGTTGATTTAAGTGAGTTTTTAGCTCAAGAAGTATTAATGTTGTGGAAAATGCGAAGAAATACTGTAATTGTGAACTAATATAACGATTTTTTTTTACTTGTACGTCGAAAATTAGCTACTCAAATAAAAATTATCAGTTTAAATAAGTTTCTGTAAAAAAAAAATGTAAAAATGTCGAAGTACCTATTGTAATGCAGATCTACGCAATTTCTGAATTTTAAATTAGGACGATGAAAGTGACTGAGTTTCTGGCTCAAAAATATTTAAATTTGTTGGAATAGAATAATTTCGGCAGCAACGACAATTTTTGGCTTTATATTATCGACATAATAATTGAAACTCAATTTAATCGCAAGAAATGTATTTTTTCTAAAAATTACTAAAAAGAGTAAATTTGGAACTAAACTACAATTTTTGGTTTGTTTGAATTTGGTTCAAAAATGTTTTGAACTTTTAGAACCTTCCTCATACCTAAAACGACAAGTTTTTGCTTTATTAAGGTGTACCTCTGCAAAACAAGATGATTTAGGTGAGTTTCTGAATTAAACACCTGAAAATTGTTAAAATAGCATAATTTGAACCTACAACGACGAAATTTGGGCTTGTTTAGCAAGAAACGCACAATTTCTCAGAAGTAAATGAAATATTATAACTCAAATGTAAAACAACTTTTTTTGTTTTGAATTAGACGTCCGGGGTGAGTTTCTGGTTCAAAAGTGTTTTTTTGAAAATTTTATATAAAATTGTAATTGTGAAACAAGACGATTTTTGGCTTGTTTTATTAAAATTGGGCGGATTTAATTGTGTTCCTTGCCTAAAAAGGTTCCAAATGCTCAAACATATCTGAAATATTTTAATTTAAAAAAACGGTGTTTCGATGTTTTAATTTATTTATCAAAACATTAATTTTTAGCTCAGAAGGTATTAATTATTTTGCAAATTTGCACAAAATGTTTTTGCACAAAATTAACGTATTTTGACGTGTTTCGGCAAAATTTTAATATGTCTGTCCTAAAGTTGCTACGAACATGTCGATTTTTATGTAAAATTGATCATTTTTTGCTTCATTCTATTAAAACTAGACGACTTAATTAGTCTCTGACTCAAAAAAGTGTTAACTTTTTTGTTTCGTTAAAATTGAGTCCATTTAAGCATGTTTTTATCATTTATAGGTTCTAAATTGTTAAAACACGTTTGAAATTCTATTCTAATTCAGATCGTAGACGATTTTTGTTAAATTGATGGTGAAAGGGAGTTTCTGTTTCAAAAACAAACAAACCTGGTGGAAACAAGAGCAATTTTGACCTAAAATGACAATTTTTTTGCTTTATTTCACCAAAACAAGACGATTTCAGTGAGTTTCTGGATCAAACACCTGCTAAATTACTTGGAAATTGCTAAAATAGCGTGATTTGAACCTGCAACGATGAAATTCGGGCTTGTTCGGCAAAAAACGCAAATGTAAAACAACTTTTTTGGTTTGAATAGACGCCCGGGGTGAGTGAGTTTCTGGTTCAAAATAGTATATTATGATACGAGTTTTATACGACGCATTTTGTCGCACGCACGGAATTGTGGCACGACGAGCGCAGCGAGGAGTGTCATAATGGAGTAAGTGCGACAAAATGCCTTATAAACGAGATATCATACACTATTTTTTCTACTTTGCACCTTTTTTGACAAAAAATATTCAATTTCGAAATTTAGGGAATTTTGTGGCAGTTGACAGCATTTGCGTGGGTCATGAAATTAAATTAATAATGTGGATCGTCATTAGTTTATTCGTAAAATGTATTCTGAAAGTGTCCAAGACGTTTTGCAATGTATCTAGCCCTCAACGAATACGGACTTTTGTGGCAAATACGCGGAATTTGAAAATTGGCCTAAGGAGAATGGAATCTCAAATTACTTACTTGCACTGGCTATTGAAGTCATGTTTGTACACTACTCGAAAGGTGTTCGAAGGGACTACGTATCAGGGATGGTAGAAAAGCCTCTAAAGGTTCGAATTTGATTCATTTGATTAAATTATCACTTGAAACATGTGCCGATTGACACTGACAGTTCTCTCAGATAATTGTCAAAAAACTAGATTGCCATCATTTTCCAACTAAATTACCCTGGTTTTTAGTGTAATTATTATAGCACTCCGTTGGATATTACGAAACCCAAATGGCGTATCGTAATGACCTCAGTACGAAACAAAAGTAGAAAGTGTTTTTTTTTATTTTTTATATTGTAATTGTGAAACAAAACGGCGATTTTTGGCTTGTTTCATTATAGCTGAGTAGATTTAATTATGTTCCTTTCCTAAAAAGGTTCCAAATGTCCAAACATATCTGAAATAATTTTAATCTAAAAGTCGAATAATGATGTTTTAGTTAGTTTTCATTGTTTTATTAAAATAATATTCGTAAAATTTAACTGAATTTTTGGTTGTTAAATTTTTGGATGTTAAATTTTTTACAAATTTGAAAACGGTGTTCACTCACAATGCTGGATCTGGGTGAGTTCCTGGTCCAAAAATATTTAAAACTGCCGGAAATAGAGTAATTTTGATTTATAATGATGTTTTTTTGCTTTATTTTATTAAAGCAAGACGATTTAATTGAGTCTATGACTCAAAAAAGTGTTAAATTTTTTTGAAAATGCTCAATAAATATTGTAATTTTGAAATAAAACTTCGATTTTTTGGCTTTTTTCGTCAAAATTGAGTCGATTTAAACATGTCTTCAGCTTATACATGTTCTGCATTGTCAAAACACATCTGAAATATTCTAATTCTATTCCATCTATTCGATTCTAAATATTCTAGTTAAGATCTTAAACGATTTTTGTTAAATTAGGACAAACCTATTGGAAATAGGAGTAATTTTGACCTAACATGACAATTTTTTTGCTTTATTTCATCAAAACAAGATGATTTAAGGTTAGTCTGGATTACCATCGAAAGCAAGGCAAAAATTGATCCCATTTTTTGGCCGCAAATTGCATTTTGAAAAAATGGTCGATGTCTGTATCGATTCTGTATGATCGTTAGATTTGCGGTCGTATAAAAAAAACCTTCAAAAGTTATTAGTTTTTAAAAATTACCAAAAACGTCTTAAAATTAATCCCCATTTTTAAGCCGCATAAGTAACTTTTTCCACCTGAATTTAGTATGAAAGATAGGGCTTTTTGGGGGGAATTGCGGTAGTATTTTCTTTTTAACCCAAACTTATTAGTTTTTTGTTAAATCTGTTAAAAACAAATTAAAATTATGCAACTCTTTATACATCCGTTGCAAGGTTTAAAGGATTACCCTCATGATTTATGGCCTATGGAGGCTACCTCGAGTGACCCTAATGACGAACGGTAATAATTGTGGTTTAGCTTTCTGAATAACTAGAAAATAAACATGCATAATTCCGGGATTTTAGTCCGCATTCGTTATTTGGAATTAAACATAAAGACATAATTACGCGTAATTATAATTGGCAAAATCATACTCAAAGTGCCAAAGTTTTGATTAATAAAATTTTGTAGCAGTGTAGTAAAAAGCACAATAGGTTACACCGTGCTAAAACAATTACACGGCTCTTCTGAGAGGCCACTATTGTACTTAAAAAAAATAAAACAAAAACAATAAACCAAGGACAAGAAATATAAAAAATAAAAGATCAGAGGTCTTTTCGCAAAATATTTCTCAGCGGTTTATTTGTACTGAACCTTGAATCAACAATTTCAGGTAGCTTTGCTTTCATATAAAAATTTTCAAGAATTTGGGCCATATTTGTAGACCAAAAGTCGGCATCACGTTCAATAGTATCGCAAGCTATACTTTTTTCTGTGTACATTATAAAGTAACATACATCCGTTTTCGTGATATGTAATTGTCCTTGCACTTGGTACATACATATAATTATGGTTAGATTATAGTTTAATTTTACCAAAACTTATAACAATTTTTAAAAATTTATATTTATATTATTTATATTTATTATTTATATTTATTTATTTATTTATTTCAATTTATATTTGCGTTTGATTTTCGAAGTAGTATTTTTTTGACACGTTACGCAGTATTTATTTCTCACACCAACATAAAGTTCTTTTACTTTTTTAAATTATTTCCTACGGTAGTTTCCATTATTGTTTAAACTATTAATGATGTCTCTAGTATTTTTGCCCACCAAAAAAGCTCTCTAATTTATAAGAAGCAAATTTATAAAAAAGTGTTTTCAGGTAAGTTTCATTTTAAATCCTAAACTCAATGCAGTACATTTTTAAAAAAGCATTCACAATGCTCTATATTTGTTTGACCGAATGTCACACTAATTGGTTGGCTGATATAGAAAAATACAGAGATTCAGTTTAATATCCGAATATCCACATAGGAAAATAGTTAAATTATATTTTTGATTACCACTTTCAAGTTCTAATGAAGAATGAAGTACATGACATGACCATTTTGTCTGGAATCTTATAAATATTGAACCTAAGGTTTTAAGAGCAACTAAATTTTCAAATTATTTAGTGGACAATAATTATACCGCCGAAAACACAATTTTTCCACCAACAATGTGGTCTAGCTGAATTTGAAGTTGTCTCGCATAAGAACGGTCAAAACAAATTCCAGGCATTTAAATTTTATGGTTATTCCCTGCTGTGAAGGACGCAGGCAAATCCCATGACTGAGAGCTTTCCAGTAAATTAAGGGATAGGGGGCATTTGAAAATTATGCAACCCACATTTCTTGAAACTTGAGTGAGTTATTTAAATATGTTTTTGGCCTAATGGAGTTCCAAATTGCTCGAAGTCTGAAATATTGAAATTTAAGTCTCTTAGCTTTTTAGGTTTGTAATTAGGACGATGGAAGTGAGTTTTTGGCTTAAAAACTTTTCAACCCTTCGGAAATAGATCAATTTTGATATAAAATGACGACTGTTTGCTTTAATTCAGGAAAACAGGAGGATATGAGTGAGTTTCTGATCTATCGAGTACATAATTTTTGGGAAATTACTACAACAGCATTATTCAAGTGTTAATAAACGACGTTTTTTGGGGTTTGATTTGACAAAACTAAGTTGTATTAGAGTTTCTATCTTAAAAAGGCATTATTTGCTCAAAATTTGCGGAAATATTGCGTTTTAAATCTAAAAATGTATGCTACCTACATTCCTCTGAAATGCCTGAAATAGACTTTAGCTCTTCCAATTTCTTGGTTGGGCAAACTATTTTGAAATAAGTGGGTTTCGGTTAAAAACAAGCTAATTGTTAAATATTTTTTACTTTATTTATTATTTCCCATTAAATTTTGACAACATGCGAGGTTTATTATAAAGCAAGTATGAACTAATGAAGAAATTTATTGCTGAGTGCCCCTTGAACCTCCATCTCCACGCTCTCGTCTGTTTGGATCAGCTTCAGAAACTGTTAAATTAAGACTTTTATGTGTCCTGAATTTATCACCATATCTGGGTTCATGTTCTTGTAACCATCTGGGCAAAGTTGGACCTCTGCATAAAAATAGGATTTAATTATTAAAAATTGAAAAAAAAAGTGATGGTTACAGGTTTTGTCGGCCAGGATCTGCCATCATTCTTCCAGCTTCAACTATGTATTGGTCCATATTCCCAAAATTAAACATATCTGTTGGTTGGTGTTTTGAAGTCGGTGAATTTGCTAAAATTTCTCCTTGAATCAATTACTTAAAACAATTTTTTATACCTATCAGTGACTCAAATAGTCGTTCCCTTGCTAAATTGAGTCTAGTCTGGAAATCAATATTTTCCTGGTCCAAGTGAACAGCTTTATCAAATGCCTTAACAGCTTCACGCCAGTTTTTCAAATTGAAATGAGTCATTCCCAAAACTCCATAAGCTTTACTAAATTTGGGATCAATCATTAGTGCTTTTGTGCAGTCTTGGATGGCTTCAGTGTTCGAATTCAAGTAGCAAAAAGCTAAAGCCCGTTTACAAAAGTATAGTGGTTTCAACGGATGCAGTTCTATGGCTCTGTAATGCATTAACTTTATTAAAGGTGTCTTAACTTCACCTCGAGTATTACTTGCTGTGCATAAAACTGTTCCGCCTCTGAGAATTGATTATTTTGAATGGCCACATCTCCCTTGTTTTTGTATAATCTGGCGGCTCGTAGCTGTCCGATGTCTATCCCCTAGAAATAACACTTTTTATGTTAGTTTAAAACAATTTAGTTATTACCTCTTCCTGCAGAGGAGCATACTCAAAATTTGACATTTCTTCGTCTAAAGATTTAATTTTTTGTTCATCGGAAGTTTCTAAGTTTCGTAAGATTAGTTCTTTGTCAGGATTCGAATTGTCCATGGCGTTAAAATAAATTTTGACCAAACAAGTAAAAAACAAACTTTAGAGTTATGAAAAGGTCTGAAATTAAAGGTTTGTAGTAGATTGTTAGGTATTTAAGGCATGAAAATTACTTACAATTCGAAGAAAATTTTGACAACGCGAACTTCAACAAGACATTATTTTTTTTTAATAATCGACTGTCAATTACTGAATGGATGATCAAGTTTTAAGTGTTTTAAGTTGGCAATACTAAATTTTATTTTGAAATGGTACTACTGAATACTGTTACTTAAAAAAAGACTGTTTGTTGCACTCTTTGATGGTCAATTTTTAAGTTGTTTTTTACGAAAAAGAACGACATTAAAAATAATAGTATATGAAGTTGAAATTGGAATCTATTCATAATAGACACTTATTTTGACATAAAATGATAATAATTCTTTGAGGTGTTTTGGCAAAATGGGTGGATTCAAGTATGTACAAAATGTGCTGTGTTAACGATTTTTGGCATATTTTGTCGAAATTCGATCGATTTAAAATTCCAGATTGCCTGAAAATAATTGAAATGTACGAGTATATAATTCGAATATAAAACAACCAAGAATACAGCGATGTTTGGGTCAAATTATGAAGATGGAACAAAAAAACGTTTTAATTCACTGGTAAAATGCTAAAGTAATTTAAATTAGACTTAAGCAATCTTCTAATTAGATAAAGTTTTATGCTTATTTTGGTAAAACATGTCAATTTAATCTTGAAATTTAAGTTCAGAACGACAACTTTTGACTTGTTTCGGAATATCCAAGGCGGTCGAACTGATGCAGAAACATTTGGAGATTTTTTTGCTTTATACTGACAATACTATGTTAGTAAGGTTTTAAATTAAAATAAGGACTAAAATGTTTTCTTAAAATGGCTATAATTGCATAACTTATTTATACATAATAATAGTATGAGGTTTTTTGGGCTTGCTTCGACAAAATCACGTCAATTTGAAAGGTTTTTGACTTTAAAAAAATGTTGAACTGCTCGGTAATTCAAACATTTCACTCCGATTTTTGGCTTGTTTCGGCATAATTAAAGCGTTGATTTTAAGTTTTAGGCCTCAAGACTTTGAAATTCGTTAAGAATGACTAGAACAGGTTATTTTAGACTTAAAACAACATTTTTTTAAGATGAAAGATTTTTACTCAACAACGTTTTAAAGTTGCAAATGTATTAAAGAAAATTTAAATCAAAAGACTTTTTTTTTGCTTTTAGACAAGCAACACAGTTTAAGTGAGTTTCTAGCTGAAGAAAGATTATGATTTTTTAATAATGAACTGTTGAACTACTGGATGATCAAGAATCATTGTTTAAATTGGCAGCACTGAATTTTTACGAAACAGCGGGAAATTTAATTGCGATATGAAGTTGACATTTATTAAATGGTTGGGGGAAAGGTTTGGGAAAATAATTTATGCAATCTTTACTTAAACTTTAGATATTTGTCTTTGATATTTGATGGATCAAAATCTCAAGATTTGAAAGAGTTTAAGCCAGCCACATACTGACGAACTTCAGTGACATAAAAGTTAACCTCCAATAAACTATTTTTGACAATATTTTTGATTTGACAAGGAAAAGTAAAATCGAAAAGTCGGTGTCATTATCAGAAATACATTATCCAGAATCCAGATTTATACCATAAAGTGCCTGACACTGACGACAAATGTTTGACTGTCAGACTACGATAAATGTAAGAAAATCATAAGATTTGAAAGATTTATTAGTGTCAGTGTAATATGTTAACCTAAAGTATACATTTTTGACAATACAGTGGATTTGACAAACATAATTTTCATGGTCAAAATCATGATGGCATTCTTTTGTTTGACAAATCCACAAATGCGATTCTTTGCTTTATTTATTCTATGCTTTAGTGGCGAATTGCTAAAAAATAGAATGATTTTAATTAAAAGTCTCAACTACAATATGTAATTTACACAATAGTAATTTTATATTGAATACCTATAATATTTTCCATCGCCGTCTGTATAGAATGACACTTTATCTCGCCTGGGCATTAGTCAAGTTCAAGTGATTCCCGTCAGTGCTACAGTTTGCGCGGAATATTTGACACATTCTGCACTTGACAGTAAATTGTTTTTCAAAACTTCAAAATATTTCTTACATATGGTGTTTTGTTGTACCCTTTCTGTCGAGCTTTTGTTAGTTGCGTTCTTCTTTATTGGTTTAGTTGGTTCGTGTTTCGTTGTTCTTGCGTTTAAAAATTGGCATTGTTGACAGCTCATTAATAACTTGACACTCTTAGCAGTTGACGAGTGGCGTTAGCCACAAGTTTTTTGAAAGAATGAGTGCTTCAAGGTCTTATGAAACGAGTTTTTTATACTATTTTTTGTAATTTGCCCCCTTTCTGCCGATTTTAAACAAAAATTGTTATTTTTGTCGATTTGGGGATTTTTGTGACGGTTGGTAAACTGTCAATTTTGAAAGTAAAAAATTGATTTAAAATTTTTGTTTTATCCATATTTTGTCAAAAATACGAGTATGAATTATAATGAAGGTAATCTTGCCTGTACGCCTCCTGAAATTTGTGAAATTGGCAAAAATACGGTGGCAAATTCGCTTCCTGCCAACCTAAAAATGTTCGTAAAATGTTCCGTGAAATTATGGCTATTATGACATCGCACTTGATGACGTTGCGTGCTTTTAGGAGCCCATTAAAGCATCCAAATGACGACAAATTACAAAAACAAAATTTTATTGCCAATATTGTTATAAAAATACCAAAATGACTTTAAGAAATACAGACAAAAATGAATTTTTATTAAGACGAATACATTATATGATTAATAAGATACACACACCTACATAATTTGAATATAAAGACTTAATTGGATATGGTATTTGTTAAACCGTATTTTCAGCTTTAACACAAGAAATTACAAAAATTTAGTTTTAACAATTAGAATGCGAAGTTTGCAGTTATCAAAATAATGAAATAATTTTTGTGCTAATTGAGCACCAACTTGGTTATGCAAATAAAAGTAAAAATGTTGTAGTATGGATGGAATAAAGATTATTCTCCTTTGTCGTAATTGAAAATGTTCAGTTTTGAAACGGTTAAAAGCGCTTCTAACTTCTCGTTTCATGCCGACACTACTCCATTTGTGTGCACTCGTTCCCCCATAAAATATATAAAACCCAATGTTTATCCTAACACTACGAAGACTATATGTAAATCCTCTCGCTTTAAATTTTAAATATAGCGTAAAATCTCAAATATTTACTCTATCCAACGCGGAGCTATTTCATGAAGGTTTTTCGTTCCAGTGCGCTGCTTCTGCATGAATACCGTCAAGAACGATTGTCAGCATTCAAAATTTAAGCCTCTTATATCGTGAATGACACTGAAATATTCTATCCTTTGATACGTCTTGGTGCTCAGACAGCAACAGAAAAAAATACGGTGCCAACTAACAGCTTGCCACGAAATGATTGCCAAGATTGTAATTTGGGACAAAGGAATGGTCTGGCGAAAAAAAAAACAAATTTAATTTTAAGGGAGCGTAAATTACCTGCCTAACCTTTATTATATTCGTTTTTGTCTTGCTAAATCTTTATGTATTTCTTTCCAGTTCTGTTACTCGTCACCTGGTACAATTTTTATGCACCACGAACAATGGAGTAGGTCATACAACAAAACATTTGGACGAAATTTACAAACATGTGTGACTCATTCGATTTATGCTTGAATAAGTCCACTAAACACCGCCCGTAAAACCCTGATGACATACTTACTTTATCACCGAAAGAGAATTTAATAAAAAAAGCGGACACTTTGATCCCATTTATTCCGTTCAAACTGTCTGAAACAATCAACGCGTTATTTTAATCGTTGATTGATTAGTGATTATACAGCTGTCCACTGTGTCAAGGTGTCGCAACGTAATGAAGTTCCTAATAAAGTCACTACACAAAGTAAACAATTAAGTTTTGTTTGCGAAACAGCTTTAAGAAGATATTGCGGATTTCATTAGTCACTTCTCTGCCAACGTAGTGGACTATTTTGAATTTTGGCTGTAGGTGGCAAGGTTTTAGTTCGTGGTCAATGTCAATGATTAAAACACAAAAGTAATATATCCTCTCATTTTTACCTTGAGACAGGTTGAAAAATCGGTTTTGACTCAAGTTATGGGTGATAAATGTCAAGTGGTGTGTGTTAGTTTATGTTTTCTAATACCTACAAATCCCCGAAGAGATTAACCCGGTTTTGCCAGAGGCCCTACTTTTATTAGATGACAAATTGAACCTGTTGGGAAAATTAATAGGGATTATAAAGTGTTCTCTAATTTGTTGTGAATTCCATAATTTTATTAAAAAACTAATTCATCATAAATCATAAATGAAATATTTTTAGCCAAGTTATTAGCACCAAAATTAAAGAATGATTTTTTGGTTCCTCGCTGCCTGTTTTCAGTGAAAGAAGTTAAATAAAAAAAAAATTAATTGAATTACTAAAGCACTTTTATTTTTAAATCCTTACGTTTACTTTTCTAGCAACGGTGTTGGGTGAATATTGTAGCTTTTTCAATTGCTTTCTGGAACAAGGACTCTTCATTTTTTTAATTAAAAATTCTTTTAAGAAAAAGAAGTTCAGTTTTGAGGAAAAAAAAAACAAAATTAATGACAAAAAGGTTTTTCATTATACGATAATAATTTTTTTTTAAATATTGTGGTGGCTAAATCAAGTCTGATCAAATCAGAGTAGATACCATAATTTCGGTTTGAACATTTGATGAGAAAACCAATTTTTATGATGGGTTATTGCAAGACTTTAATTGTTTTAATGTTTATTTCTACATTAGTAAAGTACAAAGACGTAAAAAGGTAATGTATTGCGAAAGCTAACCATGCAATGCATCCAAATGAAGAAAACTGGACTTTCACTTGGGTGGCTTAGGTCAATTACTTCGTACTAATTTTTAATTAACTTGTAGGAATTTATAGAAAAAATAATGAAGCTTAAAAGTAAAATTAATGTAATATACAGGGTGCTATAAAAAATATAGCGTTTTTTTAATTCGAATTGTCTTTAACAAAATCTTTACTTATAAGATCTACATTCTAAAAATAAATGAAATACTAAATTCACAAGATACCTATTTCACTTTCTTTAGACTTTTTTTGTTAACTCATTTTTTCAGAAAGCAAATTATTTAACCGAAAAAAAAAAACCGTTCATCGGTTAAATTTACGGGGTCTTAAACTTAAACTTAAGCCTTAAACTTCACCAACGAAAATTTTAAAAAATATGATCTTTGAGGTTAGTTCTTCAAAACCTATTACATTAAAAAAGAATTGTTATAATTTGCAAAAACAGTTACCGGAAAAAAGTGTTTTCACATTAAAAAAATTATCATTTTTTTGTTTAAATGCCACCGAATTTAATTCTCTTAAATGTCACTGATTATTAGACATGTAAACTTCGGAATAAAGTACTCAAAATACAGTGGAGTCCGGTTATAACGAACCCGCTTATATAACGAACTAGATTTGACTTAAAATATGATACAATTTTCCGTCTATAACGAACTTTTTACCGAATTTTGAGAAATATGTTGGGATTGATAATGACATCAGCAAGAGAAGTGTTAATTGATGAACAAATTATTGAATTACTAACTGAAAACGGTCTAATCTGTGAAAACGTGTCTTTCTAAACATAATTACAGTGTGAATTTGATAGTTGTGCAAAATAATATTTAATGATAGAAGAGCTCAAAAAAGTCAAAACAAACCACTTTGCTTTATCCGAATGTTTTTATCTAATTTTTGAAACATAGGAGGTGTAACCTCCACTTTTGCGTCTAAAAATTTGTCAAAATTAACGCAATATCAACTAGGTTTACCTCTTTTGAATACTTTCTTCCAAAGTTTACATGACTAATAGGATTATTTTTGAATGAAATTTTGGAAATTAATATCAATAATATCATTGTCTAGTTCTGTAATTGTCCCAAATCTCATTTAGAAAAAAAATCGGGTTCAAAAGATATGAATTTTTAATAAGTTTAGAGAAAATTAGATTATTGCCTCTTCACACAAACAAAACTTTTTTCAGACTGTTGTCAATATTTTTTAATGACGTTTTGGAAATTAATCGACGTTATCTTGGGCTATAATGGTACAAAATTATTTAATTGTTGACATAAGTCGGGTTTCGAAGATATACATTTTTTAATTTGAAGTTGAAGAAACATTAGATTTTTGCTTTTGTACACCAAACATGAATTTTTTTCGCACAGTTTTAGTCGATATTTTTAAACGAATTTTTGAAAGCTAATAGTCATTGTCCACGTCTGTAATTGTCTCAAATCTCATTTAGAAAAAAAGTCGGGTTCGGATGATATGAATTTTTAAATTTAAGTTGAGGGAGAACTAGATTTTTGTTTCCTCACAAAATTTTTTTCAGATTGTTGTAACTAATATTTTTTAACAATATTTTGGAAATTAATAGACATTATCTGAGACTATAACTATACAAAACTTTATTGTTGAAATAAATCAGATTTGACAGAGATAAATTTCTGAAATGAAGTTGAAGGAAAATTAGATTTTTGCCATCTTACACCAAAATAATTTTTTTTTCGCAAAGTTGCAATTGATAATTTCGATCGAAACTTTGGGAGCTAATAGCCAATGTCTAATTATGTAATTGTGTGAAATCTCAGTTAAAAACATAGTCGGTTTCGGAAGATATGTATTTCTAAATTTAAGTAAAGAGAGAAAAAAATCCCTCTTAGAATACCAAGTTTTAAAAATCTCTAATTCAGACAGTAAACAAAATTCAGGAATGCCGTTTGGACTTCACTTAGACCTTCTTATTATCTACTATCTATTATAAACTGGCAAAATTTTATTTAAAAATTTAAGCTATAACACTGTCAAAAATTTGGTTTTTGAAATAACCAAAAAATAGTGGCAACAGCACATTTTGAAACTTTGTATCTTTTACACTACTTTCACCCCCTTCATGTTTTTTTACAATACTGATTATTTCGTCGTATTGTATATGTAAAGTAAAAATAACTGCTGAAAAGCCACTTTTTTTAGTTTACCGCTTATAGCGAACCTCGGCTATAACAAATGACTTTGATACATGTTTCGAGTTCGTTATAACCGGACTCCACTGTGTGTAAATTTCGTTTTTCTACTTTTGTTTCGTACTGAGGTCATTACGATACGCCATTTGGGTTTCGTAATATCCAACGGAGTGCTATAATAATTACACTAAAAACCAGGGTAATTTAGTTGGAAAATGATGGCAATCTAGTTTTTTGACAATTATCTGAGAGAACTGTCAGTGTCAATCGGCACCTGTTTCAAGTGATAATTTAATCAAATGAATCAAATTCGGACCTTTAGAGGCTTTTCTACCATCCCTGATACGTAGTTCCTTCGAACACCTTTCGAGTAGTGTACAAACATGACTTCAATAGCCAGTGCAAGTAAGTAATTTGAGATTCCATTCTCCTTACGCCAATTTTCAAATTCCGCGTATTTGCCACAAAAGCCCGTATTTGTTGAGGGGTAGATACATTGCAAAACGTCTTGGACACTTTCAGAATACATTTTACGAATAAACTAATGACGATCCACATTATTAATTTAATTTCATGACCCACGCAAATGCTGTCAACTGCCACAAAATTCCCTAAATCTCGAAATTGAATTTTTTTGTCAAAAAAGGTGCAAAGTAGAAAAAATAGTGTATGATATCTCGTTTATAAGGCATTTTGTCGCACTTACTCCATTATGACACTCCTCGCTGCGCTCGTCGTGCCACAATTCCGTGCGTGCGACAAAATGCGTCTTATAAAACTCGTATCATAATATACTATTACGTTGCATTTTTTTGACGAATTTTCCGAGGCTTAAGTGGAGGTTGAACATTCTTTATATCTCGGAAACTATAAACATTCGGATAAGGTAAGTTGAGTTGTTTTGGTTTTTTTGAGCTCTTGAAATATATGCAAAACTATCAAATTCACCCCGTATCTTTAAAAATACAAATGCTGCGCATCGCTTTCTTAGTTTCAGATGATTTTTTCTTCCTCATTTTTGTTCTTCATTATTGTTTTTTAAATGTCTTTACATTCTTTTTTCTTTCTTCTTACTCTAAAAGCTTCAAATCTATTTCCTCCTCTTTTATTCTTTTTTCATAAGTTTTTCACAGTTACAGTTAGAGCAGTCCTTTTTTTAGTTTAATTTATTCGAACTTTCTAGTTTCGATGTACTTAGGGTATTTGGTAAATTTTTGCCTTTTGCAAAGAGTTTTAAAGTATATAAAGTATCTAGTCAATAGACAAAAGGTAATTCAACATGCCACAACAGGGAGCACCTTTAAAATCAAAGTTCTCACTCTTATCAAAAAACTGTTGATGCAATTTCATATCACATTCAATGACACAATCAAAATGACTAGAACTAGAATCAACCATAGACAAGGCTTTGTTACACAATGACACATTAATGTGATCATAATCCGAGAAACAATTCCAATACATTACCATTTACAGTTTTGATGTTACAAAATTGGTTCAACGAACGTAATGATTGGCGGAAGTAAAAATATATGAGACACAAAAAAGATGCTCTCGTATTTGAAAATTTAACATAAAATTGTTTCTAATCATTACTGACTTCTAGGAATTTATTAATTATTATTATTTCAGTTACATACAACGATTTTTAGTTCAAAATACTACACAAATCGGTTAAAATTTCGTCGAATATGGTGAAAACAACTTTTGGATTATTATTAGCATAGTTTAGGCCTGAAACGCGTGCATTATTAATGTTTTTGTGACCACATACTCGCACATAATGCAACGGTTCCTGCATTTATTACAATTATTACCCCACTATTATTAGGTGCGGTGTTCGATAATTTAAGTATAATGGCTTCATCATTATGCAATCAAATAGTGTTTTCTTCCGGTTCGTTGTCATTTCGAGCGTCCAAAATTAATGAAATATCTCTCTCTTATGCGAGAATGCAGATACTAATAATATGCATAGCATTCGTTCTTGTCGTGTCTCTTGACGGCGCCTCGCTCAACATAAAATTTTCTTTATTTTTTTCGCAAAAAGATTGACGTAAGGCATTTGTTCTTGTGGACATTGTGACACAAGGAAGCTGCAAACGATGATTTATTGTAATAGATGATGTTGGGGGAAACCTCATCAGTCTCGACGGTGTAGAGGAGGTTGGGGAAAATCGATTTTCCGGCGCGTTGCCATAACAACGCCAGATTGGGTATCGTTTCGGAAATCTTGACGTACACACGTGGTCCATTGATAAAACGAGACGGCTAGCGTTTATTAAATAACTTGGAAAAATTTGGAAGAAAACTTAAAGAATTGTTCACAAATCATTCAGAAAGAATACTACTTTATTACGGTGTATTGGCATAATTTAAGAAAAGTGAGGTTAGGTATTACGATTGCTAAAGTATTATGCAGTATACTCCATTTAACGTATTTGAAAACCGAAAATTTTTCATTTAATAGTTGCTATAGCACATAATTATATTTTTGTTTTGCTTATTCTAACATAGCGCCCATCACGGTAGTATAATAAATAATTTTTATTAGATATAGAAGAGAAAATCGTTGATTTTAAATCGATCTTTATAGTTAAAATTTATAATAACGTAAAGTAGCGAACTCCACAGGTATTTTTTGTCTTTAATTAAGAAAGATTTCTGTTTGGGTTAAAACAAAAGTTGGCAACATAGCTTCGAAGGAGTTGACACAAACAATAAGAGCTAAACGAAAGTTTTTGACCCCGGATTTGCTTTCTGATTTATAAACATGAAACTGCGAGTAAAGTAAGTTTGTGTTTCTTTGAAATTTTGCCAAATCTTGCCGACTAATTAAAGTTGCAGTACTTGATTCATTAATTTTTGTCATATACAACATTATTGCTCTTCGTAACGTAATTAAATAAATGTAAATAACTGTTCTCTTTAGATATTCCGTGCGTGTAAACTTCCCGCAAATTGCAAAAGGAATTGTTGATTAGATGTGCTGGAAAATCGATAGAGATTTGTAACTCCAACAATAATTTCTTGCCAAAAACTGGCCATTTGGTCGCCTTTGTTATTCAATCACAAAGCATTTTATGTATTTTATGGTCGGTGTAAATCTGCGATGACAGAATTGTAGGTGTGATACGAACATCCATAATTTTCTCATTTCACCACGATAAATAATGGCATAGTTAGTGTGTTGATAAAAATCACTGTAACTGTTCAACTGCATAACTTGAGTGTTTGTCGTAAAATTCACAAATAAAATTGAAAGGACTCAAAGTTAACAGTTTCATGTTGAGAATTTCATAATTGAGATAGTGGTGTGTACTATGTACGTACTATGTAGATGTAGTACACAGGATGTTAGGGTTATAAACACAAAATTATCGGAACATAATTTTATTTTAACTCGATAACATTGACTACAGATTTTATGGGGTTAAGTAATCTATATATTTTGGTAAATTCTATACTGAATATAAATGCAATGAAAAGGCGAGAATTTGCCAGTATTTTGTTGTTTTTTATTATGATTTACAAACTCATTTTGTAAGTAAAAGATTCTAAAATGAATGACCTGGTAGTACATGTCCTGGCTAGGCCACCGTAGGTCTAAGTTATTTGTTATTCATTTAATCTAGACGCTTGTTACATACAAAAGTTCGAAGTAGCTCTAAAACTAGATTCATCTAATTAAAAAGTCGTTTTGTAATCAACAAACCATGCAATTGTCTTAATTTAGTTCGGAGATTACAGAAAATGAAGTTTTTTGTTTCAATGTAAAATTTGCATTTTATCTTGTTGAATTTTAGGAAATAAGTAGATAAGTTACGTAAATATGTAGTTGCACACATTAGTCTGGTCTAAAGATGTGCGTCCTATTTTTTTTGGTCATAAACTTGAATTTCTTTCCATTCATTTATTTTTTGTTTGTTGTTTCGAATCTATAAAAAATAATTTTGTATCAAAGTTTGCTTCTTATTGTTTTCTATTATTTGATCTCTTTTTCTTCGTAGAAAACTCTTCTTAAGTGTCGTTATATGGCTGATTCACAAGAGAAAGAACTATAACTATACAGGCTGTAAATGAAATAAGTACATTAATTTTAACTGGGAATACAACTCGTCAAGACAAACAATTTTTCCTAATAACTTTTTTTTCAAAACGTTTTAGTTTTTGAGTTAAGATTATTTTAAAATCTTACACAATTTTCTTACACGCCACTGGAAGTAAAGTTACCTAGTCGACAAGATTACCGTTTGAAACGGTTACCTTGGTTGCGGCTATTATTTATTGTTACTTTTCTTTGTTGGAGCATTTCATAAAAGGTTCGTCAATTTGTAGGGGGAAAAAATGATTTAAAAAAATGCGATTTTGAAAAAATGGTACATAAAAAAAGTGTTTGTCTTGATGAATTCTACCACTGGTTAAAGTTAATGTACTTATTTCGCTTACATCCTGTATAATTTGGTGTAAGCTTGCTTTTGTAAATTTTTGTTTTATTATAGCTTTACTTTCTCAGTTTATCTAACGGTAGTATCTTCTAAGAAGCCATTATAAAGAACGTTTTTTAATTACTTGAGTACCATAATTGTTAACAGCAAATTTTTTTTTCACTTTTGACATTCCGTTCTTCTGCAGTATCTTTTTAAATTTACAAATAAAGATTTTAAAACTTCTTCTTTATGAGTGATCTTTTTATCTTCTGTCTTATTTGATCTTCATCTACTTAATCTAAAAGGATTTAGTTACCGACAGTGCCTTTTTCAAAGCAGTTTCTACTACTTACGCTATGGAGTGATCACTGACCTGTTTCAAATCTTCAGACTGGAAAAAAGAGACACATTTTTAGTTCATTTGGACAATCAGCTACTTCTTTAAGATCACATTTTATGATATGTAATGTTATCTTATGATATGACATTTAATCGTTGCATAATGTCTATTGTTACAATGTGTTTTTCTCGCTAGTTTCTTTAAATAACTTTACTTGAAAATGACGTCTTGCGGACCAATTTTGTTGAAAATCTCTGACTTTGACCGATTTCTTGTTAAAAAACGAAAAAAAGTGGTTTAGAAAGGCTGAAATCACCTTGTTCTGGCGAAAACCAACAATTCAGTTTAGTTGAAAATTTTGATTTTCAAAGACCCTGGCAGCAGAAAACAGCTTATTATACCGAATCAATAAGTAGTATTTTACCTAAAAATAAGTCGAAAATGTTTTAAAGTGGCTCAAGATCGACTGATTTTTCCCGAAAAAACGATGATTTTCTTACTTGTTTCTTTATATAACTTGACTTACGCTGGTTCCTGACTTAGAAAACTATCAAATGGAAATGAAATGGCTCACAACGCCTCATATTGAGCTTGAGGACTAGTTTCGTTGCAACATCTTGACTTACAATGACTAAAAACACAAAAGGTCGGTTAGAACGGTTGAAATCACCTTGGTCTCTGAAAAGGCCGACTTAAGAACGAATTTAGTTCAAAACTTTTAATTTCGAACAGTTTAAAACACAAAAAGTAGCTCATTATAGTTGAAAAGCTTCCATTTCGACCAACTTCTCGCTTAAAAACGCAATAAAATCGCTTTAGAAAAGCTGGCCGAAAACGACGATTAATTTGTTGAAAATTCTTGATTTCGAACGTTGATGTCATGGGTGCGACTTAAATTTGCACTTGCGCAATGGTACTACTTAATTTAAAATGTGAACTTCTCTGCAAATCCTCGTACAACAGTCTGTAATAAATTCGTTGTTTACTCAGAACATATAATAATAAATAAATAATAACATATAATAATAAATATAATAATAAACAAAAAAAACAATAATTTTCCGAGAATCAGGCTCTCATTTGGCTTTTTTCAACTTTTAAGCAGAATTTTATCTAAGTCTACAACTACGGTATGTATGAGTTTGTGTGCAGCTGGAAGTTGTATTACACTTTTTTTTAATCTGTTTGCAATTTTAAATCATAGTTTAACCAAGTTCCATAGTTTTCCCTCTTAAGTTGTAGTTAATAAACAAAAATTGGGTCTTAAAATCTGGTAATTTAGGATAGGTACATTTTTCATTAATTTCTACAGCAGGAAAACTAAAAACTTAATTTTTATTGCAAAAACTTCCATTACAAAAACAAACAAAACCAAAAACGTTAAATGTTAATACGTTGAACCTAAATATTGTTCAAAATTTCATAAATTTACAAATTACAGAAAATCCAAAATAGCTGTTGTAGGTTCATTTTTGGAAATGAAAGTAAGTCATTTTCCAAAATGGCTTGACTAAATAATGCTATGCTTTTGCAAGAACTCGTGACCCTTCAAAAATAAACATAGTGTAAAAAATAATTTATTATACAACTAGACTACTTTCCAATTGAAAAAAATTAAAAGTTCAAAATCTAACATTCTAAGAGCCGGTTTATAGAAGCGTCATTAATTTAATCCGCAATTAAATGCGTGATTAACTTATCACGTGATTAAATTGAAGCAATGTAATTGGTCTATTCGCGTTGTTAAATTTTAACAGCGCAATTAACTTTAATTAAGCTTTCTATAAACCGGTCCATATTGTAATTTAACACTGAGAACCTAAAAAGCTGGAACACAAAAAAACTAAAAAATGGTGTTAAAATTCTGAAGAACTAATAAGTGACTGAAAAACTGAATAACTAAAAAAACTATAGAACTGCAAAAGAGAAATAAATAAAAAACTAATCGACGAAGAAACTGAAAAACTTAAAAAAAAGCTGTAATACCAAGAAAAGCCCTAAAAACAGTGAGATTGAAATTCTGTAGAACTAAGTGACTGAGAGAATGAGAAATTTAAAAATTATAGAACTACAAAGTAAAAATGTGAAACCACGAAAAACTGAAAAATTTAGAAAATTAATATGACACATGGGAAACTAAGAAACTAAAAGCTGAAATATTGACAAACTGTGTGATGACTGAAACAATAAAAAACTATGAGAAAGACTAGAAACCTTCTAAATGTAAAATTTTGTAAATTGAATTTTTTTAAACTAAAAAAAAAATAGGAATACTATATCTTATTTTAAATTGGGGAGGTTAACTACAACTTTAACATGTTTAAAACACATTTAGGATACAACAGGTCAATTTAGGAGAACTGAAAATTGTGTCAAATATTTATATTTTTAACAAAACAGATATTTCGAGTTTCAAGAAAAGCCCTTAAATATTGCGGGTTGGGGATATTTTCTAAGATCCGGTCTCTAGTAATCACCCTCGTCGGATCTACCCTGAGTATATCTTTAAAATGACCTGACCTGACTTAACATTTCCCAAAACTAGAACTGAACACTTTACTTTAAATCTATTTTCTATTATTTTTATTTGAATCCATTACTACGTCAAGTTTAGTAAAGATTATGGGATTTAGGGAGAAACTATCTACGAGCTACAATATGGCAACTTTTAAGCGTAGTATTGGTTATTTTGATTAGCTTTTGTTCACTTAAGAAAACCAGACTTGGGTAATCACTCCGATGAATAAAACCAGTAATTATAACATCACCTGGTGATGGGTGTGTTAACTAACGTAAATAATTATCACTCACAGTGTCGGAGTCGAGTTGTCTAACTTGGTGTACTAAAAATGAACTTGTCTTGAGTGTCTCGCCAACTATGCTCCTAGTACTTCATCATAAAGGTGGCCCCCTTCGTGGGGGGAGACCTTGTCATGTTGGATTTATCCCCGATAATTATCGACGATTTTTTAAAGGTATGTTAATGCATGTTGCAGACAAGTAGCTGTAATTATGCTTAGCACTGGACGAGAGTTGTAGCACATTTTCTTCTTATTATTATCGTAGAGATTTAGGTTTATCTTGATTGTTTAACTCGAAGCAGGTCATTGTTGTTTTCATTAAGTGTGTGGGTAAGTGAGAACTCCCACGGTTATTTTACGCCCAAATTTAATTTGTAGTGCATCAGGAACGAACAACGTGGATGTTTGCCAAATACTGCTCTAAAAAGCTGATTTAAAATTTTGCGACAGGACAAGGAGCAAGGGAATGTCAAGTGTAAGGGCACTTGTGGGTATAAAGATTACAAAGTTTTGAAGAGGAAAAAGGTTTTAACTTTTTGCCACTTAGTGGCGTCCTGGTCATTTTGCTAAAAACAGACTTGATTTATCCGCAACACATGTTTTGTGAGTAATTGAAGCAATCTATATTATTATTGTTTAAAATAACCATAAGGTAGCGCTCATATGCAGATAAATGGCATGTTTGACTACTCTTGGACATTTTAACAGCCGTCATTTGTAAATTATAACAGTAATTCCCTAGTAGTGAAATTGAGCGATTTCGAAGAAAAACATTTAATTAAACCATAATTTGCATATAGACATAATCTCGTGTTTTTATTACTTAATTACAATTAGATACATTCAATTAAATTTAATCGATCGATTTACGTACAAAATTAGCATTTCCAAGGTGATCTTCTTCAACTTTACTGGGGTAGATTTTTCCCTAATTAATTTAATGATTACAATGTGTGCTTATTTGGGATCCTAATGAGTTCACTCAGGTAGAAGTGACCGCCTACATTCACAACAACCAGTTTTCGAAAAAGTCCAAAAATTGATTTTAATGATTTTGATTTTGCTGCGTGTTTGTAAACAAGCAAACTAATTAAAATTTCTGGTAAATGGAACCTTTATATTTTTACGGAACCGAAAAAAAGGGAAACTTTGGGATGCAATAGATTAAAAGTGAATTTGACATGTATTTCTCCAAACGGAGTTCAACCATGAAATACAAACTAATTGACATCGAAGCATAAAATTGCACACGGCATGGCAAAGAAATCAAATTTATGTAATATTCACATCAGAAATTATTGCAATCAAGCAGAAGCTAAACAAATTTTTTAATTTTTATTTCACAGAGATTGTGATAGTAATTATAAATCATCAATGTTTATTGTTTTTAATGTTTAGAAAGCAGAATGGTGCGGAAGTTCATTTTTAATAAACATGCCTGGTTAATCATGATTTAATGAACCATAGTGTGGAAAAATATGTTGGCAGTTTGTAAAATAACTAAAAAGGCCTAATTTTTTAAGGTGCGTCCAGACGAGAGCAAATTCATCATGAGCACACATACACAAGGCGAGCACGCACAAGTATTTGCTCACTATGTGCGTTCAAAGAAAATACCTAAATTTCTTGTGTGTTTTAAATTTAATGTTTGTACTGCTCCAGTTGTGCGTGAACCGACAAGGTACATGTCCAAAAATTTAAAAATTGCAAATAAAAAAATAAAAATAAAATAAAAAAGCAAAACTGCCAATGTCAGAAAAGAAGAAGGTGCTGGTAGATTACGTATTCTTTTCGACGACACCAAATCTGTGATTTGCTTCAAGATCTTCAATTGGAACTAAATTCAGGATATTTAAGAAATTTCCTTCAAATGAGGGTTGAAAATTTTCTTATTATTTTAACCAGTGCTCTCTGTGCGACGATTAACTAGAAAATAATTGGGAATGTGTCCAGACAGAGCAAGTTGGAGCGCGTACAAGACGCACATTTTCCTTGAGCAATACCAAAAAACCGACAGCCCGCGGCTCGGGTTGTTCGTGTGTGTTTGCGTTTGCTGTACCTTGTTTGTGTGTGCTCATTGCTCTCGTCTGGACGCGCCTTTAGAGTTCTCACTTTGATTTTACTTAATTGACACTTTTTAAATATTTTTAATGAGAAGTCGATTTATTCAAATTGAGATTAAGATGAAAAATTACTAATGTCACAATGTTCATTTCGTTTTTTGTTGGACCTTTTTTACAAAAAATCACATATAAAATTGTGAATGCTAAAAAAAATTGTATTAGTAGTTCTAAAAAATAAGATAAGAAAATGATGAATATTTAATTTTTTACTAGCAGTTTGAACAAAGTGAACAAGCATGGAGCTAAACGGTTTTTGGTTAAACTACCTCTACTTTTTGAAAACTAAGTACTATGAGATCGAAATTGTTCTGAATTAGAGCTAGCTGGGCCTGCTAAACTTTAGCTATAATTTAGGCGTTTATTTATGGTTGCACTTTTGAGATTATGTTGTCTTATGCTTTTTTACACAGTATAAGATTTGGCTAAAGTTACACTTGCTTGCTTGCTCTAATTGACTACATTTTCGATCTCATGGTATAACATCGTATTACATCGTATTGTTTGAATTTTGTTTCTGAGTTTGACTATTATGATTTTTATTGACTAAGATATGATTATATCTTATAACCACCTGAATTCAATTCAATTTTAATCGAAAAAAAAATTGTGAACAAAAAACTAAATTTCATTCTCCATCATAATAGAGAATGAAATTTAGTTTTTTGTTCACAATTTTTTCATTTCATTCTCTATTATGATGGAGAATGAAATTTAGTTTTTTTAAATCTTTCACCAAGTTTTTTCAGAATGTAAGTTCTTTTAACATGAAACGTTTTCTTATGTTGTATATTACATATTCTAATTTACTTTTGTTATGCTTTCTTGTAACTAGTGCCTATTTAAAAGTTGTTTTGGTAAATTTTTTATTGAAATTTTTACTTTTGTAAGCATATAATTTTTATTGTTTTATAGTGAAATTAAGTAAAAAAAAGTTTAAAAGCCATGCCGTTTCTTAGCGTCAATTGTGGTTGTCTCGGTAACAGGTTGGTCATTTGCACCACAATGGACGCAAAGAAAATGAAACTACAATATGTATCAACTCGTTAGCGAAAACTCGTTTTTAATAATTATACAAAACATGTAGCTATTTTCAATTAAAAAATAGTATATTATTTAACGAGTTTGACTGTAAATCGGACGCTTTATTTCACGAGTGGATTTTTAAACGTCGAGTGATAGCGAGAGGTTTATCATCCACGAGGTGAAATAAATGAACCGATTTACACGAAAACGAGTTGAATACAACATTTTATTGTTCGAATTAGACCCAACAAGGCTTAAAATTGCTTTAAATCTGTTAAAAATAATCTGACGTTTCGTATTGAGAAATGCCAAATAGGTGACAAAACTTCCTTACACAGGAGAAAAACCTTAAATTTTGACATTGTCGAAGAATAAAATGATATACCTAATGGCATGAGTTACGATTAAACATATTGAAAGTTTTTAGTTGATTTTTGTGAAAATCTAATTGATGACTCACATTCTTTATGAAAACAACATAAAAATGAATTTGGGAAAGAAATGCTATTAATTAGATGCTTTACATAAATAAATGTGTTCATTATTTGAGTTACATTATTTAATGTGTAGAATTAAGTTTGTTCAATAACAACCAAATGATGATGTTAATGATACACAATGGTTGCTTGTGTATTTTAGATCAGGTAGTACATTTTTTAAACCAATTATTTTGTCATTTTCTGGAAAGTCAGAATAGGAAACGATTTCCTGCATGAAATGTCAATCCAATCCGATTTATCGGAAGTTCGATTTGACACCACTTCCTGATCAACCGAAGCAAATTTATTACCCAATTTTTCGGTTGTATTATTCCGATATTTTATTATTTTAAAAAATTATTTACATAAAAAGTTGCTCAAGTATGTTGTACACTTTCCCTCGTTAACTTTATTTAATATTAAGCAGATTAGATATGACATTACTTAACTTTCTGGTGGATAATTGTAGTCACTGGTTACGCTGATAATTAATTTATTATTGAAATAAAAAAGTAATCTTTTCTCACGTTTTAATTACAAGGCACGCGCTGGCATTTAAATGGCATTTAAATTGCAATGTCTGTTGAGTTTATTAAATCTGGAAGAAACTATAATTAAAATACCAAAGTCAACTCATTGTTTTGGCTTTTTAGTAAACTGTCAGTCATTTTGTATGGTTTTGTCTATGAAACGGTCGTTTTGTTTTTGCTTTGACAGGAGATGAGTTGAACAATGAGATTTATTTTGGTTTCAGTTTATTAGTTCCTCTTTTTTAAGACTCTTCCTCTCACTTTGGTAAATCATAAGTTATTAATCAGAACATTCTGAATTTAATCCTTTTATCCCACATGGTATTTAGAGATGTGAGTAAAGCTCCTCTATCTAACTTCTAAAATGGATTAATGTTTTGCATAGCGTGGAACATACGAAAATGCAGCTTATACATACTAAAGCCACTTGTGTACTTTTAAAACCGATCAATAAAAACAGTCATTTGTTGTGGTTTCTGTGGGTGTTAAATATTCCGAATAAAATCATGTTGGTGTTCCTTCTCCTTTGTCTTGTTATTTAAATCATTTTTATTAACACTTTAATCAGAGATTTGCATTGCTCTGACAAGAAGTGTCAGTTGTATAGCAAATGCTTTGGCAACAGAGTCGTTGAAGAAGATGACGAAGCGTTCAATGAACGTTAGTATCGACCATGAAATTAACATTTTCATCCATTAAGTAATTAGGATTAATATTTTTAGAGGTTTCATACCCACCAGACTGTGTTATGTGTCTACATATTTTTATGATGGTTTCACGCAACCCACACAGAGGACGTTTTTGTTAAACGACGAGGACGAATTCATCAGAAATTGAAACCGTTTTTAAACCAACGAATTTTAACAGTGGTCAATTTATCATCTGTTTTCAAAAGTTTTTTTTTTGAAACGTTGATAGTTTTTTCTATCACATGATATTATTATTTTTTTATAAGAATATCATTCACTTTATTTTTCATTACTGACCATTTTGTTAGTTCATATTGTTATAAAGTATGGGTTCCGAAAAGTACCACTTTACGGCCGATTTCTGAAAAACATTTTGGCATTTTGTAGTCTTGAGAAAATAACAATGTTTCTATGATTCCATGGTTTTTGTAAACACATATAGCAATCAAGATGTAAATGAGTTAGTTATTTTTTTTCTTTTATTATTAGAAAAAACTGACAGCAAGCAGTTTTTCTATATAACATTTTAAATTTGTTAAAAAATACTCGATTCTTAAGAGGATGTATATTTTTTAATTAAAAAGCCTCATCATAAAATATTAATGTTTAATTAACAATTAATATTTAATTGACTTGAGTTTCTGTTCTAATAACGATGTGTTCTATGTTTAAGTTCAAGCTGTTGACTGATTATTCCTTTTATCCATAAAAATACCTGACAAATAATCATAACTGAAAAACAAACCACGACAATGAGGAACACAACAATACAATAGTATATTATTATACGAGTTGTACAAGACAATCTATTGTCGAACGAGGGGGTTTGGAGCACGACGAGTGAAACGAGTTCGACAAGATGTCTTGTATAACGAGTGTAATATGCTATTTTTTCTATTCCGCTTTTATTTATTTAATTTCTTTGTTTAAATCATTTAAATAATGACCTAGTAACTTTTGAGATCTTGGGTTGGTGAGATGAAATGACAGTTTATGGAAAATAAATTAATAGTTAATTGATAATTAATAGTTACGTTCAGTCCGACCATGTTCTGTGGCATTTCTGTGGTACGACTTGAATATAAATTGATATGAATACACAGACAGACACAAATTCATTACCAATCCATCTCATCATGAACAAAAAAGTTACTGCTTTCAATGAGACAAAATTTCATTTTGTCTAACTGTTTCCATTGATAACAGTTGCACAAAATTGCATGTGTTTATGCGAAATAGAAAAAAAATTGTTGATCTTTAAAAAACTTTCGGTTAAATTTTTTCCCCACGTTCCCCACACTGGAGATAATCAGAAACAGAGGTATAAGCTGATACCCAGTTCTCTATTGTTTGGGTCACCTTTGTTAAATATTAGAGCAACAACAGCAGCTTTTAAAACAGTCAGGTCAGGTCAGGTCAGCAGCTTTTTCTTGTATAATTAGAAGCCCTACTAATAGGCTTTTACAACTGAGCATCTTATTTTGAATATGGATCAACCAAACAGGTAACAATTTTTTTTGAAATCATCATATAAAGTGACGCATAAAATTCATACATATTTCTTTAATTTTTTCAAAAATAAAAAAAATGCAAAAACAGGTATAACTTAACATTTTAATTGAGCTTAAATTTGACGTAACTGGATCAGTCATGGCGGCCAATATGGCGGCGCCATGACGTCATCACAGAATTTTTTAAATGGAACGATATGATTTTGCTTTTATAATTAAAAATCTTATTAAGCGGCTTTTACAACTGTGCTACTTATTTGGAATGTGGATGAAGCGCACACGAAAAAAAAATTAAATTTTTTATTAGTCTAAAGTAAGGTATCAAATTCATATGAATCAGAGGCTATGACTGATCGAGTTAGGTCGGAATTGAGATCCCTTAAAATAGTAAGTTATCTGTTTGTGCATTTTTATTTTATTTTATGAAAATAACGAAAATATGAATTTTATTATAAAAATTTCATTTTTTTTCCGTGTACGGTTCACCCACATTTAAAGTAATTAGCAGGCCTATAAGTAGAGCTTCTAATTATACAAAAAAAATGGTATCATTCCATTAAAAAAAATAATGACGTCGTGGCACCGCCATATTGGCCGCCATGACTGATCCAGTTAGGTCAAATTTAAGCTCAATTAAAATGTTAACTTACCTGTTTTTGCATTTTTTTATTTTTAAAAATTAACAGAAGAATTATGAATCTTATGCGTTACTTTAAACTCACTCGGTATATTTGGAGGTAACAGTTTTACTAAGCATTTTGAAAAATCGAATTTATTAAAGGCATTGGCAACTTAAAAAACAACTTTGTCTTAAATGACGGTACTGAAAACGCTTATTACAGTAGTGAAAACCGTTTCTCCGTCTCTGCTCTCTAACTCAAGTTATTTCGATTTAAAGTTGAAATTATGACGTCATAACCGCTTATCGAGCATTTGGTCCAATATTAAGATCAAATGGTTTTTGACTTTTAAGTGACACTGACAAAGTTTATCAAAACTTGACAAAATTCCTCAGATGTTTTCGCCAAGTTCAAGACAAAATTTCGAACAGAAATTAGTCAAAAAAGTGGTTAATTTTTGATTTTGTAAAAGATGTGAGAAAAATGTTCAAATATCTGTCACGTTTTTGGTGATTGAGAGGGTTCAGTGATAACAGGATTCGATGATAAGAGGCGGTTACGACGTCACGATTTTTTTCTTTCGAAGCGATTATCTCGCTTATTTTTCATCGCAGGAAATTTTGAAAAGAATTTCCGTTAAAAAATGAAACAGGTAAAATAAGTTGCCAATGCCTTTAAATAACTTTTTCTGTACTATACAGGGTGATTCTTATATAGCCCGACAAAATTTTATCACAGCTTGCCAAGGATAAGCAGAATCGATCTGCACCATATTTACGTTTTTATTTCGTAGGGGTAGAAACCCTTTAATCCGTGCTACTTCCGACGCTCATGAGTTCAAATTAAGTTTATTGGAAAAATGTGCTCGTTTTCATCATGAATATCGATAATTAACTGTGATCATTGTTGCATTGTACGTTATCATCAGATGATTATCATGCTTTTCACTAACTGTGTTAATACTACTTACGAACACATCAGTGGCGTACGCTTTATCTCTAACATAACTTAAAAAAAAATTATTTCAAAAACGGTTATACAGGGAATTTTTTACTATTTTTCCCAGCATGTATTCATTTCAGACTACCATGGGTGGAATTTTGTCGGTCTATTTAAGAATCGCGCTGTATTAATTTATACTCATAATTGATGGAGGTAGGTATTTAACGAAATGTTTGTTCTTTTACTATTGTTTTTATTTTCTTCAAAAATGAGGTAAACTTTAATAATATAAAAATCCTGAAACGTAGAGTACTCAAAACGTGTATAAGATAAGTTGTTCTGAAAAGATTTCATGTTATTATTTTTGGTGAAATTAGTTGAAATCAAGATCTTTTATCTATGAAAATGAATATTTAATTTGTTTTTCTATGTTAGAAACGACATTTGAATGATGGATAGCTTAACAACAGGAGCACTTTCATCTCATTTTCTTCTTTGTTTTTTTCCTAAATCAAACGATTAAGCTTAATTGATTTATGTGATTGTTTTCCCTTTCGTAGTTTGCTGTTAAACTGACCAGTAAAAGAAGGTTGCGCTTTGCTTACCTTTGTCTGCGACACTGCAGTGGCCCTTATCTTCTAATGGGGGTTTCCAATGAATGGTAGAATAAATATTTGTTAATAGATATTCAAAGTACATACCCCATAACCTACGAATCTAAAAAAATAAATGAGAAAAAGTTATCAATAGTCACTACAAAAAATTATGAAAAAGCAAGTTTTCAACTAACCATTTTAAACTTGACTGTTTCGGCGGCAAACCGCTGAACCAATAAAATTAAAGTAACATGCCACGTTGTCAAATCTCAACTTGTTGTGAACGAATATTTGACCAAGAAAATGAGGTAAAAAATAAATTACTATGCTCAATGCATAGTATTAGGTGTAAAATATATATATGTTAAGATAATTTTTACGTCGTTTTCTTAAATTTTTCAAGCCTTTAAAAAAATAATTCAATTGAGAAATTTGGCAACAAGCCTTTGTACCACGCAAACTCAACTTGGTCTTAAGTCGTCATAAGACTTCGCTTTGAATTCGCTACTTTCCCGCCTTATACTTTACAATTTTTTTTAGAGCATTTAGAAAACGTTTTGACCGCTGAAATCTCACATTTCGCATAGAATTGCATTAAACTTTAATTTAAAAAAAATAAAAAAAAATCATTGGAAACCCCCATTATATTATTTGTTGCCTTTTAATTTGCTTGGGTATAGTGGGGGGAATTGATGAGTGAAGTCTGTGGTTAATTTGCATATGCTATACGAGAAAGTACGCAAATTTTTCTCTTCAACGGACATTAAATCATTTACAATATTTTAACATTCCCAAACATCTTTGTTGCGTAATTTGTGTCTACAGGGTAGTTACACGAAAAACTCAATCCTACTTGTTGCTTCAGAACTTGTATTATATATTAATTAATATCCGCTCAAACAAAATTTGCGGTTAAATTAAAATACCCAATTTTTAACCAAACTTTTCATCTTGTTTCAGGCAAGACAATGAACGAGGTGGGGAGTCTGGGTGTTCGAGGGCTTGCTGTCAGCCCAGACTCTGACTGCAACAGCAACCACCATGGCTCAGCAAGTTACCTCAGCAATACGTCTTCCCAAGATATAGATTTCATTCAAGATAACTCTGATTACCAATGGTTTCTGGACTATGGCTATCGGGATGGCGGAACCAACCATCACACGAGTATTCTGTCGCTTCCGGAGTCATACGAAGCCAACGATATGAATTATTATGACGCTCTGGCAAAGAACATGGACGCGAATTTGGCAGAGGCCGATATGGAGAGTTTTCGGACGGAAGATATTCACGCACTTTTGACTAACTTACCGCCGATGTGCACCGACCATTTAAGTCAAGAAGTAACATCTAACATACAAAAAAAAACACTTACTAACATTTTTTTCGCAGAATAATCGACAAGGAGAGAGTTATGCAAGTGTCTCGGGTTCAATGATGGCAAAATTTGATTTAGACAGTTCGTTAAGTCCGCATAGTAGTTCACACGGTGAAGATTCGGCAAATTCAACATCAATGTCAATTTACAAATCAGAATTACTCTTTAGTCCAGTCAAAGAAACACCAATGCCTGGCGCTAATTTCAGTGTTGATTCACTTGATTGTGACATGATGTTGACTTGTCAAGCCAACAAAGACAACTACACCATTGCCTTCGAAGGCTCTGCATTGTATTCGGAAGATAGTGACTACCACGATGGTACAAACACGATAATACTTATCGCACAAATAAACAAATTTGTTTTGTAGATAAGAGCGAGAATTCCGGTATGGGAATTCACTGGGCCAAGAAACCAACAAACAATTGCAAATTGACCGAAGCTTCAATGACTCAGTCCGATTCGAGTAGTTTCACCACTTGGAGCAAGTTGAAGAAGAGGAGTAGTGATAACCAGTTAAGGCGTCACCCATCTGGTAACAACAACAACTCAGGAGACGAAACTAGTCTAACGGAAAACTCGGCCAAGAGCCAAAGTATGCCCAATTTGTACAAAAAGAAGTTGAATTACCTCAAAAACCACAATTTTGTTTCGGTAAGTCATATTTAAATTTATTTGTCTCCTTTATTAATTTGTTGCTCAAAGACCGAAACCGTTCGCCGAAAACCGGTCAAAGTTTTCGATATTCAGCACCAAAGCAGTAGCGTATCAGACATGGCGACGTCCATTGATGCAAGTACAAGTGAAACCACAACAAACAAACATCAACACAATTTCAGTCTTGTTAAACTCTTCATGAAACAAAAAAGTATGAGTACGGAAGGGATGTCAACAACCATGGATCAGTTGTCTTCGACGGAAAATTGG
This sequence comes from Tribolium freemani, assembly GCA_939628115.1. NCBI lineage: Eukaryota > Metazoa > Arthropoda > Insecta > Coleoptera > Tenebrionidae > Tribolium > Tribolium freemani. The sequence goes on from OW626793.1 coordinate 3,714,825, forward strand.
CCAGGGAGTCAATCGGGTGAAAGCAATTCCTCCGATTCTAAACCAGAACTTGACCAAAAAACGAACGAAAGTAGCGTCAGGACTTACGATTTAATCGCGGAAGAACCGGAAGAGGAAGTTTCACGAAGCGAATCAGTCGAACAATTATCGGAAAGTATATCGAAAATTGACTACAGTGATGAGAATGTTAACAACAACAATACCCTCAAACACGAGTTGATGAATCGAAGCATCCAAACGTCGCAATTTTCCGAAATTACCAACCTGAAAAATATTGCTAAACCTGCCACAAAACCGGTGAAAATCGTCGAACCTTCGTTCCTCAACAAACTCAAACAAGAGGGTGAGGTGCAAAAACCAGTCTATGTCCTGTACCCCAACTATGTTCTACCGAATTTGGACTTTTTGAACAAACAGGACGATATGACCAAAGTCCTATTAATTCCGCAAGAACCAAATTTGAAAACTATCAACAAGCGACGACCGTTGAGTTGCAACGATTTGGAAATGTTGAAGAAGAAAGGTTTCGGCCATGTGAAAGACTGGGATTCTCTGAATTTCCTTCTTCCACAAGAGTATCGCAAGATTTTGGCTGAAGTACCCGAAATTTCCGAAAATATTAAAAAATCGCGGAAACGTCGACCGTTTAGTTGCGATTATTCCAGTTCTAGTTCTAGCACTGCGACACAACCTAGTAGTGGTTATCGTGGGTCTTCGACCATGTTGAGTGATTCACAGAATAGTCCTGCCACAAATTTGAATCCTCTTTTTGTCTATCGTTACGACAGCGTAACAAGTTCGGAAGCAAGTCTTTTAAACAGTGGTCAAAGGTCAATAATGACCGCTCCTCCACTTCCCGTACGTTGTGTAAGTCTTCAACATGACGAAGTACCACCACGTCCGCCTCTCCCTAAAGGAATTTTGCGAAAAGTTGATGCAAAAAGGTTCAGTTTGTATGAAACAAGCGAGGAAGATTTGACTGAAGAAGGAATGTATCGGAGAAATATTTTGCGGAAGAAACGCTTCAGCGAGACTGAAGATGAAGGTGTCGATGCTGGTACATCGAGTAGTAGTGTGGACGAGCACCACGAACCTCCCAAAACCGATTTTCTTCTCTCAAACATCAGTACCGACGAATTAGTTCAATTGGAGGAGTTTTTAAAGATTAGCGGAATCTCAACGTCTGATAACGAAGAAATGACTGATGAAAGTTTAATGCAATTGCGTTCGTACGTCGGTAAATTTCTCTCCTTGAAGATTAATCAAGACGGTCCCGGGAAAAAAACCGTAAGTTTTGCCGAAAAAGTCAACGTTTTGCCCAAACAATTCACGGCCCCAAACAACTCACCCAATGTTTCGAAAAACTACTTTGGGAAAAACCTCGCTGAAATGCCCATCTGTGAAGAGAGCGAAAGTAGTAACTACAGCCCGGTCCATAAACCAAATTTGGTGGAAAAACGCAGTTTAGTGAACGCTGTAACCGATTCGGTTGAACAACTCATCAATCACTTCTCGTCGGCTTGTAACCAATCTGAGTTGAACACTTTGGGCGATTCTGGGGCCACTCCAAACTTGGCGAAATTGGCACTTTCGACACTGTGTCCTGCACTTTACGCTGTGTTGAGCGATGGTTTAAAACCAAGCCTTGAGAGTAGTTTCGGTGCAATTAACAATTCGGTTTGGCAAGTGGTGGAAGCATCAGCTCAGCAAGGACCGCTCACTAAAGCTTTGAACGAATTGGTGATGCGGATTAATAGTGAGGATGCAATAACGGAAGGTTTGGTTAAGTTCAATGCTTTTGTGTTCGGTTTACTTAATGTGCGTTCGTTGGACGCGTGGGTGAGTTATCTAAAAACGAGGGAAAGTATTTTGAGGAAACACTACAATAAGGATTCGTTGATTATGGCACATGTTGGTGGTTTGAGTTTACGGACGTTACTCGATTCGCTCATTTCTGCCTTACAACCTTTGGCATTGCTCCCGTTCCAGTTGGACATTTTGTTTGAGTATCGACAGTTACATTTGAGTTTCAAACGATTGGAGCAATTGAGTCCAACTCATAAAAACCGGACTTCGTCTAGTTCCGATGATGTGTCTGTCGTGACGGTGATTCCCGATCTTTTGAGTTCGTCCAAAAAGAAAGAACGTCCAAGGTCGTGTGTCGAGTCCGGTAGTCTCCCTAAACCAAACTTCAAGCTTGGTGATGTTACAACAGCTGCGAAAAAACGCTGGTCGGGGATTTCCTCAAACTCGAAGCTTTACCTAGTTTATGACCGCTTAGCACGTGAAGATGAAGAAGAGTACACTGATAGTCTTGAAAATCAAACAAAACCGGACTATGGGGAACCACTTGAATCACTCGACTCGAACATTTCCTATGATAAACCGATCAATGGCCGTCGTTTCAAAAAGTTGCAACAGAAATGGGAGATGTTAAGTGGGCGTGAATCTAACCCTTCCCCTCCGTCATCGCCCACCAATAACAAATCGAAGATCCCTCGTCCTATTACCTCCCCAATTAAACCGTCGGGGATTCCCATCCTTATTTCACCGTCAGGTAAGAATCAGAAGACTCCGAAGAAGAATCTAGTCCAGGCAAAGCCGCCCCCTAAACCGAAGAAAACTACAAGTGTGAGGTAATCATTTTAAAATTGGTAATAACGTATCAATTGATATGTTACTTTTAGGACGAGTAGAGTGGATCAAGTCGAGAGTGAAACACCAAGACATGTCCCAAGGCCCAGTAGTTTGCCTTATAAGGCCGTGACGGCGCAGAAAATGGCAAAGGTTACGCCGCCACGAAGGGCAGCATCGAGTTCGTTAAGTAGGAAACCGGTGGGGAAGAGTAATGTACCAAAGTGAGTATCATACTCAATTTTTTTCGTTACAGCGTTTTATAACAGTGACTTTTTGACTGTTATTCTCGTTGTTAGGTTTGTCCACAAATATTTTGAAACGCAGAGAAACAAAGCAGAACTTAGTAAACAAAAATAGGAACACATAAATTCATTGTAAACTATTAAACCGTGAGCCAATACGAACCCGAGTTATTTTTGCTTGTTTTTATAATTGCAAACAAAATTTAGTTCCTCATTTAACCCAATTGTAGGTGTAATTTCCAAAAAACCTGAAACACACTTATTTTCAGTGTAAGGGAAGGTATTTGGTGTTTTTTGGACTCAAAAAATACAATTTTCTAGCAACATTTCGATTTTAATTTAATCATCTTCAAGCCGTCAATTGTTTTTTAAGAACCGGTTGAAGAAAACACCAAATTCTTTTCCTTATATTGAAACTAAACAAAATATACAAGACCACATTAGAAATGAATTATTTATTTATTAATAAATGCTTCTAATGTCATTACTTAAAAACATTTTTTCGTTATAATCCGTTCACGATTGTTTTAAACACGCAGCAGGCCTAGATATAGTTTTGTTAGGTTGGCTTCAGGTCCTGTCAGGTCCGGTTGTTGCCTTGTTGTCAGTTCTACTTTTTGTTAATTTAAAATGCCGAAAGTAGTTTCTGTTGATAAGAAAACGTGTATGAAAAGATGCTTTGAAGAATACAAGAAAGACAGACCGGACTTTATTTTAATCTAATAATAATGAGTGAAATACGATAAATAAAGTATTCAATTATTTATTTAAAAAACGAAGCAAAGTGACAACAATGCTTGGTTGTCATCAATTATAACCTAAAATAGATTTTTTATGACAACTCACAGTAGTGCCAAATAAAATGTGAGATTTTCATAGATGTCCCGAATTTGAAACAATCGTGAACGATTTTATTTATTAAAAATTTAAATTGATGTTTGGCCATGGCCCCCCTTCGACTTTATGCATTTAGAATTTTGAACTGCATTTTCGATTAATTAGCATGAAGGTGCATGGAGTAATAAAATTGATTTATTTAATTCATTTTCTACAAAACCTGTTAGAAAAAAAAAGTTTTTATGGTTATTATCCACAATATAGGATAAAAGTAATTTGGATATAGTTAAAAAAAAAATGGAATTTGTTGTCCAGTGATATTGAAGACGTCATATTACTAATTGTGAAGTTCCACGTACTCACTTTGTACTAAACTTAACATTTGATGTCTTCAGACGATTTCTTGTCAAGCTAACTTCAATGCGAGTAATGGTAGAGGCCACTAGTTTCGGATTGTATTTTATGCTTCTTCTATTAGAGTTTTTTCTGGAAATTACATTCATACATTCTTCGTATGTTTTTGGTTAGATTTTCAATAACCAAATGCAGAGCAGCGCTTTGACATTAGTTATTCTCAGTAAACACAATGCTAATGCTCAATTTTAAATTTCAATTGAACTTGTTGTTTTCAAAATAATAGTATATTATTATACAAGTTTTATAAGACGTCCTATTGTGGCACGAATGGTTTTGGAGCACGACGAAGGAGTGAGTGCTCCAATAGAACGAGTGCCACAATGAAGTCTTATAAAACGAGTGTAATATATTATTTTTTCTACTCTTTATTTTTGTTGTTTGTCTTTGTTCAGTTTAACTTATCAAAATCTGTTCAAACTATTTCCTCTTAATTTTGTTAATTATTCGGGCTTTATCAATAAACGACTTGACGCTGTAGACAGATCATCACACATTAAATTACAGTTATTACTGATGACACCCAGCCCAGCACTTCCAATACTACCCCTAAAAATTTACTAAAAGTAGTTGCATAAAAGTTCTCATTGTGAAACTAATTTCGGTTTCACAGTGAACATTTTGTGAAACCAAATTAGAAAAAATCTGTTATAAAACGCTGGTAACAAAAAATCTTGAATGCAATACGTTGCAAATCGATGCTTTTTATTTCCGCACTCTCGCTACGTTCGTTTAAGGGTCGTGAGGACTCTGTCTCACCGCGTCCCTTCCGAAAGCGGGCACTTGTCGTATAACGAGGGCGAGAGACTCAAGGTTGTGTTAGAAGTCGACGACAAATGGTTACTCTGTTGCCGCGGATCTCAGAAAGGTCTCGTCCCGAAATCAGCGGTGATATCAGCCGACAGTCGTTTCTGAAATTCCCTACAATTGTAAATATACGTAGTGTTTTTTCAGTTGTACATTTTTATACAGACTGGATTTGTGATTTTAGTATATTTTAAGTCAAGACACGTATATTATTGTTAAAAAAGTATTAATCATATTGCTGCTTGTTGTAACTGCAAATTTGATATTATTTATTATTGCTTGTAGGATTTGTCATTATGTACTTAATAGGGGCGCGACTCAATTGTTAAATCTTGCACGTCATGAAATTTTTGCACATATCTTAGGTGGTTGGGTTCTTGTTCGCTCTTAATTTTTCGGTGCTGTTTAATTGACTGTAACCCTTGCACCTTCGCACTGTTCCTTGCATGCTAACATGTGATTCCCCCAATTTTGCAGTACCTACTAAAGTTGACATCACTGCGAGCTAATTTAGCTCAGAAGTGATAATTTTGCACTCGCTTTGTTCGATTCTAGTCTTTAAAGCACCACAGCATGAGTGGTCCGAGTATTTTCGACAATACCTCCAGGATTCAACCCAGCTCATCTCTAATTGATCACTTTGTGACGTGCAAGAAAGCCGTTTCGTTTCCTTTTTGCTTCTGTCATGTGTTGCTAGATGTAATAGTGTAGTTTTAAAAATCAAAGTTTGTGAACGGGGCCTTGAGGGATTTTTCTGGTCCTGGTTTTCGTATGCTTGCTTTATTTGCGTCCACTATGTGTATATATTGAACCGAACGCTTTTGTGATGTATATAATGTTACCAAAGGATCGAACGATCGATCGATTTCAGCGATACTCTTAAGTTTTTTCATTTTTTGTGGGAACAATTTTTGTGTTGTAACCTCACCATAGGTGCCATAAACACCCGTTTTGTTTTGTATTTTCATTGATTTTTGTCGAAATTGTAGCTAGAAACTATGGACATAGTGTAGGGATTAAAATCATGTAACTCAGTCATAATAAATGAATTATAATACATTTTGTTGGTTTATTTAATAAAATACACCGAAAACTTTCTTCATTGAATAGTTTATGTCGACTTTGGGGTCCGTTTGCCATAAGAGTATCACGTAAGTTGATGCAGTGCCGCAAATCTGAAAGAAATGGAATCAAAAGAGATGAAAGAGGTGAGTAAATACTATAATACCGATGTAAAAATTCGTAAAGCGATCAAAAACATGTTGCCTGCGTAAATTTCAAACGGTTCGTGCAATAGTTGAAGACCAAACGCATTTATCTGAAACAAATAAATAGTTTTGTGTAGGGGAGAGCGGGTACAGTTGTAACGTGGTTCAAATGTAACAGTGACATTTCTTTTAGGGTAAGTTTATGAATCTAACAATGGTACCCATAAACAGATATTGATATGAAGTAGTTTTCGTCTTAGTTTAAGCACGCTGCATGACAGGTAAAAAGTAATTTAGGATTGTGTGTTTTAGAGGATAAATTTTAGTTTTTTCGTATTTTTGATATAATCCTTTCGGGTTTACATTTATCGCAAAGTATTTGTAGTTAGTGCTTAGCGCAAGTATGTATATCAACAATCACTATTTACTACGTTACTAGGTAAATTCCCAAATTTTGGGATCGTATCGAGATCGGATTGGGATCGAACGCAACGGTTTTCATGAAAACGGAGAATTTTTGACAAAGTTTAGTTTGTTGGAAACTAAAACTAAACACTGTGCTATCACTAATGATTAGTAATCATGAATCACTTGATACATACAGCGTTGGGCAAAAGTATGGAACCAAGCGTTTTGTGCCTAAACTTTGTACCTTACGAACCTTACGAAAATACTAATTAGTACATCATCAACTACCTTAAAAATGTGATCATTTTTTAAGAATAAATTTTTTCGAAACAATTTGGTTTTCGAGTAATTAAAATAGTATATTATGATACGAGTTTTATAAGACGCAAAATCAGTAAACAATTATAAATTTATTGATTTCAGTTTTGATTACATATCCAACAATTTTTAGATAATAATTTTACATTTTAGAATACGTTATTTATAACACAAAATCAAGACTGGGTGATATGCGTGCTCATGTGTGACTAACTATTTTAAGCAAAAGGCAAAAGCTGTTGTGTTCGAGACGCCCACAAGGTCTGGCCTGTATAGTAAAAAAAACTTGTCGACAATCTGTTTTCTGACTCGTACCGAGTTGTGTATATCGATCGAACTTTAGCTTAATAATATTAAAAAAATAATTTTAATATTTATTATTAATTATTAATTATTAATTATTAATTATTATTATTATTATTATTATTATTATTATTATTATTATTAATTATTAATATGGGACTCATAAGTCATAATGGAGTAAGTGCGACAAAATGCCTTATAAACGAGATGTCATACAGTATTTTTTCTACTTTGCACCTTTTTTAACAAAAACATTCAATTTCGAAATTTTTTTTTTTTTCGTAAAATGTATGCTGAAAGTGTCCAAGACGATTTGCAATGTAACCCCTCAAGGAATACGGGCTTTTGTGGCAAATACGCGGAATTTGAAAATTGGCCTAAGGAGAATAGGATCTCAAATTACTTACTTGCACTGGCTTTTGGAGTCATGTTTGTACACTACTTGAAAGGTGTTCGAAGGGACTACGTATCAGGGTTGGTACAAAAGTCTCTGAAGGTTCGAATTTGATTCATTTGATTATATTATCACTTGAAACAGGTGCCGATTGACACTGACAGTTCTCTCAGATAATTGTCAAAAAACTAGATTGCCATCATTTTCCAACAAAATTACCCTGGTTTTTAGTGTAATTATTATAGCACTCCGTTGGATATTAGTGATATTAATGGCTTCAGTACGAAACCAAAGTAGAAAATTTTTCAAAACGGCCCACACTTTCACTGATGATTGCTCTCAATATGAAAAAGTTTAAGTATGTTACCAGGGTCATGACTACGTCTTTAAACTTCTTTGTCTGTATGAATTGAACGAAAACTATTTTTTTTAACAAATTTATTAACAAAAGGATGAACACATTTTGTGAATAGTGTAAATAGTTTTATCACCATAGCCATAAGAACTTTACAAACAAGTTTTTCATAAATGCAAAATCACTCACAAATTCTTTATACAGGGTGTCTCAAAATTTGCGAATTCCGAGTTCGGAGCATTGTAGAGACTAGAGAATTACTTCATTCGTCGAAATATAGAATAAAAATGAAGATTCGGGACTTCCCCACAAAGATACATTGGCTTGAAGGTCACTCTGAACTGCGTTTTCTTCAAATGCAGACAAATTTTTTTTGTCATTATGGTGTAGATGATTGTGGAAAATAATAATGTAAAACAATTTCTTGAAAAATTTGCGTTATTTTGAAGAAAAAAATCTTATATTTTGTAATTTGCTGTTTCATTTTTAAGAAAAAATCCATAAATTTAAGATTTTTTACTCCAAAATAAAGCAAATGTTTGAAGAAAATGTTTTACATTATAATTTTCGTTTGATTTCGTCGAAGATGGTATACAGGACAAGGGAAATAAAACCATTAATTTCGTCGCCATGTTTCTATACCTTCATTTTATCTTCATCAGGCGAATAATTTTCTTTTCATGAATGTAGGAGGCAAGGCACGGTCAAGGAAAAACTTATTATTATTTTCCACAATCATCTACAGCATAAATAAAAATAAAAATAAATACCTACTGAAACCGCAATTGAAAGTGAACCTGAAGTGCCCTTTCAAACCAATACTGTATCTTTGTGGAGAAACTTTATAATTTTCGATATTTGGATATTTGGACTACTGAAGTGATTCTCTACAATGCTCTGAACTCGGAATTTGCCAATTTTGAGACACCTGTAGTTAGAATTTTTTAGAAATTTCGTATTCACTTGTTCGCAAATTAACTAAATAGGATGAGCGGATTCGAAGTACTTACGTGTTTATTACAACCGTTTTTCACTTAAACCATCACGCATAAATTCTGAAAGATGTTGCGAAAAAATATTTTGACAAGTGGACATTATTTCGCTTGAAAAATGCACCTCAAGTGATTTTATAACAAGAAACGAAGCATGTTTAGTGAGTACCAGTAACTTAATATTTTATTTTCAATCAAGCACGTTGAAATCATTAAATCATTAAAAACGATCAAGTGTAGCTACAAAAAAAGGTGCCGCTCTCTACTGCCTCGACAATTCAGACGAATCTAATTTTATTTTTTGATTAATCTGAAAGCGTATTTTTTCTTTTTTAAAGACCCCAGTAAACCCTGGAACAAATGGTCCGTTTTGTTTACATAACATTGTTTACATTTCTGTTATTCTGTTTATAGAAAAGATGTTAGAATAGTAAAATGAGATGATATTTTTGATAATGGCCCATCAGCTGACGGCCGATGGGCCCGCAGCCCATTAACCAGCGGCCCACCGGGAAAATTCCCGAACTCCCGGTGGCCCCATCCGCCCTTGGGTAAAAGATATCTATTATTCACGAAAATTTGCCTGACGTGTGAAGGTTACGCGCGCAGTAGACTTAGGGGTTGAACGGTTTAAGTTTAAATGTAAGTAAGTGAGAACGCACTATTTCTATCTTTCATTTTACGCGCATCTCACGCGCCAAGGAAATATTGCTAAGGAATACTATGATCGTAGAGCAAAAATTTTTCAATATATTATCAAAGGTAGATAGATAGTGTTCTATCTCAGTTGCTGCGACGATTCGACGAAGTAAACCTGAGATTGGTAATATTTTATGTTTTAACTGCAACGATTTTACTTTTATCAATCTACGACTGTTTGTATTTAGGGTTAGAACAAGAGTTTTGTGAAAATTGAAATATATAAGCCTATAGATCAATTTCTTACCATTTTATTACAAATATCAAAAAACTATATTATATAATCAAGAAAAAGTTATCAATAAAAATCACTAAATATTCATAGCAGACACCTTGGGACAGCACTTTGCATGTACCTTTGGACATTTTTTGTAACAAGTATTTGTTCGCTAAACAGAAACATTTGAAGAAGATGAATTTTTATAAGTGCTTTTGTAACAGATCCTCCAAAAAATTACATTGACAATGAAGTAGTAGAACAGATTTGCGAAGAATGAAGAAATTTGAGTGAAGGAGAAGGTTCCCACCTTATGGAAATCCAATGACCACTCAAATCCGGATATTTTTACACCAATCGACAGCTCTTGATATAAGGATCAATTTGTATCATTGCGCCAACTCTGTATCTCTTTAAATAAAGGCGGAATTAAAGATTGAAAAATTAAAAACAGCAAATGCGAAATGCATTAGTAAGAGTGCGATGCAAGAGAAATCGGGTGGTAGGAAAGTTTAAATCATCAAAGCTAGTTGTACCCGTAATAAGTTTAACGCCATGGTGGGTGAAATAAGATTTGGGACCTACTGAGGAAAAGAAAGCATTTTCTGATTTGAAAATTACCTGCGGGCAAAAGGGTCGGTTTGGTGACGCTTTTATAAACTCTGTGATAGAAGTCATCTGAACTTTAAATTAATTTAGCCACTTTATTTGAAGAGATACAAAGTTGGCGCAATGATACGAATTGATCCTTATTTCAGAAGCTATCGTTTGATACCAAAAAATCTGAATTTGAGTGGTCATTAGATTTCCATAAGACGGGAACCTTCTCCTTACCAAAGCCAACAGTTCTTGGGAGGTTCTGAACGCCGAACACGCCAATTTTGTTTCTCAGTCGACTTTATGTGTTTTAATATGTAGGTTTTAATAAATATCTTTTAACATTTAGGACATTCTTATTTATTTTCTTGTTGTCCCAATGTGCATTTAGCGTTGTCCCAAGGTACAAGACCTTGTTGTACTATGGGACATCAATTTGCAATTAATTGTATTCTTCCAGTTATCCATAAGTAAATACAACATTAGTTTTTTGCGAATTTTTTTCTGAATAGCTAAAGTAACACTGAGCATACTAGTCATAATTAGATTAATTTATTTCAGAAAATGATAAAGAAAAGTATGAAGAGGTTATAAATAAAAGGAGTCTATATTGAAATATCATTTAATTACGTTTCAAGGGTATAATTTCCCTTTTCTTCAGATTAAAACATGTCTACAAACAATAAATTAACTTTCAAATATAATAATTTAATAAACATACCTAAAGACTATGACACACTTTGTGGTGGAAGGAAGACTGAGAGTTTAAGGTTGAACGGTCAAATATTAGAAAGAAGAGAGGGGGGGGGGGGTATCATTCCACCACCCAAATGCAGCGAAAAACAATACAAATATAAATATCAATAAAAATATTTTATATTATCGTCAATTGAAATAAAAACTAACAGGTATACATAACAGATTGTATAAATAAAATGGCCTAACATGATTTTAAAGATACTTTGAGATAACAATATAGTCAATAAACAAATTAAAATGTAAAAAATGTACAAACAACACTCAACAAATAAAAATTGGTATATGGGACAAATTAACATAATATAAAAGAGTAAATAATTGATTAGCGACGACGATTATTATTTATTACTTTTTATTATATCTTTATAGCAATTACCTATCTTATCTATGTCGGTTTGGATATTGACATTATCAAAACATTTGATATACAAATTTTCTAAAATTAGTCTTTTTACTTTATTTGGTTCATTATGCAAAAAAATTATGTTATTATAATTAAAAGAATGTCCAGTTTGAACAGAATGTTTTACAAGGCCTGAACGTCCTACGTTAGCATTAGATAAGTGATATTTATGTTGTTTTATTCTATTTTTAATATGTTGACAAGTTTCACCTATATAGCAATTATTACAATCATTACATTCAATTTTGTATACAACGTTCGACATTAAATTTTTATCATTTTTATCTTTAACTTTGCTAAATAACAAATCATATATAGTATTAACAGGTTTCCAAGCTGGTGTAATGTTTAAATGTTTAGTTAATGATTCAATTTTGGATTTAAGATTAGCATCGAAAGGAAAACTGACATAGATATTTTTATTTTTATTATTATTACATAGATGTTTATTTTTTTATTTTTATTAATATTATTGTTAGATTTTTGAAGAATTACCTTGTTTATTAAGTGAGCAGGGTAGCTGTTATTTAACAATCTTTCTCTACATTCACTTAGGTTTTTGACTTTGAAATCGGGATGAGAAATTGTATCGACTCGATGAACAAAATTTTTAATAATAGACATTTTTTGATGATATGGATGATAAGACATAAAGTTTAAATATTTATTAGAAGCTATTCCTTTTTGGTAAAAATCGAAAACTATACAATTATTATTAAAAATTAAAGTGGTGTCAAGAAAATTGTTATACGATACGATTGTTAACGGAAACTTCAACTGTAAAATTAACTCTAGGATGAAAATTATTAAATAAATCTAAAATATGAGTGATGTTATCTATTGGTACAAGTGCAATACAATCATCAACATATCTATAATAAATCGGTATAATAATCTCACAAGTTTAACGTCCTCCAAAAATTGAAATTAATAGGGTTGGAAAATTACTGGGGAAGGACCATAAATAAAACCACAAGAGAGTTATGCAACGTTTCGTCTTATTACATAAGACATCATCAGGCTGAAGACAAAGTAATTATATAACATCGACAATTAAAATTTAAAAACTTACCAAAACAATCAATACGTAACATTAAAAACAATAAGTTTTACAGATGGCATAATTAATTAGCAGACGAGAATGTGGCACCGACACGTAGCAACAAAGTTCAAACAACGAATGAAATGAGGGAGAAGTCGATGCCACTATCTTTACACAAAAAATTTCTATAAAAAAACGGGCGCAAAATATAAAATAAAAATATAATAGTTATAAATTTTAAATTTAGTCAGTAATATAAAACACAACCAAGACGTAAAACAAAAAAAAACACAATAAGGAACACAGTATATGTTATGAAGTAATGGATTTATTTAAAATTTTATTATGTTTAAACAGTAGAAATTTATAAATATTACTTAACTTTTGAGTGTCTTGTAACGTTTACAATGTTATTATATTTATTTTCGAGTAATTAGATTTCAAAAGGTTATTTCGCTGGTATGGGGGCGATTCAGGGGCCCATAGATGCTTGGGGACTTGTCATCGTTGGCGCAATAACACCAGGGCGTTCAACTAAAAATTAAGATCACAACTTGTAGTGTTATCTATGACGACTACTTACTATGTTTCGTCAAACTGTATTATTTTTATTAAGTTCTTTAGTAGTTTATCGTTAACCCCAGCTTTAAGAGGGAGCTGGATTAGTGTTCTTTTCCTCTCTGTTAAATTTCGATGTTGTATCGTCTTACCGTGAAGGAGCTACGAGGTACGGGTAGTTCCCGAGTGTTTCATACCGTTCCCCTACAAATCTTGAGCAACTTTTGTGGGAATTTCAGAGCTCACGTTTCTTTGTGTTTGTCGCATCGAGTTCAGGGCATCTCGATTCTCGATGTAGTTTTAGAGCCCCTTTTTGTTGTTCAGTCCAGGAGATGTTATGACTGATTTTCCTTTAAATAGCTAACTTCATTTTAATTATATATTTGCGAATTTTGTAAAATTAATTAATCTTACCGTGAACCTCCCTGATACAATCACAACTGTTTAAGTCGCAACATAACACCTTCAAAAATCAAAGAATTGTACAGGTTAATTAGACTGTAAACAAACCATCTGTCGTTTAGAATAAGGGATGCGCACACTCGCGAAATAATTCAAGTGGTACTCGGTAGAAAATTGTCGTTCCTTTTTTTCCACTTGCGGTGCCGTGGAAGTATGGCGAAAGTATCGCTTCAATAAATTTTCCTTTATCCAAGGCATCCATAGCGTTTTGGGTGGATATTTAAGAGTATCGCATAGTTCGAACCGATATAAATTACCACTGGTAATTATTTTCGAGAAATCTCTGCTGTATCGTTAATAGCACCGCGTGTGGCGGCCTAGGTTTTTTTTGGTACACGGAATCGTAGTGTACGATTTCTTGAGTCCCCATTTCCGTCTTTCAAAATTTCGATTTTCCGACCGTAAATTGTTCCGGTCGAGGAGTTTCTTTTCGTCCTGCTACCTGCCGGCTGATCGCTAAGGAAGCTTCCTCTGCTCGACGTAACTGGGGAGTTGATCCTACCGAGACCATCACGGAGTGAAGGACAGTTCGTACCTTTTATTTTTTGTTGCGTCATCTCAAATTTTGCTATAGTTAATCACAATACACTTCGTATAATTTAATTCAATTTAATTCATTAATTATTGTCTACTGTGAACATTACACAGCGCTGTGATAGTGGCCAATTTTTTTGTTTTTTTATATACTTAATTTTATTCAATTTAATTCATATAATTTATCTTCAAATCTGTTTTTATTTTGGTTTCCAATATATTCTGTTATTGGGGGAAAACCCAAATATATTTTCTTAAACCCTGCTCCCGAACAAACCAAAAGAGCTGACCAACCGGAGTAACATCCAAGTAGGTTACATTAAAAATTTGGCGTCCAACGTGTGGGGCTCAATAGGTTTTTTGTGAGGGGTTGAGAGTTGAGAAAATTGATCAAAATTTGAGATTGATAATTCGCGGGTTTTACTTCATATTTGGAACGACCTTCATTCAGTGATCTGACTTATTATTTTGATTATTATCGTTTACCTTTCGGATATTCAGAGATGGATGCTTCGTTCAAAGTCAGAAATTTGCTTATAGACGAAATTGATTACGAGTTACGTATACGGGGAATTGTTTGCAATAAAGATATAGCACAGAAGCGAAAAATTCTGCAGAGAGCGGTAGAAAAGGATCTTCATCGTCCTGAAGAATATGTACTTTCATTAAAAGACCCACAATACGCGTTTGATACCGAAACACAAGCAGTAAATCGTACACTTGCCAGTATCGAAAGTGTAATTCCGGAATTTGACGGTTCGACAGAGGACTCCCTTTATAAACGTCTTACTGTACGGTTAGCCCATATAACACTTAGAGTTAAACGTATACCAGTACCAGCAGAAGACGGTCAAAAAGTTTTGGAATTTAAAAATAATTCGTACGGGCAATGTTTACTTCTTGAAGCGGAATTACATGAACGGGTAACTCAACCTGCAGCACCTTCGACACCACCATGTCAACAACAGGCTTCGGTCGCGCAACCTAATGTGACAATAATTAATCCAAAAGGTAATCAAATTTACAAATGGGGCGTTACTTTTAATGGTGAAATTTCCGGAACGGGACTTATTCAATTTTTAGAACGTGTTAACGAACTTGCTGCGGCTCGCGGTACGTCCAAAGCAGAACTTTTTGCGTCAGCAATTGATTTACTTAGCGGTAAAGCTCTCTTATGGTTTCGGTCAGTTCGAGATAAAATTACAGATTGTGACATGCTTGTTCAGGCTTTAAAAAATGAGTTCCTACCTTCCGATAATGATGACTTGTTATGGGACGAGATTAAAGCCCGATTGCAAGGTAAAAATGAGAATATTACAATTTATGGAAACTCTTTTCTCAAGATTGTCACGTCCGCCACTTGAACATACTAAAGTCAAAATTATCCGTAAAAATTTATTGCCTGTTTACCTAAATCAATTGTCCTTGGCAGATGTTGATACAGTTGAGGGTTTGTCTTCAATTTGCAAAAAGGTCGAAGAGATGTCGGCTTTAAAACAAAAAACTAGAGTGTCTACTTCGCGAGTTTCTTGGGTTATCGAACCTGAGTTAGCATATGTGTCCACTAAGCCTAAACCAAGTACAAGTAGCCCTAGGGTAGATATAGGTTCTCAAAAATTTCCGACTGGTTTTAAGAATAAACCAAAATTTTCTAATGTGACGAGTGACGCTGTAAAAGAGTTCCATTGTTGGAATTGTAAGCAACCTAATCATACCTATGCTAGTTGTAGAGCTAAGCGTACTATCTTTTGCTATAAATGTGGAGCGCCCGATGTTACAGTAAGGTCTTGTGGGAAATGCAATTCGGGAAACGAGCAGTAGGAACGCGGAAAGTCGACCGTCCGTTGTTTCCATTGTCTCTTAAGGTCGAAAACAAGTTTAGGAGTAAACATTTTCATTCAAATTTTTGTTGTAGTGATTGGGAAAAATGGCTTCATAGTGTCAAAATGTTTTTTAGAAAAATTTCGGTTCAAGTAGCACCTTTGTCTATAGGGAAAGATTGCGATAATAGGCCTAACGTTAACGTTCGATTTAACAAAGTTACGTGTGACTGTTTGGTAGATACAGGGTCTAATTGTAGCATTGTCGGGAAATTTGGGGAAGATTTTCTTAAAAAAATTTATTCCTTCTCAGGAAATTATAGAATATCCATCGCGATTACAAAGTGTCCTAACAGCTAATGGAAAATCTACTCGTGTCGAGCGGTGTATTTCACTTCAATTGAACGTTCAGGGAATTAGGCGTAGAATTTTGGTGTACGTGGTACCTTCAGTTAAACACAAATTTATCCTTGGTAGAGATTTTTGTCGGTTGTTTGGCCTTAAAATGGATTTTGAACGGCTATCGTGGCGTCCAAGTTTAGAAGGAAATAAAGTTGAAACTGATTTAAGGGAAGCTTTTGAGATATCTACCAACGCAAATGTTATGGCGTAAAAGAAAGGCTATTTAATTGAATCCAAAACAACACAAAAAAAAAACTTTCCGAGTGGTCCGTCAAAGTGCAGATCGATGTAAGAGGGAAGAAGGAAGGAAAGAGGAAGAATAGGAAGAAAGAGAACCTTGACGGCACGGCACAATTAAATTAACAATTAATAAATACACTGCGAAATGCGGCGTGTTGCTGCCACCCGATCGCTTCTCGACTACTACCTATCTCTTAGTAAAATATCACAAAAAAAACCCTAAATGAAAAGGCGCGCTAACACTAATCAATGTGTAGAAACTGAAGTAGAACGCGAACTGGAATCTAGGATTGATGAACAGGAAAATATGATACGGGAAATTAAACAGTTGTTTCAGGAATTAGCGCCAAATGATAGACTAGGACGTACTAATAATAGTATATTATTATACGAGTTGTACAAGACAATCCATTGTCGAACGAGAGGGTTTGGAACACGACGAGCGAAGCGAGGAGTGTTCCAAAGGAACGAGTTCGACAAGATGTCTTGTACAACGAGTGTAATATGCTATTTTTTCTATTTCGCCTTTATTTATTGAAATTTTTTGTTTAAAATCATTTAAATAATGACCTAGTAACTTTTGAGATTTTGGGTTGGTAATGACGTATGGGATGAAATGACAGTTTATTGAAAATAAATTACAAATTTCAAATCTTATTGCATTGTTACTGCATATTTGATAGTTTTCTCGTTACTTCGTTTAACTAAATATGGATTCTGATGGATGTTGTGCACTCCTTCCGAGCTGAGAGACATCGCAAACACTGCTGTGAGTAAATTGTTCCCGACGAAGTGCAGTTGACCCGGCTTCGCTGTGAGTTTGACGATGACGACAGTCACGCGATCGCATTCAGTAACCAAAGGGATATCCTTTTGGGCCAAACACAAGATAACCAAGTTAACTATCTAATACTTACGTTCAATCCGACCAAATTCTGTAGCATTTCTGTTGTACGACATTGAATATAAAAATTGGGAGGTTTGCGGTTTGACAGAACTGACAGAAATTCATTACCAATCATGAACAAAAAAGTTACTATTTCAATGAGACAAAATTTCATTTTGTCTAACTGTTTCCCATGACAACAGTTGCACAAAATTGCATTTTGTGTATGCGAAATAGAAAAAATGATTTACGACATTGATACGGGAGATGCGGTACCTTTCAAACAACGACAGTACTGGTGGTCACCATATATGTTAGAACATCTAAATAAAGAAATAGATAAAATGTTAGAGAGAAAAATAATCGAACCTTCGAATAGTCACTGGTCATCACCAATACTTTTTGTTAAAAAGTCGAATGATGAGTATCGAGTTTGTTTTGATGGACGTCGTTTAAACGCGGTTACAAAACGGGACAACTACCCTTTACCAATGGTAAATCGTATTTTAAGTATGTTGCACGGAGCTAAATTTATAAGTTCGATAGATTTGAAGCAAGCGTTTTGGCAGATTCCACTTTCAGAGGCAGCAAAGCCAAAAACAGCATTCGCCGTACCGGCACGCGGATTATTTCATTTTAATGTATTGCCGTTTGGGTTATCTAATGCCGCACAGGCACAACAGCGCCTTATGGATGCCATATTCGGTCCTGAATTTGAACCTAACGTGTTTTGTGTTACATAGATGACTTGATAATAATAAGTAAAACATTCGATGAACATATTAAAATATTACGTGAAGTCGCCAAGCGGTTAGCTGATGCTAAATTAACAATCAATATGGATAAATGTAAATTTTTTTCTAACTCCTTGAATTATCTTGGGTATATAGTAGATTCCGAAGGTTTACGCACAAATCCTGAAAAAGTGGAAGCAATGTCTAACTATCCAGTTCCTAAAACTGCAACGGAAATAAAACGTTTCGTAGGGATGTGCTCGTGGTACCGGAGATTTGTTCCAAATTTCGCCAGTTTGATAGCTCCAATAAACGACTTACTAAAAGGGAAAAAGAAACGCGATCGCACTTTGTGGAATGATGATGCTGAGAAAGCATTTCGTAATATAAAGCAAGCCTTAATTTCCGCACCAGTACTATCAAGTCCAGATTTTTCCTTGCGTTTCGTCATTCAGACCGATGCTTCAGATCGTGGTCTCGGTGGTGTCCTACCTAACTCAAGTTCAAGACGGGCAAGATAAGGTAATTGCGTATGCGAGTCGACCACTTTCTCGAACAGAACTGAATTATAGCGTAACGGAACGCGAGTGTCTAGGTGTTCTTTTTGCGTTAGAAAAGTTTAGACCTTATGTGGATGGGGTTAGATTCAAAGTAATTACTGACCATTATTCTTTGCTTTGGTTAAATCGGTTAAAAGATCCTATAGGGAGATTAGCCCGTTGGAGCGTTAAGTTGAGTCAGTATTGTTTTGATTTAGAGCATCGTAAAGGCAAACTGAATATTGTTCCGGACGCATTATCGCGTATAACTGCAGTAAGCGAAGTTACAGGTTACAGTCCAGCTTTTCTAAATTTTGGAAGAATAGTTCCATCTACGGGAGAATATTACGGGAAGTGCAATAATCAGGACGTGGAAACACTTAAAGCTTATGATCGTGACGCTTACGCTGAAGACCTCAAAGAACTTCAAAATATTTTCCAAAACAGCATGTCTAAACTACATACCGCTTATGTTAAGAACGCTAAAACATATAACTTACGTAAACGCGATATAGAATTTAGTGTAGGCGATAAGGTATGGAAACGGAATAAAGTTCTTTCCGATGCTTCAAAAGATTTTGCTCAAAAGTTGGCACCAAAATACGTTCTTTGCACTGTTCAAAAGAAATTGTCTAAGTTAGCCTATGAACTTGTAGCCGAGAATGACGTTAATATCGGAGTCTGGCACGTGAAAGATTTAAAACCATTTAAAGGCTTTCTTGACGATGATTGTGACGAGACTTAAAGTGACACATAAAGCACTTTATCCCTTTTGAATATCTAAATTTTCGATTTTGGCAAATAAGTTTTCTCAAGATTACCGGATATGACATTTTACCGAATATGACTTACATCATACTGTAGCACTCAAGGGCTTGTGACGTTATTGCATAATAATTATGTTTAACCGCGAGGTACGCGTAGATACCAAACAAATACTATTGACATGATGGAGGAACATTTTAGCCAAAATTTGTTATCGGTACGGTTTTGTCGAAAAATAATCAAGGTTTTACCTTTCTTATTTTTCTTTTTGAGGAAGGGGGTAATGTAACATTTACAATGTTATTATATTTATTTTCGAGTAATTAGATTTCAAAAGGTTATTTCGCTGGTATGGGGGCGATTTAGGGGCCCATAGATGCTTGGGGACTTGTCATCGTTGGCGCAATAACACCAGGGCGTTCAACTAAAAATTAAGATCACAACTTGTAGTGTAATCTATGACGACTACTTACTATGTGTCGTCAAACTGTATTATTTTTATTAAGTTCTTTAGTAGTTCATCGTTAACCCCAGCTTTAAGAGGGAGCTGGATTAGTGTTCTTCTCCTCTCTGTTAAATTTCGATGTCGTATCGTCTTACCGTGAAGGAACTACGAGGTACGGGTAGTTCCCGAGTGTTTCATACCGTTCCCCTACAAATCTTGAGCAACTTTTGTGGGAATTTCAGAGCTCACGTTTCTTTGTGTTTGTCGCATCGAGCTCAGGGCATCTCGATTCTCGATGTGTTTTTAGAGCCCCTTTTTGTTGTTCAGTCCAGGAGATGTTATGACTGATTTTCCTTTAAATAGCTAACTTCATTTTAATTATATATTTGCGAATTTTGTAAAATTAATTAATCTTACCGTGAACCTCCCTGATACAATCACAACTGTTTAAGTCGCAACATAACACCTTCAAAAATCAAAGAATTGTACAGGTTAATTAGACTGTAAACAAACCATCTGTCGTTTAGAATAAGGGATGCGCACACTCGGGAAATAATTCAAGTGGTACTCGGTAGAAAATTGTCGTTCCTTTTTTTCCACTTGCGGTGCCGTGGAAGTATGGCGAAAGTATCGCTTCAATAAATTTTCCTTTATCCAAGGCATCCATAGCGTTTTGGGTGGATATTTAAGAGTATCGCATAGTTCGAATCGATATAAATTACCACTGGTAATTATTTTCGAGAAATCTCTGCTGTATCGTTAATAGCACCGCGTGTGGCGGCCTAGGTTTTTTTTGGTACACGGAATCGTAGTGTACGATTTCTTGAGTCTCCATTTCCGTCTTTCAAAATTTCGATTTTCCGACCGTAAATTGTTCCGGTCGAGGAGTTTCTTTTCGTCCTGCTACCTGCCGGCTGATCGCTAAGGAAGCTTCCTCTGCTCGACGTAACTGGGGAGTTGATCCTACCGAAACCATCACGGAGTGAAGGACAGGTCGTACCTTTTATTTTTTGTTGCGTCATCTCAAATTTTGCTATAGTTAATCACAATACACTTCGTATAATTTAATTCAATTTAATTCATTAATTATTGTCTACTGTGAACATTACACAGCGCTGTGATAGTGGCCAATTTTTTTGTTTTTTTATATAGTTAATTTTATTCAATTTAATTTATATAATTTATCTTCAAATCTGTTTTTATTTTGGTTTCCAATATATTCTGTTATTGGGGGAAAACCCAAATATATTTTCTTAAACCCTGCTCCCGAACAAACCAAAAGAGCTGACCAACCGGAGTAACATCCAAGTAGGTTACAGTCTGTTCTGAAATTTACTGAAAATTTAACTTTATTAATAAACAACATCTCGGAAACCAACCTCTTAGACCAATCTTTTTCAGTATCTAAAATAGTAACATTTTCAAAATCGAAGTTATGTCTATTATTAAACGTATGTTGAGATAGTGCAGTTTTTCCAAAATTATAGGACAAGTTACCAGGTTTACAATCATTTATATGATTATTAATACGATTTTTTAATTTTTGTTTTGTTTGACCAATATAACAGTGCTGACAATCTTTACAATTAATTTTATAAACAACGTGAGATCTATCCAAAATTTAAATATTATCTTTTAGTTTTCCAAATAATTTATTAAGTGTAAAAGGCAAACTGGCATTTAGGAGTTTTTAAAATTTTAGTTAATTTATTTCTTAATTGAGGTATGTTAATCAAACGAACAAATTGGAAATCCGGATCATTTGGTATAACTATTGTTCTGTTAATTTTGTTGATATATTGATTAGGTTCATTTAAAATTCTGTTAACCAAACTTAACGGATAATTGTTAAATTTTGCAATATTTCTAATCATATCAAAATTCTTTTTAACATTACATGGATGACATAGCATATTAACTTTATGTTTCAATGATTTTAATACACCAATTTTTTGACATAATGGATGGATTGACAAATAATTAATAATTCTTTTTGAAGCCATAGGTTTTTTATACCAATCTGTAATAATTGTATTGTCTGAATTTCGAGTAAGAAGCACATCTAAAAAAGGTATAGAATTATTAGTTTCATTTTCTATTGTAAATTTTAAACAAGGTGAATAGTTATTGAATATATTCAAAACATGTGAGTCTTTATCTGCTGGTATTGCTGTAATAATGTCATCAACATAATTAAAAAGAAACGGAACTTGGAAATCTAAAGTAGGCAGTAATGTATTTAAAAGATCATGCATAACAATATTGGCAAAAATTGGTGAAGCAGGATTGCCCATAGCAGTACCAAAAGTTTGTAAATAAAACTGATTATTAAATTGAAAATAACTAGAATCAAATAAAAACTCTACCATCTCAATAAAAAACTCCTTATTAATAGAAGTGTGCTTCGAAATATCATCCCAATATTTATCAATTAAAGACAAAACAAGATCTCGCGTTACATTCGTAAATAACGAAACTGCATCAAGTGATATTAGTTTAAAATTTTCTGGTAAAGTTTGGTTTTTAATTGAATCAACAAATTGAAAAGAATTTTTGATGTTAAAGTTAAACATGGGAACTAAATTAGTCAAAATTGAAGAAATATATTTTGCAAGATTATAAGTGGGAGAGTCCACACAAGAAACCACTGGTCGTAAAGGTAATTCTTTCTTATGAGTTTTAACTAGCCCATAAATTTTAGGGGATATTGAATTGTATCTTATACCGGGTGACTTTTAATGATTGAAGCAAAAAAATCATTTGGCAACATTGAGTTATTGGCGCCCCTGCTAGCTTGTTATGTGGAACCGTTTCACCCTGACTGCTATCAGTCGGAAGTGAATGACAATTAAATATAAAATTTTGACATTTAAATTTGATAGTCAATGTTGCCAAATCCAAGAAGAATCCAAGCGACCCCAGACATGACGAGTACCATCAACAAATTTAGTGGTGAAAACAGTGGTGATCTAATGGTGTGGACAACTCAAATCACGAATTTAGGACAACTATACGGCTGGTCGGATGAGTGCAAGTTCATGATTGGTAGAAATAACTTGAGAGGTGCCGCTCAGAATTGGAACCTAACACCTAACGGTGCAAAGACCTAAATTTGGAGTTCGAAGAAATAAAACAATTAATCCTTTCTGGTCTTTTACGAAAAGACGTAATCGGTGGAGTTTTAGCGAAAACCCAAAGAGACGCTGACCAGCTATTTATATTTTATTGTTCGAGAAAATGCAAGGACAAAGTTGCGAAAACCAAGAAAAAGGACAAAGAAGATTTGAAAGAGATGGAGATAGAGAAAACAAATTCGAAAGAAAATGCTTCAATTGTGGAGAAAATGGACATGTAGCAGCGACGTGTGAAAATAAACAATTGTAGGGCCATTTTTTAAACACAAAGTTAAAGCCGATTTGAACACGTGCAATGACCCGAAGGTCATTCAACACCAAGCGTGCGATGGATATTATGTTCATGGTACTCGACTATGACTATAAAAAGGGGGCGGTTCCGGTCAGTGCAATGATCACCTTTTTGGCCAACCTGCTCAGCTGCTAATCAAACATAGCCCTAAGCGTGCAATGGAGGGGGAGGCCCTCTTCATAGTGCAGGTGGTGAACAAGTCCCTATAAACCTCATGGCCGCAGCCGTATCTCAGGGGCGGTTCCGGGCAGTGCAATGAACACCTTTTTGGCTAACCTGCTCAACTGCTAATTACACATAGCCCTGAGTGTGCAATGGAAGCCCACTTCATAGCGCAGGTGGTGAATACATAACGTGCGCGGAGCCGTAAAAAAATCTTCCTAACTACCAGCCCTTCCACTCTTGACGCTACAGCTGTAGCCAATAGTGATGCAGCGCGGTAAATTGAAAATAGTGATTGAGCGCGGTAACTTTTGACTGCTTGACAGTACGCACGACAGCACAAATGAACAAACTTCGAAGCTTGAAAAGTTACTAAATAAACAGGATAGAGATATATATCTGCACCTTTTTTTCACTAGGTGCTCTATTAGCAGTGCGCAGCAAGAGCCCTATAAAATTTGAACCCAAGTGTGGGGAGAGAGACTCATCCGTAAATCCGTGTCACGATCTATTCTGCAATCTAGACCTGGGGTGCAATGAGCGCGGCTACCTAGTGATCCCCCGCGTCCACAAATAAACATAAACCGGACCTGGAGGCCTCGCGACGCCGCTATCCTCCAGCGTCCCCTGTTGGGTTAATCTCGGCGTGCAATGGGCTTTTATAAACGCTGCCCCGCCTCAAACTTAACCTTGGATTAATTAAGGATAGACAGACTAACAAAGTTTAGCTCGACATGTCGGGGCTCAACTCAGTCTTATTCATAATTCGTCAACTCTCAATTCAATATCAATCTCATCAAATATCATCAACTTTAATATCAACCATCAACCAAATGTACCATCAACTTATGAATAGCGCATCAATTATCAAGAATGATGAATATCAGCATCTCAGCGATTAAAATAATTATTAAACCATTCACCCTACCGTTGATATGGTAATTATCATAAATCCCTACACCTTACTGGATTGGAAAACCTCACACACCAACAAACTGGGATTACTCAGTGATAACTCACCTTGATTCAGTTATTATCAAACTAAACTCACTTCGATTCACAATCAGCTCAAAACTCAACTACCTCTCTGAAATGTGGGTAAAAACTAAAATCTCATATGCAGATTCGAAGGCGTCTTTCTTACGGTCGACTCGGGGGTGGCCTGCTTATCACCCTGGCTAGCTCATAAATTAAGTTCAAGTGTTTGTGTTTCTCGAAATAAAAGTCTCGGAGTCTTTTCGGACTTTACTGATTAATTACCCTAACTATTTACAAGCTAAACTATGACCAAATATAGAAATGAACTAAAATTAAGTGAAAAAAAAATGACCGCGCAAAAGTCCGTCCTACACAATTGTGTTTCAAGTGCAACAGGGTGGGACATATCGCGAAAAATTGTGCCGTGGAGGAAATTGACAGTTTCGTGCGAAATAAGAGCAATTCGAGAAATTCGAGAAGCAAGTCAAGCTTGGCGACGATGATGTCGTCACCAAAGCGTTTATCGACATAGGAAGTGCTCTGTGCACTATGAAAGAGGAAATCGTATACTCAAATGAATTGGCAATGATAGCAAAACGAATACCAATTTACCGATTTGGCGACGACACTCCCATATATTCAAAAGGCATGGTAATCACAAAAATCAAGATCGACGAAATAACAGCTGAAAACATGGAATTACTGGTAGTTCCAAATGAGGCGCAAAACTATGATGTAATTATCGGGCGTCCTTTCACAGAATTGGATTTTATTGCGTACGCTCGTGTAGGCGACCGTTTAATCTTCAAGTATGCGAACGAATACCCATTCCGAAACTTAATCCTGGACGTACCAAATTCCCGTGCGAATCGCAACATAATTGAAAATGAAACCAGCGTGATTCATCCAAATCCTGTGTGCACGTGTAAACCAGACGTTTGTGTGAATGCCGAAATATTACTTGAAGAAGTTGAAGAGAAGGATAAAGAAGTAGAGACCGATAGTAAAGCGAAGGAGCAGGCGGATACGCTTGCAGAATTGGAAAAAGCGAAAGAGAGTGAATCATTAAAGCCGCCTGAAACCAGTGAAATTGTGCAAAATCCGGAGACTAAACCTGAAGAAACGAACGCAAAATCGAGTGAAAGGAAAGAAGAAACCGGAGAGAAGGACAAAACTCTGAACGTTAGTGAGAAACCAACTCCACAAAACGAGGAAGAGTACAAAGATAGTACCAACGTAACGAGATACAAACTGACGCGTCTGCCTATTTCGGAACCGGAAGTGAAAAATGAAGGAAAGATCCAGCAAAGTGAAAAGCAAGACAAAATTGAACAAGAAACTGCATCCAACGAGTCAAGCGATGCTTCCGAATCTGCAAAGTCCGACGATTCGAACGATGGAGAAAAAAAAGGAGGACCTCAATGAGGACACCGACGAAGAAGAACAGGAATCGAGTGACGAAGACCACGAGGACCCTGTCGACAACTCGTCGGCTTCATCAGCACCAGAATAATGTGATGGTGACGACACCAAAGTGATACGGATCGCGGAAGTGATCAAAGTGTTACCGATTGCGCGAGTGAAGTGCCGCGACAAAAGCGGAAGAGGCAAGCACCTAAACTTTTTCAGGACTACTTGACTGATTTCTAAATATTGTTTTATGTTTTTGAATTTTGGTATATGAGTTTTGTTGCGTATTCGTGGAACATCACGATTCTGTTTGTTTTTCTTGAGAATTGTAGACATTCGTTTTGTGTTTTGTTCGTTTTATGTTGTGAAGTAATGTTAGTTTCGAAGGTTTAGACTTTCGATTCGGTTTGACTAACTGATGAGGTCATCAGTCTTGTCAGGATGGTCGAGTGTAAAGGATAGTGTAGTAATAGGACTAAGTAGCGCATGCGTGCGGGAGGGCCGGCGTGGTCCTGATCCAGCATGCAGGACAGAGGTAGTGAATGTCGGGAGACGACGAGAGACACTCAACTAGTGAGGCGGCCTTTCTTTCTATTCTTAACAGTTGTATTTTTGTCTGAATCTGTATTCATTAGGAAAAATTAACTTTGATTCCATTTTGTAATTTGGTATATTTTTATACGAGTATTTTTTTATTATTATTTATTTTAAATTTCAACTTAATATTCTGTAATTACTACTCTTAGTTGCCAAAATGTCACGCAAGCGCAATAGTCAGATTTCAGTCAGCTGTTGCCATAAGCATCGCGTCTGGGATTCTGGGCTCGTTCGTCCTTCCAAATTATAATCGTGGTGCAGTCTACCTCAAAAGACACTTCGGACGTTCCTCCTGACTCAACTGCACACGTGTCATTGAATCCGACATCGTTTTGTGATTGCAGAATTGCTTTCATTATGATAAAGACGGTTTTTGTAAAAATTATGGGAAAATTGGTGAACGTTGTGTTTACATGCTCGTATCTTCCTTCCGGATAAAGCGAGAAACTTAATTTTTTTGCAAAAGATTCCTCAATATATGTAGATTAGAACGTATGCACACGAGCTTTAGTTTGCGGAAAAGAAAACTGAGAAAATGCCAATTTTCTTGTAACGTTCCATGTTTGTGTAGTGAAATTTTCGAGATGCGAGAAAGTTTTTTATTTTAAAAGATAGACCCCAACATAATCGAGATAAAATGCAGCTAATAGTTCATATACACGTTTGATGAAAGAATCATTGCGATATCTGTAACACTTATCGTGTAATTGCAATTTAAATTTACTGCAACAGGCGGTCGAAGTGGCAGTCGTAGTGTTAAACAATTTCAAACGATGGAGGACGTAAATGAGCTGTTTTTTGACATAACATTAATTGATTTTGTGATTACTTACTATTTTGTTATCCGCAAAATGTTTGTGATTGAAAAATTAAGTGCGAACGCGTGAGAGTGGCGATGGCGTAAGTCAGCGCTTGATACTGCAAGGGAAATATGCCGCGATCTCGAACGCATTTGCAATAATTTTCAATTGCAATGATTTGGTGAATGTTACAGATATCGAAGTGATGCTTACCCCAAAAATTTATTCGAACTATTAGCTGCATTTCATCTCGATTATGTAGGGGTCTATCTGTTAAAATAAACAAAATTTTCGCATCTCAAAAATTTCACTAGACACACATGACATGTTACAAGAAACCTAGATTTTCTCCAGTTTTTTTTGCGAAACCTAACGCTCGTGAGCATACATTTGAATCTACATTCATTGAGGAATCTTTTGTACCAAAAATGAAGTTTCTAGCTTTATCCATAAGGAAGATACGAGGATGTAAACGCAAAATTTGTCCAAGTTTAGGTTTTGTAATTTTCTACTAAAACGCGTTTTTTATAATTAAGCCAGTTCCAAATCAAACAACGACCTTCGGATTCCAATTCAGCAGCAATTTTTACATAACTCTCAAGTGTTTATGATAACTTTTTTCAAATTGTGCACATCATCCCTTTACACTTAATTTGAATAATATCAACAAAATTCAAGAAACATATTATGTAAAATTTTGTGCTTTACAATTTTTATTTAAAACATTTTTTTCTAGCTCTTACCGATTTTGAAAAAACCCGTTATTTTCGTGTTTTCCACCTTTTCTCGGGGGTTGAAACAAAAAATTCTTTTACTAAACGTTTTTAAATACTCCATAGTAGTTTGCATAAAAAATTTACGTTGCCACGTTAGCAAAATAAAACAAAACAAAAATGTTAGTATTCTACTAGTCTTCTCATATAATTTATTAAGAGTGAGAAATTTTGTGAAACACCAAGTTTAACTAAGAATATTGCACCATTAATCGTAAAGGTAAAAGTATATATAAAATGACAATCAACCAGTGGCGGCTCGCAGTCTTTTCTGTTGAAGAGGCAGACAATTAAAAAAAAATATGTATACAGAGTGGTCCACGAGTAATAAAGAGCCTGAATTTTTTTGAAGCAACCAACATTACATTTCAATGATAACGTGGATATTAAAATATTTGGTTTCAATTAATTAAAGATAGTGGTCGTATTTTCATTTTTGACAAATTTATATCAGTCATATTGACATTACTCCAGTTTTAGAATTTCATTTAAATCAAACGTAAATAAATTGATTTATATTCAAAATGTTCAACTTAATCTAAAAGGTATTCACAGATCTGACCACAGTTTCCGTCACATGCATCAATTCTTCTTAAGAATTATCCTCTCGCACTACCAAGTGTTCTAGGCGCAATATTCGCACACTCTCCAACAATTCGGTTTTCTAAATGATCAACAATAGGTGCACTATAAAACCTTTTCTTAAGCACTCCCCAGACGAAATAATCAAAAGGCGTCATATCGGGACTTCTAGAGAGCCAAGGATACAGGGAACTCCTTCCTATCCATCTATTTTCATTAATAACTGCAACAACTGCAGCTTCATTTCCAGCTGATGTTGCTACTCTTCTTTTATTTCTTTTAATTGGAGGACATTTTTCCCACAGTTTATTTTCAACGTGTTTGAAAACTGTATCACTCGGAGCCCGTTTATTTTGATATTATACGTGTATAAACGTGCAGCCTACGAAGCATTTTTCAAACATTCTCTACGAGATTCTCCATAAATGAGAACCATGTTGATCTTCTAGTCATTGCTAAACGTTTTAGTACATAAGTTTGACCAAATTCAGTTAAAAACTCAGCAAGGTTTGACACTCGGTTTGACTTTTTAAATTAAAGTTGAAGTGCTGTGTGGTCACTATGTTTAATTTATCTCAACGCAATAGCCTCTGTAAAGTTATCAAAATAGTCCGTAAAGTAATACTTTTCAGACTAATATGTCATTGGAATCGTACGTAAAGAGATAGAAATAGTGCACAAACATAATGTTGGTTGCATATCACTTCAAATTTATTTAAAATTTAAAAAATGTGATTTCGGGAAAAAACGGATAAGTATTCGTACATCTCAGCACACGTACAGCAGTATCCAGTAGTACAGTCTACACTACAGTATTTGTTTTTACGTCCATATGATTATTCTTCTCAGCTATCAACTCGGAGAATAAACGCCATGCTTATTCCCTAAAAAATAATTCAACTTCTACAATTTCTCACGATAAAGACGATACTAGACACCAGACAGTTTCAAAAGTTCTTCTTCCACAACCACATTTCTCACAATCTAATTAAACACAATGTAACACAAAAATTAATCTTCTGAATAGAACAACTAGTCAGACTTAACCTACAACGCAACACTCTTCAAAAACAAACTCTTGCAAATTTGACAAATCTCGGTATTCCCGGCAAATTTAAAATAATAATTCTTATTGGATTAAAAAAGAGGAGTATCTGCCTCCAGTCCCACTTAAGCTCAGTCAGTGTGAGAGAGAAGGATTGGAGAATATCTACTCTCCAACGCAAAAACATCGTAAAATACGTACTAACTCTACTAAAAATCTCAGCTCCTCGGAGGCATGCTGTCTGAGTGACCTGCGCACAACATGTTGAGTCGCAGCGGTTTATTTAAAATAAATTCATTTTTATCTGAACCAAAAAAAACGCAAAACTTCAACAAATAACATACAGGCCGATTCCAAGTAGATTTGCGTAATACGCAAAGAGTCGTTGTCAAGGAAACAAACGCAAATTATTTTGCGTGCAATTCCAAGTTCCATTTTCGCGCTTCAGTTGCGTTCATATTTTGCGGCACCTACTGCCCATCACGCAAATTAGCTGCGTCACCAATAAACTGATCAGCCACTTGTTGTCGGTGCCTTTGATGTCGGGCGTTTGGCAATTGGCGGCCTTGCTTGGAAATGGACAAACGTGCGCGTAGCCGTAAAGAAATCTTCCGAACTACCAGCCCTTCCACTGTTGGCGCTACAGCTGTAGCCAATAGTGATGCCGCGCGGTAAATTGAAAATAGTGATTGAGCGCGGTAATTTCTGACTGCTTGACTGTACTCACGACAGCACGAATGGACAAACTTGGAAGCTTGAAAAGTTACTAGAATAAACAGGACAGAGATATATATCTGCACCTTTTTTTCACTAGGTGCTCTATTTGCAGTGCGCAGTAGAGCCCTTGATAATTTGAACCCAAGAGTGGGGGGAGAGAAGCATCCGTAAATCCGTGGTTGCGTACTAATCTGTCAATTTTTATTGAGAAAAAATGGCGGGTGCTCGTCAAGCTGTGGCTGCTTTTGCCGTCGAAATTTTCCAAAATAGTAGTGATAGTGATAGTGATGATAGTGACCCACAAGAAGAACCTCTTCCACGACGTGAACCCTTTCTTGTTCACCATATTACCGAGAGACTTCTTTTTCAGAGAACCCAATTAGATCGCAGGGTTTTCAATTATGTTGTGGACGTATTAACACCAATTTTGACCAAAAATACAAAAAAAGGACGTTACGAACATCTAACCCCTGCTCATAAATTATATATTGTTCTTCAGTTTTACGCTTCCGGTTCTTTTCAGTGGCTTGTGGGAAGTAGTGCAGGAGTTTCGCAAGCATCTGTTTCACGTGTAGTGGATGAGGTTACGGATGCCTTTGTCGAAGTGTCGCCCCAATTTGTGAAATTTCCAACTGCTGCCGAATATCCTGCAGTTAAACAAGCTTTTTACAGACTAGGTGTAACAGCCCATGGAACAGGTTTCCCCCATGTTTTAGGAGTAATAGATTGTACACACTGTAGGTTAAAGGCACCCGTAGATAACCCTGAACAATATCTAAACCGACATCTTTATCATTCTATTAACGTTCAGCTAATTGCTGGTCTTGATTTGAAAATTTATAACGTTTTAGCCAGTTTTCCAGGCTCAAACCATGACTCTTTTATTTGGAGGAATTCTGTTGCTCTAGAAGCCTTGTCACAGGGTAATTTTCCTGAAGGTTGGTTAGTAGGTGATTCTGGATACCCACAGGAACCTTGGTTAATGACCCCTATCCATAATCCTAATTTAGGACCTGAACAACTTTACAATTCTGTCCACATTTCGACAAGAAACCCAGTTGAAAGAGTAAATGGTGTATTGAAAAGTCGATGGTATGTTTTAGACAGTGCTTTAGGATATGAGCCAGGTAAAGTATGTAAAATAGAGATAGCTTGTTGTGTGCTCCATAATATCTGCACAGAGTATAACCTCGATGTTGAAGACTATCAAGAACATCCACTTGCTAATGACGTTCCTTGCGGTGAGCAGGAAGATTTAAACTTTATAGAAGCGCGAAGAGACTTAATTTTATGATACTTTACCGATAACTAGACAACTTACTAATAAATTAGACAATTTACCAATTATTAGACGGCTTACCAGTAATTAGACAATAAACCCAATTAAGACATATCCTTTTTTGACAAAATAACTTAAATTTAAATTTCGAAAATCCTCTTATAAACTAATATTTAGTAAACGGATATAAAAAAATCTGTGAGTAATAAAAAACGTTTTATTATTTTATTAAAACGTAAATACGAACAGAAACAATTTAAATACTAATTACCTTTTCTTTTTTTCAGTTTTATTTCTTCTTCTTTTAATTCAATTTCTTTTCTTTTCAATGATATGAATTCATTTTTAAAGTCTCTAAATTCATTTATTAATGACCTTAATAAACTATTGGTTTCTTCTTGCGGCGCAGTGGTTTTTTAATTTCTTCTATTGCTACAGTTTTTGTTTTTTTTGTTGTTTTTTTGGTATTTTCATAATAGGACGGGATACTTGGGGACTTGAAGAAGCAAGAGTTACAGTAACTGTTACTGCAGGAATTGGTGAAGCTGGAGCTGCAGGGATCGTTTCTTCAGGACTTAATCGTAGGACTAAAGAAATAAATAAATCATTCAAATTTTTATTTTTGTAAATTTAGATATAAACCCTTGATAAAATATTAAATATTACAGCAATAAAAATGAACTACTTACGTGTGGTTTTTATTTATTAGCTGTTTCAAAACTATGTAAAAGCCAACGTCGCATTTTCTCTCAAAATTTGTTGTTATAAATTATTTATGCAATTCAAAACCCTAATAGCTAATGTAGTTTGTAGTTTCAATGGAAGATCTAATCGTTATTATTATTTTTTTATCTTATCATTATTATTTTGGATTTTTATCAACCTTATTTAAAAAAATAATTTGGTAAAATGCGACGTTGGCGTTTACATAGTTTTGAAACAGCTAATATAAAAGTACAAGATGAACCTTAAAAACATTAAGAAATTATGGGTGTTCAAGCAGAAATTATTGAGTCCAAAAAATTTATTTAAAACAAAAAAACAAGGAAAATATGGTTTCATGTAAATTAAATTTTCGATTATACAAATAACTAATGAAAAAAAAATGAACACAATGACTTGCTTCAACGCCCACAAAATACCTACCTTATTTTTTTCCCGTGAACTAAAAATCCTATTGCATCATTTATCCAAACTTACCTTCAGTCATATTTGATCCCGAGCCTGATGGCTACACTTCAAAGTCTGCAACTGTCATTTCTTTATTTTAATTTATCATGTATTTGTTGTAACTTACGTATAGAATCCCACAAAGAAGAGCTTGACGGCCCCATGTTAACAAACTCTAAAAGTAATTTTAAGTAATACCTAACAATGTAAAAGATTTAATGTACCTGTAGACGCCGTAGGTGATGTGATGGTGGTAACTGAAATGTGTCTACACCTCTTTTTATCCCCTCAACACTTTCTTTGCCAATAAATTGGAGGACCTTTTCATCAACTTCGTTTAGTGCTTCTGCCTCATTTTGCCCTCCTCCTGTTTTTCTACTACTCCTTTTTGCTTCATTTAATTTTTGTTTGGTCCTTTGTTTCATGTCCATAATTTTTTTTTTATTTCTTTGATGGACCTTTTTGCAGACCCAACAGCATTCACCGCTTCTAGTGTTTGCTTCCACGCAATATCCCGGTGCTGTTGAGTCAGTTTTGGTCCCCTCAAAGGCCCAAACAAAATACCCCTGCGTTTTTCAACTTCTGCCACCAAAACGCTAATTTCGGTGTCAGAAAAATTTTTCGATCTCGTTTTTGTCCTACAAATATCATGCAAATGTATTTTTTTAATTAAAATCATGCATTACATAAAGCATACTTACACTTTTTTTCCATTTTAAATCTGATTAATTAGTGAATTTTAAATGACACATTCAAAATGACAAGCGCATGCGCACTTTGTTTGGAGTTGCGGACCCGTTGCGTCGCGGGATGTTTTGAATCGCACGCAACTGATTAACGCAAGGGGCAAACGCAAATGGGTAACGCAAATTTGCGTTGCGTCATTGATTTGCGTGCTTCACTTGGAATCGGGCTGATACTCCCCAGTTAAGATTTGCTTAAAAAATCTCTATTTATGAATCAGAAACAGTAAAATAATTAAAATTTTCCGAAAATTGTTATTAATTTTTCATTTCCGTTTTCACTGGGGAGGCACTGCCTCCTCTGCCACCCCTGACGAGCCGCCCCTGCAATCAACTTATGCATCTACAAAAGAAAACGTTAAATAAATAGGTTTTCACAAAAAGTTAGCATATTTACTAATCAATCATTATTATTAGAGAAGATTAGATATCAACTCACTTCCTCCTTTATTTATTGCTTATTTTATTTTCTACCGATATGACAACATTACTCAGCTTTTCTTCGAACATGTAAAAATCGAGTGCAGAATTTGTATTTTATTTACATTTTTAGAGTGAAATGAAGAAAAATGATGATCATCGAAAAGAAAACGACAGACGACCACTTCTGTACATAAGATGGCACTTTTTTAAGAAAGACAGCAAAGATATTCTTTTTATAATATGTGTTTTCGTAGTGATTTGTCTCGCTTTATTTTATCTTTTGCCCATACAACTTTTTTCGGTAAGTACCTAAATAACAAACTGACTCGGATTCACTAAATTTTATTAAATTATAAACTTAAATTGTGACAAACAACAAGAGACGTTATGCAACCAATTATCTACTCTGCTTTATCTTTAAGTTTAAGTCGCCCATGCGCATTAAAAGTTGAATTTTACAAGTTCACAATACAAGTTTTGACAAGTGCACTAGTTTCTTAAAACATAAATAAGTATTTGTGTTATTGCAGTAAATATAAAGGGCCTACCCTACATAGTACAGGTAGTATTACTGTAATCATTATTTCATATTTTTATTTATCAGTTTTTGAATATAATATTGCATAAAGCGTTACAAGTAAAAGGTTATGTTTTGCCGGTAACTATACTTACCTATTTTATATTTATTAAGGTATTAAGGTGCTATGTTTCTATAAATCTTAAATTTTTTGACCTAATTCGTTTGACATTGATAAACATGAGACTGTGAAAAGTAGGAAAATTTATTGTGCAATATTTTTTTACAGAGATAATATGGATACAACACCATTTTGGAAATTCTGCAAAGACGACTGTAAGGGAATTATGGTGGTTCTAGGAATCGTAACAATTTGTGTGCCAATCTCCTTGCTTATAGTTTATTGGATTCAGCGTTTTTTAAAAAATTCAAGAGAAGATAATTCACAAATTCATCAAACTAAACACAAAAACGAAGAACCTCAGGAAACTAAGAAAGGATCAAAACTAAAATTTACAGTAGAAGGTTTTCAACTTGGGAAAAACAGTTATCATGTATTTAAGAATTTCACTTAAAAATGTTTTTTTAATTAATTTTGCGTTTTTAGTAGGTATTTAGTTTTTTAGACATTTGTGTACTTTGTAGGAGATTATTTTTTATTGAATCATATTATATGTACTTGTGTTTTGTTTGAAATGTAGCTAGTATTTAAAATAAAAATAATAAAACAATAGTAGTTATATTAATTGTGGTAATCTTTTTTAAACATGTAAAACTTGATTCAGTTTTAAAAACTGAAACATTTCATTTGTTTATTTCATATTAAAACAAAAGTTAATCAATTATATTTTTTTATTCAATTTTGACATTATAAAGTGACATTATTGATTCCATAGTAACACGCATAAGTAGTGATTTATTCACTAGTGAATTAAAACGGTTTTAATTCACTAGTGATTTAAAAATTATTTCACTATTGATTTAAATAACTTTAATGAATACCAACAAATACTTTTATTTAAAATAAATGTTACAATTACTGAGGCTACTGAAATGTACACCATATCTATCATTAATAGTTTTCTGTACTTGCGAAAAACGTCAATGGCAGGAATAGAGTTACTTCCATTGATGATAGTAAATGTTCAAAAAGCAGTGTCTAAAAACTTTTCCATTTCTTCGAAGCTGATGACTTTAGATTTCTTTGGTCTGTGCCCTACAGAGTGTTGTTTTAAGAAAGCAGATACCTGATGAAATCTACAACAATTATTTATTAGTTCAAAACTTATTATAAACAATATAATCCTCACAAACCTGCTTATATCGATATTTTCTTTAACAGATAACATTTTCTTCAGTTGGGAATAATACGCCCACAATGACGAAGATTTTGCATTTTTGGATCGTTCAGAAATATAAGCCAAAATTATTCTCTCGTCTACTCCCTTTGCATCCTTCCGCTTCCTCCATTCACAAAAATTTGAATACTCTTTTTCGTATAATTGTTTAGATTTTGCTGGCACCACTTTATTTATAGCTTCTGAAGCTTCTTGAATGACCAATTCAGGCACGAAAACCTGGTTTTCCTCTTTAAAATCGCTGATTCTAGCCATTTTTTCCAACCGCGTTACAATTCTGGCACTTTTGCAAATAAATAAACAACTCGTTGTTATGGAAATTTGATTCGCATGTGATATGATTTGTATAGACCGAACGGTTAATTATAACATTTTCTTGCATTTTTTGGTAAATTTTGGTCAAAATTGAATAAAAAAATATATACGACACGTGAATTAAACCTATTAATTTGCTCGAAGAATTAATCCACTCGCTTGCGCTCGTGGTATTAAATTTTCTTCTCGCAAATAAACCCGGCGGCATTATCTGCTCACGTATGAAAAAGCCGTCAAAAATTGGAAATAAATCATTAGTCACAGCGCTATGGTACAAATATGTTGATATATGCCGCCGGTCGGCGGTTTTCTTTATTTAAAATACCAAATACCGTCGAAATTTTGTCATACATAAGTCTAATTCTAATTCCAATATGAAAATTTCTTTTGACAAAAATTTTATTCAATTGAAGTGGTTATAATCCTGCGATCATGGTAGGTTACTACTTAAGCATAAACTTAAAAACCTAAACAAATTCCTTTTACTATTTTATAACATGAAGTCGAAAATGAACTGAATTAGAGCAGGCTGTGCCTGCGGAATTTTATCCACATATCAATAATTGACGTACAGATAAGATTTAAAAAATAATTTAAAAAATTGAATGCTTGCTTAATCAAAATTATTTCGAAGTGGTGTTTACCACCCAGCAAAAAGCCTACATTGTAGAATGCCATTTTCGAACATTTGAAAAAATAAATAGACAGTGGAAATACTCATTTGGTAAATGCTTGGCAGAATTTTGGGAGAAATTTCTCCAAATTTTTTTTCTAGACACTTAGTTTCCTCCACTATATCTTTTGCAACACAATAATGTTGTGAAAAAAATGTGGCTAACGTTACACTTCACTTTCAAGTCTTGCTCTAATTCAGTACATTTGCGATCTCATGGTAGTTACTACCTTACATTTATCGATAAGTTATTTTTTCAAAAATTAAATAAACGTTTGTACTATTCAAGTGAACAACAATCGTATGGACTTACAAAATTGTAAGAATTAAAGTTATGTATATGTCACATTTTAGGGGGTATTGTCATAATGTGATCGTTTAAAAAAAATTGATTTTTCTTTGTTTTTGTGTTAAGCTTAATTTTTCTGAATAGCAACCTAACATAAAACAATTTTTTTGGTCAAGACTGCAAACTGGGGTTACAACTAAATCACTTAAATTTAGTTTTTGACGAAAGACATTTTCATACTGACTTGTCATTTAAGAAGAAAATGTGCATAACACAAAATCAAAATAAAATTTGATTTTTAAGATATGTTTACATTATTTGTAGCCTTATATCTTTCATCAATAATAATTTTTTTTGAACCGTACCGTAATGAACATTTTACTTTCATAATACTCACGCCGGAAAGTACAATTTTGCCGGACTAGTCCGCTGGATAATTTTTCCCCCGGATTAGTCCGGTAAAAACGAGAAAATGAAGTACCATTTTACCGGAATAGTCCGCTAGAGAATTTTTCCCGGACTAGTCCGGTGAAAACGAGACAATGAAGTTGGAATAAATCCTCATCAGGTTGCAAAAAAAATGTTGTACGCATCACGTCCGGAAAGCGATCTTCTACTGCTACTCGTAAGCTACCAGGACTCGTCTTCGACTCGTCCTGGTATTTGCTTACTCGTCCAGTAAAACCTCTCTTTCCGGACTTGACACGTAAATACTACACATAGATTCAAAAGTCTTGCATCACTTTATTTCTTGGATATTAGATTAATTCGTGTCGAAAATAAAATAACTATGAGTTTAAGATGATCATTGGTAATTGAGAATAGGGCTTCAACCATTTTTTCTTTTAAAACAGTTTTTATTAATAAAAAAAATTCTCATACAAAAATGCATGATTGGCATGTACTACATCAAACCAAAAAATTATTACTAGCACAGCGTATTGTTTGCTCTGGCAACAATACGAACTTAAAAACGCCGCCACATGCTTCCAAAAAGAACAGATTTCGTTTTTGTAGAATATTTGTCATTTTTTCTGGCAGCAATAACGAGCTTCTAAGGACTTCAGAAAGCATATTCCAACCGTCTTCAATGTAGTTTACGTCGAAAATAACAAGCAGGTCAGGTAAAACAGGCGTTTTCCTCAAGCAAATTGTGGCGATGCAAAACTTTTGAATCTATGTGTATTTTTAAGGCAAGTATTTAGTTTAAACTATATTTTAAACAGTTTAAACAATAAAAAACTTTCAAATTTCCATATTTATTGTTCAGTCGGTATGCGCAGGTTGTACCTACTTACGTGAAAAAATTAAGCTTGGCGACACTTGCGAAGATTATTTGAATGCACTAGATAATTATTCCAAACGAACGATTTTGGTTAGCTTTACATTTTGCTTTATTTAATTATTTCAATATACTCCGTG
This sequence comes from Tribolium freemani, assembly GCA_939628115.1. NCBI lineage: Eukaryota > Metazoa > Arthropoda > Insecta > Coleoptera > Tenebrionidae > Tribolium > Tribolium freemani. The sequence continues at coordinate 3,753,521 of OW626793.1, forward strand.
ACTCGTAAGTTTTATTTTATAAACTAAGTTTAAATAAACATGTGTGTTCAGATGACCAACATGTAGAAAGATACTTATGAAATTGTTAGAATAACATATAGGGTTAGGTATAACAACATTTTCGGCGGTATTTAGCATTTTAAATAGAGAATACCGCCGACCGGCGGCATCTATCAATAAATTCATATCAAACCGCCGAAAATAACGATTTAATTCAGAATTTCGGCGGCTTTTTTATACGTGAAGTGATAATGCCGCCGGACGACGGTGTTTTTAGTATAAAAAAAGAGTACCGCCGGCGGTTGTTTAGCCAGTGCCTCAAATAGAAGCTTTTTTCCACAGCCAGTCTTTTATTAGGTCATAATATCACTTACTAGGAGACGTCTAATAATACCAATAAAACCTATAGGTCTTATGAAAAAATCGTCTCGTGGCCGAATAAAAATTCATTCGACAAAAGTCACTTCAAAATGTCAAATGAAACTTTTCTAAAATATTGATTTAGCCTTTATTGTCTGACTGTGGATAAAACGTTGTATTGCATACGGGTCTTACAGGTATTTTATCCCATCGAACTTCGTTCTCGCGTTTAAACCTTTGCGGGGGTAAAATACATTGTAAGACCCTTATACAATAAATAACTATTAAAAATGACTCGATATTAGTCCAATCAAATAAGCCTTTAAATCGTTGTGGAAAAGCTTGCATTTTTTTATATAAGTTACAAGAAAACTGAAATTTTCTCAGTCTTTGTTTGCGAAAACTAAAGCTTGTGTGTATTCATTCGAATCTACATTCATTGGGGAATCTTCTGCAAAAAAATTAAGTTTCTAGCTTTATGCAGAAGGAAGATACGAGGATGTAAACGCAAAATTTGTCCAATTTAAGGTTTTTTTAAATTTTTCGCTAAAACGTCTTTTTCATAATGAAAACAATTTTAAATCCAAAAAGGACCCTCGGATTCGATTTCAGCAGAAAATTTTACATGACAATCAAGTGTTTTTGACAGTTTTTTATAATTGCATATTTCATCCTTTTACCACTTACTCACCCTGTGAATTTGAATGATATCAAAAAAAGTCAAGAGAACATTTTTGTGTAAACTTTTATTCTTTACAATTTTTATTTAAAACTTTTTTTTAGCTCTTACCGATTTTAATTAATGTTTAAAAAACAATTTATTTTCGTTTTTCAACCCTTTCTCGGGGGTTGAAACAAAAAATTCTTTGACTAAACGTTTTTAAATACTCTACAAATTTTTGATTTTTCTCAATAATTCAAAAACTAAAAATGACACATCAAATTTTCTTTCAGATAATTGTTCAGCATAAAAATACGCAACTTTGCCCTAATTTAACCGACCTCCTATCTCTTATAATAACTGAGATCCCCATGGTGGAGCTCGAAAAACGGACACCCTGTATAATAACTTATATCAAAAATGCAAGCTTTTCCACAACATTTCGATTTGAAGGTTTATTTGACTGGACTAATATGATGAACACGTCAACTAGCCACTGTTTAAGACGAGTGCGGTCTCCATTCTTACTTTTATCTACGCCATTTGGTACTTTTCTCGCCGCAGACTAGTGATAACTGATAAGAGATAAGCAGATATTTAAAATATATCGTCATTTTATTAAAATTTTATAATAAGTAAGTTCTATTGACCAGACGTACAAGATGTCTACGAAGATTTTGTTAAGAAAAATTCACTTCAGTTAGCTCTTTAACACTGGTCAGTCCTATCCAGCAATGGCCAATAAGGTCATTTTTTTATATTTTTATCAAAATTGTCGGAATCGATAATAATAGCATAACTATCTTCTATCTGCTAATAACAAATTTTCAAAAACGAATAGAAAATACAGGGTGATTCACATAACTTTACGACCCTGACGAATTTTAAATGCAACCATACATACATTACTCAAATATAACTTGATTCAAAAACACTAATAATTATAAACTTGTTTGGGATTTGGATATCCCTGACAAACCTTAAATTCTTAATCCGTTTTATCCTCAACGAAGTAACAACAGAGAACTCGCTTTCATAATCAGCGTCCTTTAACGTTTGGACTAATGTGACATTGTAATTATAGATTACGGTTAACCGACTGGCTTATCCCAGTTTGTCTTCAAATTTACCTCTAGCTGATATGTGAGTTATTGTCCACAGCTTTTCTAACCTTTACTTCATTATGGGAATTTATTGTAGTCTCTGGCGTTTTTGTTTTTGCCAATTTAGGCGCAGTTCAACTTTCGATTCGATTATCTGTCGAATGCTAGCATTCGGATACCGGTAGGTACCGCTACAAATTTTTGGCTGCTACATACTGCAGTCTTCTGACGCTCACCATAAATCAACATCATGTCGACCCTTTCATCATTAGAACACATTGTGATTAGTAAAAATGTTTGAAAAAGAATTGTCAAGTATAAATGTCATTGATGTCAGGGGTGCCCGGATTTCATGCTAATTAAACATAACTAAGGATATCAAGTTATAAGTGAATAATGTATAACGGGTTGCGTTTAAAGTTCGTCAGGTCAAGTTTTATAACTTGACCTAAAATTTTGATTTGATATTTCTTTTTAAATGTGGGCCTCAAATTTTTGTTTTTATTAGATATGAGGTATTTCTGTTTGAAACTTGATCGATCACGTATTGTGCATAAAAGTGAAGTCACACATTTTTTCAGATAGGAGGTAAATATTTTTAGCCGTTGACTTCAAAAATCTAGTGATAAGAAATGATTTTTCTTAGTGTATGCTAACGTCATCGATATACCGTGTGTTCAAATGAAAATTTTTGCTCAAAAATGACTTGGACATTCTCTACAATATTGTGCAATTTTGTTTAAAAACTAGCTAACTCGGAAACAAATCAAATATAGCCTTGGCATAATCTTGAAAGATAAAGTTCAAACGCACTAACCCCCGGTTTCTTGAACGAGTTATCGTTAGATAAATACTTTTGGTTCCATAATTTCTGTTGAAACACCAATCAGATCATCTCTACCTTAGCAACTATCCGACCGATAAAATTTATCTAACGATAAATCGTTCAAGAAACCGGGGGTAAATCGCGCGAAATAAGCTTAAAATAAACATAAACCTTTATCAAATATCGTGATTTTATGGTCAACGTTTGCGAAGTTAATAAAAAAAGTTTTGTCATAACTTTGGAACCGTTTGACCAAATATTACAAAACTTGGTAGACTTACTAAGGAGAACATGCCTTTTAATTTGGTAATTACAAAAACCGGATACATCCACCCAGTTTCCAATTGCAGCATTTCCAGGTCACATTTTTTGTGTTTTTCTAAGTTTTTGCCCTCTTAACAATAGTTTTTGATTGCTTAAATCGCAATTAATTGTGAATAAAAAAGGTATAGTGAATAAAAAATTTTTCGTATAGATATTTTGACGAATGGGGCCTTGTTTAAACTCAGTAATTTTAACAGTTGCAATTAGCGTAAACCTTTTACAATGCACCGCTTAAAAGTTATTTTAATTTAAACAAAGGCTTGTACCTGACCAAAATAAAAAAAGTATGAATTTTGAGTAGGCGATACCTTGACCCCTGTCAAGTGCTGTCAGACTTGTCAACTTTTACTTTGCACAATTTTGGGCATTTTGAAAATATTCAATAAAAGAGTTTACTTTGGCTTCTTAACATAAACTACAATAAATTTAAACCAATTTGGTAGCATTTAATACGATTGATTAGTTCGTCGAAAATTCGCAAAAAAGTCATTAGTCGTTACCTGAGTATTTGTTCCGTTCGGTAGGTTTATCACATCAAATTCAGAATAAAGACATTTAAAGTCGGTTTACAGAAAGCAAAATAAAAATTTAATTCCGAATTAAGTTGCCATTTAAAATGCATTGACAAATGTCAAGTTAATCTCGAATTAAAATTTGATTGCAATTAAAATGTTCTGTAAACCGGCTCTAAGATTCTTAAAAGTGCACAACTACTACGTCAGTGTATCTACTCGCTTGTCTTCCAGACGCAGAGACGCGAGGGGGTAATCACTTCAAAAATATCTGTCCCACGTACGCAATATTGCACACATATTTTACGTATTGCACGCCATTGCACACGTATTGCACATATTGCACATTATTGCACTTATTGTAAATAAACTAAGATTCATTGCACCTGATATTGCACACATTGCACCTAATATTGCACATAGTGAGGCAAAATAAAGCCGCGTCCAGACTTGAGCCTCGAAGCGCGCCATGAACCACGCCGCCCGTGACGCCGCGAACAATCATCCGCGCCGCGAGCCGCACCGCGCGTCTACACGAAAAATTCATAAACGCACCTCGAACCGCGGCTTGTAACAAATTTTTGCAACATATTCGTGTTCCATAACGTGTATCTTCTATGCACTCGTCCAAACTTCTGCAACTTTCTTTTGTAACTTCCCTTTGATGTTTCACAAAATACCGACAAGTGATGGGAACCAGGGATCAGAGAGGGAAAGATCGGAAACGGCTATAAGCCTCCTATGTAAAAAAACGACCCTTAATTAAAATGTAATAAACACCTGACTCACCAGAGGCGCAGTAATCGGCTGAATGAATAAAAGCCCGCCAAATTCAAAAATACAGGGGGGGGAATGTTTTATCGCTTGTTACTGAATTGTATTTTTCTATTGTAATAAATTTATCAGTGAGAAATACACATTTTGTCCAAACAAATTTATTTAATATAATAAACAAATCATTGGTGTAAAATGTTTTTCAATTTTGGATTGTCATTTGAAACTTTAACTGTTTTATTTTTATTTTCATTTTCGAATCTGCTCGCCCGCAGGTTTCGCATTATTAAAAACATTTTTAGAAACAAATCCTCGAATCTTCATTACATAAGTTTACAATGACCCTATCATCATCTGTTTCTTTTTCTGGTTCTAAAATCAATAGATGGAAAGTACTCTTCGACAGTATGTGAAAATCTTACTAGAGTTTGCTATATTTTTCGTTGGGTGTGGATCCGCGTATTAGTACCGTGTCCCTCCACGATTAATACAAATTGGCTATTTCCCTTTCAACTGCTCTTGAGCAAATTGACCAATGCAAATCCGAAAATTTTGTTTGGTATAATTTACTTCTAGTAAAATTGCGAATACCCGTAAATGATGCTCACAATACTTACAATTTTTATTTACAACGACGAATCTTTGGGAAGTGTAAACTATTATTTAGTTTATTATTACAGCAGGACACGGTGCTACAGGATTTGACAATGTAGTAATTGCCGTGACTCAGTTTTTTTTATAAATACACAAATTTATTTAAATATTAAAAGACATTTATATGGTCAGATGTCAAATTTTTTGCCAAACTAAAAAAAATTGAAAATCATAGCACTTTTTGCAAATTGGTGGCTAATGCAAAACCGTAATGAACACCTGAGACGTAAGATGGCGCCACATTCGATGGAGTCGCCAAGTTCCCGATCTTCCTCTCTCTGATCTGTAATGGGAACGAAACGAACCTACTTTTGCAACCTCACGGGGCGCTTCATGTTTCTTGGCGCGGTTCGAGGTTCAAGTCTGGACGCAGCCTAACATATGTAAAAACCAAAGGACAAGGACACCAGCAAAAAAGATTCCGCCCTTACCGACACCAGTTCCAAACTGCAGCGCCACGTAACAAACTGCGGTGGAACTAAAACCATTGGCGAACCATTCAATTACGCCTTTCAAGCATGCTTCGTACATTGGAATTTGTACGTTTTGTTATTTATTGGAAAAAACCCTCGCAATTGATTGACTACAAACAAATACAGAGTGGTCCACGAGTAATAAAGAGCCTGAATTTTTTTTGATGCAACCAACATTACATTTCAAAGATAACGTGGATAAAACAAATTTTGGTTTTAATTAAGGAAACATAGTGATCGTAATATCATTTTTGACAAATTTGTATGTCATACTGATACTCCAGTTTTAAAATTTTGTTTAATTCAGATACAAATAAATTGATTTACATTTAAAATAGTCAAACGTAATCTAAAAGGTGTTCAAAGTGCTGACCACGGTTTCCATCGTAGGCATCAATTCTTCTTAAGAACGATCTCCGCGCCTTTGCAAGTGTTCTAGACACAATTTTCGCACAATCTTCAACAATTCTGTTTTCTAAATTTTCCCGATCAAAATTAGGCCCACTATAAAACTGCACCTTAGGCCTTCCCCACAAAAAATAATTTCGAGGTGTCACATCAAGACCTCTAGAGAGCAACAGATACACGAAACCTTTTCCTATCCATCTATTTTCTTAAATATTGTCCAAATGCTCGCATACATCTTTATGAAAATGGGGGACGCACCGTCTTGTTGAAACCACATTACACGTCTCCTGGTAATCAGGATTTTCATTACTGCAACTGCAACAACTGCAGCTTCGTTGCCAGCCGATTTTGCTACTCTTCGATTTCTTTTAATTAAAGGTTACTTTCTTGCAATTTATTTTCAACACCTTTTAAAACTATCAGACGGAGCCCGTCTATTTATCGCACTCCATAGGTGGTGTATAAACGTGCAGCCTCTGAAGCGTTTTTTAATTAAATTAAAATATTAAATAACATTCTTCATAAGTAAGATAATAAGAATCATGTAGGTCTTTTGTCGTTGTAAAACATTTTAGTACATAAAACTCACTAATTTAATTACAAATTCAACAAAGTTTGACTTTTTAATTTAAAGTTGTGGTCACTATGTTTAACTTTTAAAACCAAGTATTTTAATATCCACGTTACCTATGAAATGTAATGTTGGTTGCTTCAAAAAAAATTTCAGGCTCTTTATTATTCGTGGACCAATCTGTATATCAGTAGATATTTTAAATCCGAAAAAAAAACAGTTGATCTGATCGTTGTAAACAATCAACTATGTATAATTGTGTCAGTTTTTTCAAATAACTAATAAAACATACAAAATATATTGTTAGAAAATGGAAATTAATAAGAATTAAAAATTTGTTGATTTGTTGTATTATTTTGGAAACAAGGTTGAATTAGGTAATAAGGTTGGATAATGATGTGAGTCATTTAGTAAGAAACAATGTTCGTAAAGTTTAGAACTAATTATTATTCAGATTATGCATTTTTTGGTGATATGGATATGATACCTTAAGGGATGTTATGTAAGTGTTAATAGCCGCTGTCGGTCGGATCGTGATGAGTCAGTCATCATGAGACGCTCGGGGAAGTTGCCGCTATTGTTGATGTTAATTATTTCGAGCAATTTTATCAATAAAAGTGTTACAGTTAAAAGTGTCTTTGATTTGTTTCTAACAATATACAAGGTGTAAGCGAAATAAGTACATTAATTTTAACCACTGGTAGAACTCATCAAGACAAGCACTTTTTCTATGTACCATTTTTTTAAAATCGAATTTTTTAAAATCATTTTTCCCCCCTACAAATTGTCGAGCCTTTTATGAAATGTTCCAACAAAGAAAAATAATAATAAATTTAATTTGATTTTCATGAACTTGCTTGGAAACGTTAACTTTGTCGACTAGGTAACTTTGCTTCCAGTGGCGTGTAAGAAAATTGTGTAAGATTTTAAAATAATTTTAACTCAAAAACTAAAACGTTTTGAAAAAAAAGTTATTAGGAAAAATTTTTGGTCTTAACGAGTTCTTTTACCAATTAAAATTAATGTACTTATTTCATTTACAGCCTGTATAATTTCAACCTTTCAAAAACACAAGTATCAATATAAAACCAATTTTTTCTTTGCTAATATCCATTTATTGTCTACGAAAAATACAAACTATTTAAAGGAATATACGCTATCTACACTACTAATACCAGTATAATAGTTATTTAATCAACAAGTGTGTTAATGAGAGCGGTTAATAACGCTCACGCGTTAATACTGGTGAGATTATTAATCGCTCTTTAACACTCGAGCATTAATTACAATACTTTTCCGTCGACCCTACTTCATTTATATAAAACACTAAATTTTTTTTTAAGTGTATATTCGGTTGCCTATAGTTTAATTTTGAGAATGACATAAATGATGATCAAAACCCTTCTACAAGTTCTAATACGGATAAATATAAGCTATTACCTGGCTCTTATAACTAATTGGATAATGTATATTCATTGTGTAATTATTTATTTATTTTTCCGTCGACCCTCCATTTATCGGTGTTATTAATGCACGATTTTGTTTCAAAAATCATGCATTAAGGGTGTCCGCGACCAACGATTTGAGACGTTAGCAGATTGAAAGCAAGTTTTCTCTCTTAATACACAACAGAATTTCAAGTATTATACATCAAATTAAAGGTTTTTTAATTCTACAGGCCGATGCGTTGTCATATTTTGAAAAAAAGTAAACTCCTTTAAAAAAAGGAAGAAAATGCTTAAATGTTCATATTGAAAGCAATTTTACGCAGTTATTTTTAAAGTATTCGATCTGAGATTTTGCAGGATAATTCAAAAGAATATTTTATAGGCCGATGCGTTGAGGTTTTTTTTTTAATTTGTTTTTGAGATATTGTGATTGACGTAAAAGTCGCGTTATTTACTAGTAGACCTAAAAATTCGTTTTGGGGTTTTGGTATTTGTTACAAAATATTAATTTTCAACTAACTAACTAACAAATGCCATGTAGTAAAACATTGTTGTTTTCAAATTATCAATGAATAAATTTTGACTTAAAATCCTCCATAGTTCATTGCTTTTGTAACTAGAGGCGTTGCTCCTGCCGTTTCTGTGAAGGGTCTTTTGGTTGCTACCTGTCCTTGTCCCAACCCAAGCAAAGGACGGATTGCGGTCACTTTTATTGTTGTGATTACCATAATTTTCGGTTATTTTAGAAAACCAGTGGCTGATACATTTGAGCGAGAAAAGCAATTTTTCCGTTCTGAGATATTTTAATTTGAAGTTCACCTAACCATTTTTTTTAAATAACTGCTTTGTAGAGATTTACCTAAGATTATTTATTATGCATATGAATTTTTAACATATGACAACAAATGAGAAAATAATGTATTTGTATGTATTTCGCATATGTCATTGTCTCTATAAATTACTCCAAAACTTCGCTTTTTCGGTGTAGAAAATGACTATTGTCATGTTGGAGATCAATATTTGACCAGATTTGACATTGAAATTGGTACATAAATGCGTAATTTTTAAACTCGTTTTTCTTTATAGACTAAATTTACACTAAGTCAAAATTTTGGTGAAGAAATGACATTTTTTTAATATTTTTGTCCTTAGAAATTTTGTTGATAAATTAGGATTATGTTATGTCAAAATTTAAGTTTTAGTGATTTTTGAATGCGGTATTTTTTCAAATTTTTTAGAACATCCGGCTTCTTCTAGATCTAGGGTATTATTTCCTGATGTCACTGGGCATTTGGTTTCCACAAGTACAGATTAATTTCCCAAAATTCGATCTGGAGTGGCTGCTAAACATAGTTTCTTTTTATCTACTATCAGGCCAACTTCTTAACTTTTTAATAGTGACTTTTTTAAAAGCTGTAACCGTTTTAATCTTAATGCACACATCATACCTCTTATTTATTAGTACTATTTCCACAAAAAATTACGTAATAAATTTTCAACGATAATTTGTAAATCAAAACAAAAGTTTTACTGTGGTGATGGAGTATATTTTATTGGTCACCAAATAAATAAATTGGGCTTGTTTTATGTTGTAACTAAACTCAAAAGCAATAGGTCTCACATTAATGTTTATTGACTTTGATTTATTGTCAAAATTATCTTTGTTTCATTATTTTTTATTGTTTAGAAATATAAAACTCAAAATATTTAGCTTCCTAAAAGTTTCTGGGGCAACTTTCACAATTTCAAGGGATTAAACTGATCTTTTCTATTTTATGACCCTTCCCAACCCAACCCGTGAAAGCAGGTAAAGACTGAACCCTGCCCAGGGTGGGTGTATTACTGGTTGCTTTTGGAGAAGAATAATACGTGCTGAAAACTGAGTTGCTCGTTCACTCCCGGACATCCTTAATAGGGGTCATTAACGATCGATTTTAGGCAACTAAATATATATACACTATACAATAAATAAATAAATATACAATAAATATACAATATCCAATCAGTTATAAGAGCCAGGTAATAGCTTATATTTATCCGTACTAGAACTTGTAGACGCATTTTGATCATCATTTATCATTCTCAAAATTAAATTATAGGCAACCAAATATACACTCTGTCAAATTTTTTTAGTGTTTCATTTAAATGAGTTAGGGTCGACGGAAAAGTATTGTAATCAATGCTTGGGTGTTAAAAAGCGCTTAATAATCTCACTAGTATGAACGTTAAAATGGCTCGATTATTAATCGCTCTGATTAACACACTTGTTGATTAAATAACTATCAGCTGTTTCAAAACTATAAAAACGCCAACGTCGCATTTTACCGAATTATTTTTTTAAATAAGGTTGATAAAAATGTAAAATAGTTATTAATGATTAGATCTCTCATTGAAACTATAAGTTACATTAGCTATTCATTTTTTGAAGTGCAGGAAAAATTTATAACAACTGATTTTGAGAGAAAATGCGACGTTGGCGTTTTTATAGTTTTGAAACAGTTAATTATCCTCTCTATACAGCGTGGCCCAGAACTCATTCCCCACCGGAAATCTGCTGGTGGTAACAGCAATGGGGCTGGCAAAAATGCAAAAAAAAGTAGGTCTTTTATTCTTCGTTTGGGAGATAAAAAGGTTTCAAAGTGGCCAATCCCAGAAGCTCCCTCCCAGGTGTAGTGCCTACAGTAGATGCGTTGCAAAGGAATGAAAAATATTTCAAGTGCACACTTTTATAATCCGTTCTACCTATTTTTCGTATCTTAGCAACGTGTTTTATTCCCGTAATGCTCCGGAACAAGGCCTTTGGTGATTGGCTACTTTGAAACGTTCTTATCTCCCAAACGCAAAGAGTTAGAACTTTTTTGTAAATAAATTTTCTATTCAAAATTGTCTAAACTGTACGCACTTTTCCGGTGGGGAGCGAGTTATGGGCCACTCTGTATAGTATAAAACAGTACCGTGATTGACTGACAGACAACGCACAGCCTAGACCACTGAACCTAGAAACATGAAATTTGGAAGATACGTTTCTTAGAGGGTGTAGAGTTCCGCTAAGAAGGGATTTTTCGAAAAGTACTTTCTAAAGGGGTGAAATGGGGTGTTAATGAATAAAATCTAATAATCCGTCATTTTAAAAGAACTATTAAAGGTATATTTATGAAAATTGGTATTTAGACCTTACGTTAAAAGTGAAGAAATTCGTGTTTTATGATTTTTGAAAAACTAACCCCTAAGGGGGTTAAATGAGGTGTTAAAGTTTATTTAAAAATCCGTAATTTTAAAAATTATGACCATGCAAATTGGTACTTGGGATTTCTGTCAAAGATGAAAAACGCATGTTCTAAGTCTTTACATTTCCACCCCTAAGGGGGTCAAACATAAACTTTCGTCATTTTTGAACTTATATTCATGAGAATTTTTATTTAGGCTATAGACAAATAAACAACCGCGTGTTTTATAATTTGTAAAAAGTCCACCCTCAAAATCCATCATTTTGGAACTTATATCTATGAGAATTTGTATTTGAGTTTTTGATGAAAAATTAAGAAACGCGTGTTCTATTATTTTTAAAAATTTCACCCTCAAGGGGTTAACTATACAAATCCGTCATTTTTGAACTTATATCCATGAGAATTGGTATTTGGGCTTTCGGTGAAAAATGAAGAAAATATGTTTTATGATTTTTACAAATTCCACCCCCTAAGATAGTTTTAAAATCCGTTATTTTTGAAGTTATGTTCATGAAAATTGATATTTAAGCTTTCAGTTAAAAATGAAGAAAGGCGTGTTTCTAGATTTTTTAAAGTTGTACCCCCAAGAGGGTGAATATAAAAATCCGTAATTTTTAAAGCTCTAACCATGAAAACTGGTATTTAAGCTGTCGACTAAAAATAAGAACACGTGTTTCAGGTTCCACCCTCAAAGGGGTTAAATGTAAAAAAACATTCATTGCTGAAGTTATAATCATGAAAATTAATATTTGGATATTTGGTTAAAAAAGAAGAGACGTGTAATTCAGGATTTTCATAAATTCTACCTCCGAGGGGGTTAAATACAAAAATCCATCATTTGTGAAGTTCTGTTTATGAGAATTGGTCTTTGGGCTTTCAGTTAAAATTGAAGAAATATGTGTTTCAGGATTTTTTTAAATTACACGCACAAGGGGGTTAAATAAGGATAACAGTGAATAAAAGCCATTATAAAAACAGCAAAAAGTAACTCGGTTCGGTATTGGGTCACCTTAGGGGCATTTCACGTGAAGCGGACAACTCAAAAAAAATGCGACAAGGTAAAAGGTATGAATGTAAATACGTGATGATTTTTTTCTGAGCGACTTATTTAAAAAGTTATTGACTTCTAAAAATTGACCAAATATTAAGCAGAACGTTCTTGTAAACTGTATTTCTAATTAAACAGTAAATAGTAAAAAATTTAAAATAGTGCTTTATACAGAAAATTCACTCTTCTTTTTAAATCTAAAATCAAATTTGAAATTTGAAATTTTTTTCGTGTAGAAAACCGGAAGTGAAGTTTCAAATCCGAATTTTAGTAACTTGTACCATTTTTTTTTTAAATTATTTTTATTTCAAAAAATAGCTTAAAGTAAATAGAATTTACATTATAAGTCGCAAAATGGGATCTCTACTCGTTTAGGAGATACAGTACTTAATGTACGTGATAGGCCGGTTTACGCAAGAAATTACGCCGCTTTTGTGTACATTAAGTACCATATCTCCTAAACCAATAGAGATCCCATTTTGCGACTTATTGTGTAAAATCTATATATATTATAAGCTATTTTTTAAAATAAAAATAAATGAAAAAAAAACGGTCCAAGTTACTAAAATTCGGATTTGAAACTTCACTTCCGGTTTTCTACACAAAAAAATTTCAAATTATAAATCGGATTTCAGAATCAAAAAGAACAAAGAATTTTCTATATAAAGCACTATTTTAAATATTTTGGTATGCATTAGTTTTTTGAATAAAAGCTTCCAAAAACTCTGTGACTCATATTTCGTCAATTTTTTAGAAGTCAATATCTTCACAAATAAGCCTCACACAAAAAAATCATTATGTATTTACAATTATGCTTTCTAGGAGAACAATTATCCTGAATATGACCGAATTTCAGGTTGGCAAATTTTTTTCGTTGTCCGCTTCACGTGAAATGCCCCCTTAAGACTAAGTTTTGCGGTATTTTTCCGCGTGTCAAAATAATTGTGTACATGCATGCGAAGCCGCGGGCAACTGCTAGTTTCAGTATACTCCGTGACTTTTATTTTGTAAATTAAATTTAAATAAAAATGTGTGTTCAGGTGGCCAACATGTAGAAAGATACTATGAAATTGTAAAAGAATAACATATAGGGTTAGGTATGACAAATTTTTAGGGCGGTATTTAGGATTTTAAATAGAGAATACCGCCGACCGGCGGCATCTGTCAATAAATTCATATCAAACCGCTGAAACTAACGATTTAATTTAGAATTTCGGCGGCTTTTTAGACCTAAAGCGATAATACCGCCGGACGCCGGCCTTTTTAATATAAATTAAGAGTACCGCCGACGGTTGTTTAGCCAGTGCCAATTTATTAATCCACGTTCGCCTCATGAGGGTGGCATTTGGGAAGGTTGTGTAAAAAGTACAAAGGTTCATTTGAAAAGGGTGCTTAGAAACACGTGCCTTGACTATGAAAAATTGTATAATTTATTGACTTTGATCGAAGTAGTTCTAAATTCAAGACCACTTTCTCCCTTAAGTTCCAATCCTGACGACTTTTTTCCCTTGATTCCAGGTCACTCCCTGATAGGTAGTCCTTTAACCTGTTTACTTCATCCTGACTTAACTGACGTACCTTCCAACCGAAGCTGCTCCAACGTTGAAGACAATTGCAACAACATTTTTGGAGCCGTTGTAGTCGAGAGGTGGTTCCTTAACTTCAGAAACGAACTAACTAGTTTCAAAATTTAGACAACCTTGTGAAGCTGAATTCTTTAGTTATGCTACAAGAAGACAATGTGCCTCCATTGCAGTGTCTCTGGTGATGGAATAATCAGAACAGTTACAGTGAAGCCCCGAACGGATATATTTCCAAGCGTTCAGTGCATTGAGTATGCGTTCTACCAATGTGCGAAGACTAAGAAAATTTTCAAGTTTTATTTATTGCTATTGTTTATTATTTTCTTTGCAGTGCGTTCTGTATTCCAAGGGGGGCGATGTATCGTAATGTGTATTTAATATCTTTATATTTTGAATTCCGTGCCTCACGTGAAGGAAAGAGCCGGTAAGTCTGCGCGAGAAGAGCAGACATGTTTGAGTTTTTAGTTTTGTACCAATAATAGGGGAATAAAGACGTTACTTTGAAATAGTATATTAAAAAACAAGTTTTTCAAAACGTCAAACAAAAATTTTCCAAAACATTGATTTAGTCTTTATATTGTCTGACTGTGGATAAAACGTTTATTGCATACGGGTCTTACACGTATTTTATCCTCTTAATTAAACGCTCGAACTTCGTTCTCCCGTTTAAACCTTTGCGGAGATAAAATACATTGTAAGCCTTATACAATAAATAACTATTATGCTACTAGTTACAAATTTTAAAAAATAACGTTAACATCCAGCCACTTATAAGTATTACATATAACGCTTATGTTGTTTTATAATAATTATTAGATAATAATGTCATACCATAGCCAGGTTTTTTCGAAATGGTGTTTTTAATTTACCTATGTACTTAAAATGTATCAACTTTAATTTAGTGCGTTTGAGAGAATTCAAATAACCAATAGTTTTTTAAAACTCTTATTGTTTACCAACTTTAAGAAAAATAATTGTTGGAATTTTAGTTATGGAGTTATGGGTATTTTTTAATTAACATCTTTAATGTCTTTTTCTACTCCCATAGTAGTAAATAGACAAGAACGCAATCGTTTGTTGACTGGTAACCATGGCATTATGAAACATGCACGTAATGAAGAAAAAACTAGCACGTAATATTATTACGTATCAGTTTTTATCAGCAAGCATCAATCAAGTAGCTTAGACAAATTAATTTGACATTTATCAACTGTCATTGTTGAATACACAAGGCGTTACATTGGCGTTATTTTGGTTTAATTACTATTAATAATTAATTTATTCATTGTTTAAATGAGTGAAAGTGACTCCACAGAAAAAAGTGTTGGAACTCCGCCAGAAATTAGGCAACTACAGAAAATACCACAGCGGATCTTCTCCCGGAAAAATCCAAAGTGCGTTACAAAGTTTTTTACGGTAAATTCTGGATTGGCGTTTAAAAAATAGTGTTTAGTCTTTTTCGGAAAGCCTATTTGGCTATTTTGGCGAAATGAGCAAGCAATTCAAACCTTCATCTCTTTGGGCCATGTATTCGATGCTGCGAATTGTTTTAGTAGTGAAACATAACCTCAATATTAGATGGTCGTAGAAAAAGTATAGTACACAACTCGAATTGTAAGTCACTTACGTACTCGTGTAATTACTGCACTCGCTTAGCGGCTCGTGCGCAAGTTCTTCCACTCGTACGTAATATGTTACTTACAACTCTCGTTATGTAATATACTATAATATATTTGGTGGATGCACCGGGATAATGTTGAAAACCAACCTAAATATAAAAGCCAACATTTTATTGGCGTGTGAAGATGAAAAAGCAGGAAACTTAGTTTACTTTAAGGTTGAACTATGACAATTATGACAATTTTTTTTAAATTTTTGTATATTGTTCCTAAGGTCCTTAGAAAGTTACCATATTTTTTTCATGCAATTTGAACTTACAATTTTTTTTATAAATTGCAACACTAATGGACACTTTTTTGGTATATATATACAGGCTGTCCCACCGAAAAGGGCACCCCCCTCATAACTTTTTTATTTATTAATCAATTCGAACAAAATTTAAATCACACATGTTTGGACCAAAGGTCCACATTGTAAAGTAACCATTTTTTTTGAGGAGTTTACCATTTGCGAGATAAAAAAATAAAAATCATGAAAAAAGATGCAAATTTCTTAAATTGCATATTATTAGAAGAAGCTATGTTACATTACCGTGTTGTCAAACTTTTTTTCAACAAAAGTAATCCAGATTTCCTTAAATTCTTTTTTAAAAATCTCAAAAAAAATTAAAATTTTGTGTGAAATATCATCGTCCATGGAGCGGTGTTGTGAGATTGCTGTAAACAATTACCTGTAAGATTTTGACTACCTGTTGACAACTAATTTCAAAAATGTTATCAAATCAAGAAAAGCGGGAAATCATTCTAGTCTACGGTGAATGTGGCAGAAATTTACGACTCACAACGCGAGTCCTTGAAGAGCGCTTTCCAGACGTGCGTTACTCTTTGAAAAAAGTCCGCAAAGTCGTCCAATTATTTGAAGACATAAGCTCAGTGGTTAAAGTTAAAAGCGTTTATTTTCCTGTAAGACACAATCCTGAGTAGACAACATTTTTTGAGATTACAATGTC
This sequence comes from Tribolium freemani, assembly GCA_939628115.1. Taxonomy (NCBI): domain Eukaryota; kingdom Metazoa; phylum Arthropoda; class Insecta; order Coleoptera; family Tenebrionidae; genus Tribolium; species Tribolium freemani. Next base: position 3,770,122 of record OW626793.1, read on the forward strand.
AGAGTGACAGTATAAATTCACAGGTAGCTTTTACAATCTCACAACACCGCTCCATAGACGACGATATTTCGCACTAAAAAAAAGATTTTTGGCGAGATTTTTAAAAAAAGATTTGAGGGTATCTGAATGACTTCTGTTAAAACAAAGTTTGTCAATACGTTAAAGTAACCTGGCTTTTTCTAATAATATGAATGTTAAAGGTTTTATACCTTTTTTCATAATTATTAATTTTTTATCTCACAAACGATAAACCCCCCAAAAAAAGTAGTTACTCCAAAATGTGGACCTTCATTGGTAACATGTGCAATTTTAATTTCGCCTAGATTAATTGAAAAATAAAAAAGTTATGAGGGGGGTGGGGTGCCCTTTTATATATGCGTATGGTGGTAATGCCATCACCCAAGTGCCAGAGTTTTCAGGTCGCATCTACAGCCTCTGACCTGACCTAACGACCACTAACTAGTAGTGACCGGGACCGACGGCTTAACGTCTCCTCCGAAAGACGAGTTAGTTGCGATGTTTTTGGCATTACATTATCCGGTCACCCATCCAAGGAATGACCGGGGTCAGTGCTGCTTAACTTCATAAACTAATGAAAACCTATGAAATCAGCTAGTCTATGCAACTAACTTTTTTGGTTGTTTGTGCTGATTTAAACATAATTTAATGATTTGTATAATTAAGATACAAGTAACTCTAATTAATTATTTACATATTTATTTTGGTAAATAGATATAACTTGCATTTTATAACAATGTGTCTGAGTAATGTTTACTTTAGTTGTAGTTGTGAATGACAGACAGACGACAGTGTAGGTATTAAATTTGTTAAACTTTTGGTCATTTTTTGTGAATTACATGAATTTTAATGGATTATCAAAGATGTTCAATTTCTGAAGTTGTCAGTGTGGCATTCACAGTACAAATATTTGCGGAAGCAACATACGGTTTTAGTGGAAAGTTTTCTTCATTACGACATTGTAAATGAAATGTCCCAACTGTGAATAAATGGATTTTATTGACAACCACTCATGTAATAATTACGCAGATTACTAACTATCAAAAGATTGAAAAACACGTCCGTCAGTAATATTATTTCATTTCACTATTAGACCTGTTGACTGTCAAATTGATGAGTTAAAATTTTATTTAATTCAAATATTTTACTAAACATAATGTGATTGTGAATGAAATAGTGAATGTTGTTAAAAAATAAAATGGTTTTAACAACATTCACATAACATAACCTCTCACAATGGATCCTAACAATCTAATAAAATAGTACCTATACAATTCTATGTGGGAGCGACATTCCTCCATGTGATCCAGCCTCTAATAAAAAAAAGCCAGGAGTAGGGATAGTTAGTTAGTGGTAACAACGCTGAAGCGCTGACAAGCAAGCAAAAAAGATGAAATATATTACTGTCTCAATCATTCAAAAAATTTGTTGTTTGCGCATGTGTCTCCAACGGTCCAACGTTTCACACTCAAGTACATTCAAAGTGATGTTATGGGATACAGAATCAATGAAATTATTAAATTCGTCGCGATCCATCGATACTGTATTGTATCTTCAGGCGCAGAATTTGTGTCGGTTGAACAAAGGATGTACAAAGGATGTACAAAGACACATTTTTACAGCCGTCACACCAAAGTTCTAGTTTTACAAGACCCTTTTCGAACTGAGGCTGAGCACATAGTGGAAATCCTCAGGTTGAAACGCGTCGTGTAAAACGCAAAGCTTCGTGTGTCGGGTGTAAAACCATCAAATATCTCTTGGTGTCTTGTCCAGTACAAGGATGGTTTGAATTTCCCTCCAAGCGATACAACTAGCGCTTTTGTGATATTACCAGTAACCTCAACCTACAATTTGTGGTGGGGACAACAGTGTCGCCAATCTACAACCAATATATATATATATATATATATATATATATATATATATATATAATCTATGATGTGATCTATCCGATCTCGCTTTTCGATCGTATAGATAACAACTTGGAGAAATGCAAAAATGCCATATTTACGATCTCTTATAGATAATATACGCTATTTACTAAAAATTTCAGTAAATTTTTTACATTAAGGAATAAACGCAGTGAAATAACATATTTGTTTTACAATCTATAAAACTATTAAATTCATAATTTTTTATATTTATCACTAAAACTAAAACATACAGGTAAAGTTTGAAATGGAAATGTGCATCAAATGTAATATTTACTGATATTAAAAAGAATTAAGTATGTTATTATAGTTCTGTGAAGAGTTCCAAAATGAAATACAATTTACCTCATTTCAATGGCGACCACATTGTTGTTGAAATATGATTTTTATAATTGTCACATGTACAAACTGTGCATTGAACGACATTGCCAACTAATCAGTTTATAGATTGGTAAAATTGGACAAAATGTTGTCAAACTTGAAAGAATGATGATTACAGCACTCATGAGAGCCAAATTATTGCCAATTGTTTCCTAAGTTAGGAAGGCATTTGGTTGCAGACGGCGATGTTTGTTGAAATTGTGTCGATGTGGCTAAGAGTAGTTGTAAAAGTTTATAATTGATATAAAATTATAATTATAAGATGTGTTAATTGTGTTTTGTTATGGAATCTCTGATAGATCAAAATCTGTTGAACTTATTTAGAAATATTATTATTATTATTATTAGAAGGGCGATCGAGCAGAGGGTTAAACCCTGTATTGCCCGCGCTGATGGTATTACAATTGGGAATGAGCAATAACTGATTAAACGGCTAATTCAATTACCGTTCCTCTTAAAAAGAGAGCTTTGTAGTTCCATTACAGGTTTAAGTACTTGTCCAAATTAATTTTGAATTGTAAGACCGACGTGCAGTCTAACAACTTATCTGGCAACGAGTTCCATTTGTGAAATACTCTTAAAGGTAAAAAATACTGTCGGGCAGTGGTCTTAAATGATTCCCCTCTAAGTTTGAGCTGGTGTCCACGAGTTCGATCCTGACCATGCAGCACGAAAAGATTCCGTATGCAAGGATCAGCATCTGTAAGAGCCTTAAAGGTAGTAATCAGATCACCTCTGACTCTACGATCTTCTAGGGTGGTCAGATGTAGGACTTTTAATCTTTCGGGGTAGCAGGGTCGAATTCGTCCAAATGGAATTCTGGTGATTCGACGCTGAACCGACTCTAGCAAGTTGGAATCTCGAACCAACGTGGGGTGCCAAACTGCATTGCCAAATTCAAGCATGGGACGAATAAACGCTTTATAAAGTTTTATCACAGCTGCCGCTTGTGTTCCCTGAAAAGCTTTGCGGAAAATGTAAGTTGCACTGTTAGCTTTTTTGACTACTCTATTAATGTGCCTTGTCCACGACAGATCGGAAGAGATCTCAAGACCCAGGTCGACGTGACTCTCGACTTTGACTAAGGTGCTACCATGGAGTTGATACAAATATCGCGGGTTTTTGCGACCTATGTGAAGCACTACGCACTTATCGAAATTTAGAGGCATTGACCATGTTTTACTCCAAGAATAGATAGCATTAATGTCATGCGATAGAGCCAATGAGTCGCTACTGTAAATTTTAATATCATCTGCATACGAAGACCAAGATGAAGTTATTACCCGAGATAAGTCGGCGCAGTAAGTTATGAACAAGAGAGGACCCAATACTGACCCTTGTGGCACTCCACTTCTCACCGACATGGGCATGCTTGACGCCTTTCCTATTTTAACTGTGAAGAAACGATACGATAAGAAAGAGTCAATCCACTGCAACAAATTACCTCCAATCCCGTAATGCTGTAATTTTAACAGTAAACGTTTTCTGGGAAGTCGGTCGAACGCTTTCGAAAAATCAAAATAGATCACGTCAACGTTCTGACCATTATCAAAAGCCCTGGACCACTCGTTGAAACAGGCAAGCATGTTTGTAGTGATGGACCTACCCTTTATAAAACCATGTTGTTGAGGAGGAATAATATTATACGTCAGAAGATGTTGTCTTAAGCGGTCACATACAATTGATTCCATAATTTTTATAACCAATGAAGTTAGACTTACAGGTCGATAACTTGAGGGGTTGAACTTATCTCCTTTTTTATATATGGGTTTGACCACGGCTAACTTCCAGTCTGAAGGTAGCGTCCCCGTTTGTAATGAAAGCGTCATTAGTTGAGCGAGTGGACCAGATAGGCAGTGACAACATTGTTTTAAGAGGCGAGCAGTGATTCCATCAGAACCAGGCGACACGTGATCTCTTAATTTCAGAATTTTGTCGATAACTATTTCTTTAGAAAATACAACATCAGATAGTAAAGGTGAAACATTCGCGAATGAAAATGAAGGAAAATTGGACATTGTTTCATCCGAATAGTTACGCAGAAAAGATTTCGCAAATTCATCGGCAACAGCATGGTCATCATCGATTAGGGATCCGTCAAGATGTTTTAGTTTGGGAACTGCTACTGAGGCTGATGTTTTGGAACGAACATACTTATAGAATAATTTGGGATCTTTAGATGCAGCTAAAGAGTTTTCGTATTTGCGCCTAGCCTCTTTGATTGTTTCTCCGAGCTTATTGGAAAAGGATCTATGAACCGAATAGTCCGATTGTTTACCGGAACGTTTATAGATTTTCCATAATCTACGTTTTTCTCGTATCATTTTTAATATACAAGCATTAACCCATGGCTTAGTGCTAGATTTTTTAAAGGAGAAGGTGACTGAGTGTTTAGAGATAGAATTGTCCAAAGCCGACTTAAATGCTTTCCAGCTGGCTTCTACAGATTTATTACAAAACAAGCTTTCCCAGTTGATGCTCTGCAATTCGTAGCTTACCAAATCGAAATTTGTGACTGATTTGGTTATTCGAATCACCCTGGTGCAAAGTTGATGGCAGATTTGCAAGTCAGCAGTAAGGACTGCGTGGTCTGACTTACCAATGGGCGATTCATAACTCACATTGTTAATTAAATGTTCATCCGATGTAATAATCCAATCCAGAATAGAAGGACGCTGGTGTTGTCTAAAACGAGTCGGCTTGTCAATCAGCTGACTTAAATTGGAGTTAATAAAGAAGTTTGAGAAAAGCTGAGAAGTACAGTTTGGTGATTCAAAGTACGATGCAGGCCACTGCATGTCTGGGACGTTGAAATCTCCAAAAATGATCACTTTAGAAAAATTGTTAACTAGTGCCGTTAACTCTCTGCACAACCCTTGGTCTTTGGAGAAAGACATATCTCCTGGACGATATAAACACCCCAAAAGTAATGTACATGAGCCACTTGCTAGATTTAAGAACAGACATTCCACGCCTTCAATTGCTACATCTACAGTAGTTATTTGAAACTGCCTGCAGAGAGACTGGGAAATGTAACTACAAACACCTCCACCACGTTTCCCTTTGCGATCAGATTTGTACAACTCGTACCCTTGTAAAGAAAATAGTGAATCCGGCGTCGAGTCGTTTAACCATGTTTCAGTAAGGAAGATTAATTGAGGAGCCTCGTGATTAACAAAAGCGACAAGTTCGTCATACTTGGCAGGGAGAGACGCTATATTGGTATAAGCCAGATGATAAGCAAAATATTTAACCGTTTTGGCAAGCATTATGATCGATGAAAGTGACTAGAAGAACCGAATAGTACGTTATTTACGAGAAGGTAGGCCGAAGGCTTTTTTGATTCTTCTCCGGATTTTACTGCATCTGTTCTTAATACTTTTATCTAGGAGTAGTGGAAACATATCATAAAGCTGATCCAAAAGACCAGAGATATCCGAAGTAAACGTTTGAACTAGAACTGCAATGTCGTGTTCTTGGGAAGATCTATTAAAAAAATCTACCATTTGCGAAAAGGACAGTGGGTAGGACTCGCAATTATCAAGTAAGTCTTTTGCCGGAGATAACAAGTTGGAAACATCAGACAGTACACTTTCCATAGAATTTGTTTTTTGTCGCTTAAAGTCATGAGTGTTTTCTCCGTGGCTAGTGCCAGAATCGGTCTCAAACATGCTAGATAGCGAAAGATTTAAAGGATTGTCCTCGTCATTATCTTCGGAGAGTTGTCTTTTGTGCATTTGTTGTGTCGCCTGGGTGGGAGTAGCCTGTACCGAAGTTACCAGAATAGCAGTCGGTAGAGGGGTTTGTTGGATATTAGCGCTGTCATTAACCTGCGGATTTTCATTTGGACATTCAGCAGCGTGATGCCCAGTCTCCTTGCATTTATAGCATACGTCATCGTAACTTAAGAATACTTTGTAATTGACATTTTTAAATTTAAGGAAGACATATGGGGGCAAATCAATGTTGTCATTAGGGTTGACATATATTTGTCTCCTGAAACTCAAGACATGACTATACTCGTCATCCTGAATCCCGGCTCTAAGACATGACATTTTGGAGGCTAAGGTAAAACCCATAGTCTGAATCAAATTTTCCAATACAGAGTGGGGCACCGCAGGACAAACATTAGAGATGATAATTCGTTTTGCCGGATTTATTAGGCGTCGAATGCTAACTACAGTGTCGTTTATCAGGACGGTGGGGTGTTCGCTTACAATTTTATCAACTAGAGATACTTCCTTTAAATAGATACAAATTCTGTGATTAGCTATACGAGATGCAAAAATAATATTTTTTGGTTGAACAATGCCACCAATAGCTTTAACATAGTCTATTAACTTCAAACCTTCCACAGCCAAAAGGACAATTGCTTGTTCTTGATCTGGGAAGGATGCGGACGACGGCGACGCCGCCATTGCCGCAATGGTAATTTTGCGTACCGCGGCGAAACGCCGCAGTACCCGCCTCGAAGACAAAAACTACTGTGAATATAGATAGCAGCCAAAAACGTTGATAAGATGGAGATTCGAAAAATTAATTAAACCTCTTCCCTTGCGTAAGCTTTGTGGCTACTCACTCAATACCAGGGGTAGGGATAACTAAAAATCAGCTTCCTCATGGTGTCAAAAATTACACATATGCAACGAAACTTCACTAAGTTAAAGGCGAAAACACAGAGCTCACTGTAAACACGTGCAGCACTTTCCACTTAATATGTCTTTACTTTCCAAACGTCCCTCGTAAATAAAATCCTACGGCTACAAACGCACTCTTATAATACACTTATACTTCTATAATATTTGGGAGTCTTACGCAGAAAGTTTTAAACAACAAAAATAAAACAAAGAAGCTAAGACAAATTCAAACAAACTTTCATCTCTTAAGATATCGAGGCAAAAGTTTTGGAGCATTCAAATTCCGTCCTGAACCAGCAAAGTAGAAAATAGACATTGTGTAACGTTTTGAAAAAAGTATGTGAAATCTAGAAAAATGTGTTATTAAAGTTGTGCTAAGTTACTTTCTTACCTTCTTCTGTAAAATAGGGATACCTATGTTGACGCCGACGGCTACAATGATCCAAGGGAAATCTGAAATTTATCATTTATTATTTTAGATTTTTAAATTTTGTAGTATTTTTACATTTCTAGTAGACTTTTACGCATATCTTCCAGCGTCCATATTTTCTTTTGCTCATAAAGATTTCTTATCCAAATTGTTTGTTCTTCCAGCAAATGAGCGTCTAAGTGGCCATTTTTTGAAGCAAAATGTAAAGGACTGATGCCATTGTATACGTCGACACTTTCTAAATTTATCAGTGTTATAATTTTTTGAACCTCTGCTACATTTCCTAAATATACGTTTATATGTAAGCTTTTATAACAATCAACATTTTGGAAATCCAGGTGAGAATATAAATAATTTCTTTTGTAAAGTTGACTTAAACTTTCCAGTGCTTTAGATGTTTTAATAAAACCTTTTTTTTGCAACAAATCAAAAATATCTAACGTTTTTACCTTAATAGAATTTAAAAGATTTTGGTTTTTTCGACAATCAACTTTTCTGAAGCGAAGTAAACAACTTACAAAGTTAATTTGTTTGTAATAAATTGCATAAAATAGTGGTGTTAAGCCGAAGTTATCTTCTAATTCCGAGTCAACATTTTTTGATAAAAGTGGGCTTATTAAATTTGTATTTTCCCAATCCACATATTGCCATATTGTGCGTTGATCTTTAGTAACAATATTAACATCTGCACCTTCCGAAATTAGGAACTCGATTGTTTTCAAATGTCTGCCTTTTATAGCACTTAATAAAGCTGTTTCGCCTTCTTTATCTGAAGCATTTACATCCAATCCTTGACTATGAAGCAGTTTTATGATGTCAAGATCTCCCTTAGTTCCTGCTGCGGTCATAACATCACCTTCATCACTCATGATATCTTGTAAGAACCCCCTGTAGAAGAAAAATTTAATCCGCCTTATGTTGCCAGATCCTATAGCTTGTAAGAGTATTTTTAAGTCGTATATTTCAAGACCTTCACGACGCAGGAGAGCTTTAGAGGTATTCACAAACCTTTTTTGCACAAGTAAGCGAAAAATATGAAAATCTTCATTCAAAATAGATTTCATTAGTGGAGAATCTTTATCACAATCTTTCGGTCTCGTGCTGTTGATTAATGCAGTGATTGCATTCATATTTTTATTGATTATTGCATAAAACAGAGGGGTGTTACCATAGTAGTCTTTAAATTCTGGATTAACATTCTTAACATTCTTACTGATAACAATCTCAATTAAATTTTTATTTTGACAATGCTTAGATTTTAAAATGCAGTTGATGTCTGCACCGTTAATTAATAAAAAGTTTGCAATGTCAAACCTTTCTTTTTTTAAAGAAAGAAATACGGCAGTTTCTTCATTTTTGTTGGAAGCGTTTACATCTGCTCCATTATTTACAAGAAGTTTTACAATATCGTTTTCTTTTTCCACTGGTCGAAATATGAGTCTATTTAAATAGCATAACAATGGTGTATTACCATCGTCATAGACTTTGTTCACATCTGCGCCTCTGTCAATACATAATTGTACCGTTCGAAATTGTTTGTATATAATACCTTCGTAAAGCATTCGATCAACATCCAAGTTGATATTTTGTTCCAGTAATAGATTTAAGAAATGAAACTTTTTACTGTGATTACAATATTCTGTTGTAAAGTCCAGGTGCTCGTAAATGTTTAACTGAAAACCTTTGTTTAACAGAAAATTTAATTTTTTCGTATTCTCTCCCTGCATGGCTCTGACAAATGCTTTAAAATCGTTCACATTTGCACCACAACTTAACAAACATTCCGCTATTTCAAGCTGGTTATTCTCAACAGCTAATGATAACAGTGTTTCACCCCATGGTTCTCTTACTGTGTTTACAATTTCTGTTTTAAAATTGGCATTGTGTTTAACTACGAATTCTAAAACATCTTTCCATCCATATTTAATTACGTGCACCAAAAACCGAATACCAAATTGATCCGAAATATTTACTTTTGCCCCTTTTTTTATTAACTGCTGTACGACTTCGTAATGTCCACTTTCAGCGGCAATAAACAACGGTGTGTCTAAATCTTTGTCTTCTCCATTTATTTCCACTCCTTCAATTTCTAGTAATAAATCTATGATTTTACAATTTCCTCCTTTTGCGGCCCAATGTAAAACTGTTTTGCCATCCTCCGTAACAACATCAATTCTTGCTCCGCGATTAAGTAACAGCTGAAATACTTCGAAATGTCCTTTAACAGCGGCATAAACAATTGGCGTCTTTCCTTCAATATCTTCTCCATTCACTTCTGTGCCTTTTTCTAAAATAAATTTGACAACTTCCGTTTTTCCGCAAATAGCTGACAAATGTAACAAAGATTGACCTGAATCATTTATTTCATTATTAATTGGTAACAGTCGGAGAATATCGATATTACCCTTAAGAGCAGCCATTTCTGTAGGTGTTTGCTTGTTACTGTTATCCTTTGTTACTGATACGTGTTTTTCTAATAAAAATTTTACCATGTCTACATTATTATTTTCTATAGCTACATGCAAAGGTGTTTGCCAATTCGATATTTTCATGTTAATATCAACTTCTTTTTCTAATAAATAATTTATAATCTCGAAAGCATTTGCAGCTACTGCTTTAAGTAGTGCTCCGTATAGATCGTAATATGCATCATCACAGAGTGGAATTAACAAATTTGCGAGTTTGAATTGATGTTTCATTATTGCATCGAAAATTACACCCTCTTTTATATACACACTGTTTTCAAATTTATTTAGAATATATTTCACACCATCATAATTGTTGTTCTCTACCTCTCTCTCTAAAACATCATTAATCTTTCGGTAATCTAAGGCCAATCCGTAATCACATAACATATTAAATGTTTTCAGAGAAAACTTTAAAAGTTTCAAATTCTTTATAGATAACCGATCTTTTACCAGTTTTGAATTTTTCTTTTCAAGCGCTACTGATAGTACATTGAGATAGCCACAGTTTATAGAACAAACAGCAACTTGCTCATTGTGAATAAAATGATTTTCTTTCAACGAAACAAAAGCCTCGTTTGTCATACCAAAATTTTCTAAAATTATATCCATCACAAATAAATTATTTTGTAAAACTGCATAGCTGAAGGCATCAATCTCAAATAACGAGTCTTTTTCGTAAGGATTAAATTTGAGTAAAGCTTTTATAACTTCTTTGTTTTCGATGGATTCATCACATGTGTTTCCAAATAACCAAAAACTATCTAAACCACTATTGAACCATTCGTCTGTAAAATTGCTGCTTGCAAGAGCCACAGCCACTTGAAGTGGATTCCTTCCACCAGCATCGTAAACATTTTCATCATCAATATGTTCCTGAATTTGAGCCATATTTTTATAAATGACGGCTAAATGTAAAGGATTGTCTTCGGCCAATTTGATACTTAACATTAGCTTCAGATTTTTGTACTTGTCGCAATGGTCAGAAAGTAATTCATTCTTCAACAATTTTGCTTTAACGAAATTTTGACTAAGATATACACAAGCAAAATATTCGGCGTAGGTCTGGTGTTCAAACACGGCTTCTCCATTTTCATTCAATTTTACGATGACTCCCAAAGGATCTTTTTTTTCTTTTATTTTTTCCAAGAATCGATTACATCGACGAAAATCCAATTGTAAATCTTTTAAAACATCATCATCAAACAGAGATTGTAATGCTGCAAGTTCATAATTTTGTAAATAATCGTCACAATCGAATAATTTATTTGCATTTTCGTTGTTTAATTTGTTTATCAAATGTCTGTACCGGCCTTCAAAATAGTGTCTATACATTTTCGTTAGCACAAACATGTTTTCTTGCAAATCACCAATTTTGTAATCCGTATCTAAAAGTATTTGCGTGATAATATGCAGTTGTAAAGGAATTCCTAAAAAGTGCTCATTATCGATTATTTGAGTACCTTTAGAAATTTCATTGATAAAACGATTTATTTCATTTTTTTCGTATTTGTCCTGAAGTCTGTCTTGTATATATTTTTTTCGCTCTTCCTCGTTTAGCTCAACAATGTCTATAACGAATATATTAAATTTGTTTCGTAAACGACTTTGCAAATATTTCCGAGAAGAAATCCACACACGAAATCCTGCTTCAAACAATTTTTCAACAACATCTAAAACATTGTCAACGCTGGTGTTTTCCAGTTCGTCCAAACCATCAAGGAAAAAGGTAACTTGTTTTCGATGTAAGAAAACTTGCTTCAGTTTTTCTAGAAATGTGATTTTTCTACTACCACCAGTGTTTATAAAATATTTCAAAACCTCCTCCAATGTATGTTTATTTTTAAAATAAGAATTGTGAGTTTTGAGATTCACATCAACTGTCCAGAAATTATAAGGGCATGTGTTTCTTAAATAATTCATTGTTGTGGATTTGCCCATTCCAGGTTCGGCTGTTATAATGTTAATAGGGCCATCAAAAACATTGTGAATATCCTCTTCTTTAAAATTCCTCGTTTGGTTAAACGTATTATTTTCAAAAGTTGTCAAAGCTGGAAGATCGCTTTTTGAAAGAAAAATATTTTTGGTAATTCTTAATAATAGAAAACCATTTTCAATTACTTTGTAAACATGAATGTTTTTTGAAGAATTTGTGGACATAATTTGATGAAACACTTTACCGATGTATTCTTTACATGCAGATATTACCACTGAAGTTTCTGGAATATTTCCTCTTGCACAAAAATCCTTGTCAGTAATTACGTCAATCTTTTGTTTGTGGAGTTGATTTTTTAAATCTTCATAAATATTGTCAAAATTTGTGATTATGACTATGTTATTTTTATCCCTTATACATTTTAAAACTGCTTCAAATTTTAAAAGGGTTGTTGAAACTTGTCTGGTAATACAATACGAAGGTAACGGTTTCTTTTCGCCGCCAATCAGAAACGGATTATTTGTGAGCATGTTAAAAATGTCTGTTGTTGCAATTTTTGATGGAATTTCTTCAAAAGTATCAATGACTTCACGCAACATCATTTTATCACGGCCTTGTAATGAAATATTACACGAAGAAATTACTGTGTGGTAGAGATTTTTATTTTTTATCCTCAAATCATCCAAATTGTAAAAAACATTACTTTGTAATCCTTCAACTTTAATCATTTCCCCTATAAGCACAAAATTAATTTTTTCTTCTTCATTGTGAAAAAGGTAAGTGATGAAGGAAACTGAACTAATTGAAGTTTTGGTTGAATCTATGAAGATTAGTTTACAAAACAAATAACACAAAACCTTTTCTTCAGTAGTCTTGTCCAACGCTTTTGTAGACTTGTTGACAAGTTTATATTCTTGCGCTAATCGAAGTAAATATTTTTCTTTAGCTTCTTGTGGATCTTGAACCTCGATGTTAAACTTTTCCAAAGTTATTCTAAATTGTGGCAAATAAACCTCGAAATTGTGTTCTTGTTGCAATTTATCACAAAAATCATTTGCAGAATTTCCAATAAGCGTTAAATCAAATAGTCGAACCGCTTGTTCAAATAATTGTTGATTTTTATCCGAAGTGAAAACACAATTCGTTATTCTTCCTTTTGAGAAAAGAATGTCGGTCAGATGAAGTAGAACAGTTTTGCGATCAATTGTTTTATTTGTAAAATTGTCTTGGTGCCAGTTCCTGAACAGTGAAATATATTTTAAACCATCTTCATTGTATTTGTGGAAAAAATTGGAAATTTTTTCGTTAAATTTGTCATAATTACTTTGGTTAGTATACAAACTTAATTTAGAAAAAAAAAATTGATACTTGTTTTTGTTTGTTGTTTCCTTCGCTTCAATTTTGTAGAGACCATTAGTGCTGTTACAACTCGTATCAAAAAATCTTTTTCCTTCGCAATTGTCGTCCGATGAAAAATTATAAATATCTGATTGGCACTTCGACTCGATGTTAAATTTTAAATTAGTGTAAAGTATGAAATAATATTCACTTTTAATGTTTTCTGATAGTTTTTTATATTGAATGTAATATTTTTCAAGAAAAAAATCACCCTTATTTGCTTCAAAATTTTTTGGTAACAATTTTTTCGATTGATTTTGTTTATGCTTTAATTGAATCGCAAAATGCTTTTTCTTGCCGTTTTGAAGTGAAATATTTATAACGAGGTCATCGAAATTTCCAAAATTTTCTGCATTACTTTGAATTGTAAAATCTTTGACGTCCTTGTTTTGGATGAGTATTAATGCGAAATATGCCGGAACATAAATTTCGTATTCTGCCCCGACCCCAGGAACATTGTTCTGAAAAAAAATATTCAAAATAATACCTATCCTATAATTTTTTAGATATTTTATTTTGTTTGATATAACCTTTTAAATTTTATTTACAATAGGTACAGTCACGCAAAATTAAAATGGCGCCTTCCAAAGACAGCAACCAACTCCTGTCATAAATCATGAGAGACTAGTAAACTAGTTTTTGGAGAAACTCAGAATTTCATTTATCGTTATTTGAAATGAATGAGGATTTTTTGTTTGTTGGTTAGGACATATGACATGAAACACTGCGAGAGAAAAGGTTAAAAAATTAAACAGTTAAACGAGAACTTACCGAAGTTCGACTGTAATTGTCCTAGCAGCCTCATCCGTAGAAATAACTTACAGGTATTCTCACTTGTACTTAGGAATGACCACAAATTTTAAAGAACTCTGCGTTAGTGTCTGCGTTACTGCTCTATCCAATCCTCTGCTGCTAATGGGATTAAGTTTGAAGAATAAGTGACAACCGACCAAATATATGGGGTTTCAAATTTGGAATGGGTGGAAGTTATCTCTACGACTCTTCGACTATAATTGTCCCAGCAGCCTCATTGCTGGGACAATTATAGTCGAACTTCGGTAAGTTCTCATTTCACTGTTTAATTGTCCAGCGCAGCCTCATCTTCAAGATAACTTACAGGTAGAAGTGTAAAGAGAGAGGTTGTGACAACGTAGAAAGGGCCCCAATAAAATCAAAAGCTTATTTGGGTGTCTACAGTGTAAAGTTAAAGATAAACAAAATACATATTCTTATTAATAGCTAAAAAAGAAAAAAGGCACAGAGCTCATTGCATAATTGCCTTCGCAAAATCCGTCTCAGCAGCTAGAGGCAGATTGTAAGTTTTGGAGTTTCCGGATCAACCTGCAGTCTTATGGATTACATCCAATGAAATACCTTTGCATAAAGCTGCAGATGATGATTGATGACGCATGTCTAGTTGAATAAGCTGAGAAAATAGTAGTATCGATTTCAGCCATAGATAAAGTGGTTTTTATCTATTTACTTAATTTTTGTTTATTAGCTGCTTTATGAGGTAATTTTATTGTCAGGAACAAAGAGTCATCATCTTTACGAATCTGAGCTGTCCTCTGGATGTATTCTGATAAGGTTAGAGCAGTACAAATTCCAGGTTGTTCTTTAAAGAGGGGGTTTTGAAGGCACGGTTCGCTTTTTGTCACTAAAGACGTTTTAATGTTTTCTGTTACTCTGATCTGAATTTTGGTATCTATCTTGCGAATATTTGATAATTTAATCAAGGATAGTGTTCGAACGCGATATCCAGTGATCAGTGCTAACAACGTGATCAATTTGTACGTAAGTTTTTGCAATGAAAGGTTGGTATTAGGAAAGCAGTTATTAAAAAAATCTAAGACCTTACTGAGATCCCAAGTAAATTCGTATCTGTGACGTACCGGGCGAAGTCGCGCTATCCCCTTCAAAAATCGTTTTATGTGAATATTAGTTCCATATCAGGAATGATTAATGATAAAGCTGAGCGATAGGAATTAAACGTCCCATAACTATCGAGCGTTCAAATAAAAACCTGGGCTCAGGAAACTGTGAAATCTTCTTTTGTTTTTTAATTTTCCAGTGTAGAATATTGACAGTCGTTGAGGCCACTGCCAGTACGAAATGTCAGTATTGTCAAACGAAAATCTTCTTTGATTTAACTCAAAAACCTGCTGAAAGTTAAATCAAGCACCACTGCAGAAATGCGCGCAGTGATCCAAGGCAGCCATAACTTCAAAAAGTAGGAAAAAAATTGTCTTCAAAATTTTGGTGCTTTCATTTCACTTTTAGACCTTCGATTCAAATACACCGACGTACTTGGATAAATGACTGGGTTTGTGACTGGAATTCTTAATCGTAGCAGTTGGTGTAAATTTTATTTAGACATTCAAGTAAATCTGGCTAGTAAGTCAAAGGACAAACTAAGTGCATGTTTGTTGTAGGGAAGATGTAAAAGAAAACATTTCATTATGATGTCGATAAATTCTTATTGCGAAGGAAGAAAAACAGAAAAATTGCACTTCAGTTTTTGTCTTGTTTAAATGCTTATTGAGGAGTCAACTACAGATTTATTAAAGCTTGTTAGTTATAACCAAAACGGAATACATAAAATTACAATAAATGTTGAAAATGAGCACCACCTTCTTGAAGATATAATCTTACTCTTCTCCGTATTCCATTAACAACATTTTCCAGCATAACTGGATTGTTATTAATAAGTTCGATTTTATTTCTTATGTAATTCATGTAATTCATTAACAAACGGAGTTAATATTTCTTCACGATATCTTATGGCATTCATATTACCTACGATTCAAAGCGTGAACTGCAAGTAATAACACATTAAAACAATACCTTCAAAAAAATATGGGCCAATTATTCTACGATGACTGATAGCAGCCCAAACTCCCACTTTTATACCAAATTGTGGCGCTTCAACATAAAAATGTGGATTATCTGAGCTCCACATACGCATATTTTGCGAATTAACGTAACCACTTAAATGAAAATAGGCTTCATCAGAAAAGAAGGTTTTTTGAATGTTAGGTTCCAGAGTGTCCAAAAAAAATTGACAGTAAGCTGCCCTTTGGGGAAAATCATTTTCATGTGACTCCTGCACAGAGGTGAGGCGATAAGCAATTAAATGTAAATCTTGTTTTAATATCTTGTGGCAAGTTCCAACAGATAGGTCAATTTGCTGAGCCAAGTGACGAATCGAAGTCGTTGGTGTTTCTGTTATAATTTGCTGAACATTTTCAATTGCTTCTGGTATTCGTTTTTTGGGACGTCCACTTCCTTGTTTTCGTGCAACACTACCATTTTCACGATAATTCCTAATACAGAGAGTAAGAGTTTGGCGAAATTTTTCATACTCACAGGCAACTTCAGGGTACTCTGCCCGGAATTCCTCCAAGCATGCATTAACAGAATACTCCCAGATTCCGTCAACCTTTCTTCCGTTGCGGAAGTACGATTCCAACATAAACATTTTATGTTGTTGTGAAAAAACCATGTTTAACACTCGAACAACGAACGAAAACAAAATAAAATGCAAAATTCGCTCAGGGTATTGAAACCACAAGAAACTGTTCACTCACACACAATTATGGAGTTCTGAGTAAAACGAGGGTGGAAAAATAATGGAAAATACCTAACTTCAAAACTTTTTGACTTTTTATAAACGATAAATGACTGCAGGCAACTACTATTTCCGGATCCGCTTACACTGTTCCCAAGTTCAAAATTAAAGCACAGTCAACTGAGCCCAGGTTTTTAAATGAACGCATGATATAATTTGAGGTAAATGTGTCCTGCAAAAATTGTAGTACCTCTTACGCAGTGGCAGTATTGTGACGGGCTAAAAAGTCCTTGTCTTTTTGTGACGTCATTATTTTTACCATCCAATGTACCATCCAGAGACTAAATTATAAGCTTTCCCACGGTTAAAATCGAGAAAATTCCATTTCAATTAATATGACGCACGGATTATAGCAGAAGAGTTCTAAATTAGATCATCCTTTTAGTGCAAAACCATATTAAGCTAATTGCTTAAAGACGTATTATAAACATTCTCACCCGGCTCGAAGGATGACCCTGACACGTGTATGATCACGTCAATCAGAAGACACGTCAGATTTGCACCATGTGATCATGTCACATGATCATTGTAATAACTAGGCGAATCTCCAGAGTTCAGGGGCACTTGCACTTGACCAGTTAATCTATCCGCGATCGGTCGCATCATTTTTAGCGATCAGTCTCGTTGTCAGTGGAGATAGCTCTTAGCTACCTCTTAGTGTCCAGTTCACCAGACCCAGGGTCTTCCGAGCCGAATTGCAGTAATAATGAGTAAGTTTTGATTTGTTTTACTTTCGCCTAGCTGCTCTAACTTACCATGCCGTTTCACGTTTTATTCCGTTTATTACGATACTAAATAGTTCTGTTTTGGCTTAAAATGCAGTCTGGTTTATTTATTTAAGACATGGACACTTTAAAGTCATTAAGATTTTGTTCGACTTAACTGTTACACTGTATTTTTCAAAAGTAGTATTGTCAATTTAAAACTGTTATAATTTTAATTCAAGAATTCATTGTGTTGTAATTCAGAAATGTTATTTAAACTCCGTGAAATTTAATAAGTCTTGTAAATCATTTTATTTTCGTCAACGAATGTCAATTTCTCATATATATTTTGTTAACCTTTTTTTTCTGTCAATATATTAATTTTAAAGTTATTTAAGTATTATTTTGGACTGCACGCCTCTCCTATAATTGGGTGATCTCTAAGGAGAGGAAATTTTACGGGGAGGCCATGACACTACAACCGACCAGCTGACTCGTTGCAGCGCTCTCGCGAAGTTCAATATTTATCGACAATTGGTCGGCTCAAGGTCCGGTGCATCCTACAGCCGACCAATTGTAGATATATAATGAACTTCGTGTAACGAATCCGCGAGTCTGCTACGCCAATGGAATTAACGTCACCAGGTGCGAGGGATGCGCGCACGCATCTGTCACGTTGTGCGCGGGAGACCAGCAGAAGTTAGTCGGGCGTTGGCTGTGACGCGGAAGGCATTAATTATTATAATCATCAATCGTTAATAAAGTGTTAAGTTGGATGCTGGGATTATATTCTCTACATTCGCTAGAGCGCTGCGACGAGTCAGCTTGTCGATTGTAGCGTCATGGCCATCCCGTAGAATTTCCGCTCCTTATGATCTCACAAGTTAAGGCTGAGGATCTTACGCTAAACAAATGTAATTGCTCTGTTGGTGGGCCCCGCTCGACCAAAAGAAATTAAAAAGTCAATTATTTTTTTACGGGAAAAACATTAAAAACCCGCCACAATATAAGGACTCAGATTGAACTATGAACAGAATAGCCACCAGCTTTTGTATGTGCTGTCATACTGCTTTAAGGTCTGCAACATTATGGGGATTGATTGTTCGGGTATTTTTCTTCTGAGAAAAGCTTCCCTGACAAAAGCGCGGCAACCAGTGTAAGCCTCAGAGGTTGTTGTTCTTGGCTAAAAGGAGAACAAAGTAGATGCCTCTAAAATTAAAGTTTCTTGAACTAGCAATTTAGATAGCAAGGGATACCACGGCTGCGATGGCCATTTGGGAACAATTACTATTTTAGGGCCAATTTCATAATCCAAATAAAGGAACTTTAAAGCTAATGCTGATTTAGAATGTGAAATTTTTGTGTTCGAGTAATTTAGAATAATGCAGTATAGATTACATAAAAAACAAAATTTATCAAGAACTTTAACATCAAACTATTCCACGTTTTAGGGCTGCTTTTACACACATCCAATAATTTTATAACCGGGAGTAAGTTTCGAAAAATACATTGTTGAAAAAATTATTACAACTACAGTAATTATACCACAAATATTTGATCGGGAGTTTGTTTACCTGAGAATTGTAGAATTTAGCCTTAGGAACACAACTTTGTCTATACATTCCAGGACGTTATTTTTTTTAATAAATTTTCATAGGATGAACTTGCTTTCACTTTATTAAGCGATGTTAAATGTTTTTGCGCTATTGCAACTGTTACAGATGTTTTTTTTATTAAAAGGTCTCATAGTGTATGGGTACAAAAACATTTAACATTTATAATCCTTTAAATATGGAAAATAAATAAAATGTCCTGTTTGAATTTCGCGCTATTGTCAAGTTACTTCGTTCGTTCAAGGTTAGGTAGCGCTTTCGCTAAAAACGAGTAAGGTCACTCATCCGGTTAGATTTGTTTTCATAGGTACGGAAATGTGTTCCGAAATGACAAGGAAGACGTCAAATGAAACTCGTTTTTTCCAGTGGCGTAAGTTGCGAGTTTATAATAGGGGTCTGAATACTCCTCGAAAATTTATTTTCTCACCAGAGAATCCAACAGGACTGCCGTATTAAACCTCAAAACTTTGATGTGATAAAGGGCCCATTCACGATGGTATATGGACTCAGGTCTCAGAGACCAATCTCAAAAGACACACAAATTGAGGTCTCATGATTCAGCTTATGATTTTAAGCCATGGACAGCGATTTCGAATGTTCCTGCAAAGACTTGTTGAGAGGCAGGTCTTAGTGTACCGCCCAAGACGGTCAGTGAGACCGTCTCACAGTGGTCTCAGCGATACCACATATTAATATATTAATCTATGGCGATATAAAAACGCCCTGATACAAACCCATTCGCAGTGAGCTTGGTCTCTGAGACCTGTGTCTCTTCGCATGCTTTAAAAAAATGTGTCGAGGAGTATCAGACCCCTATTATAAACTCTTACGCCAACTTACGCCACTGGAAAAAACGAGTTTCATTTGGCGTTTTCCTTGTCATTTCGGAACACATTTCCCTACCTATGAAAACAAAGCTAACCGGATGAGTGACCTTAAAAACGAGGGGTAGACAGAGAGATTCGCTTCTCTCTTATTCTATGGAATGACATTAGCAGCAGAGGATTGGATAGAGCCCAACAGGAGTCCGTAACGCATAGTTCTTTAAAATTTGTGGTCATTCGTAGTGAGACTATAGTAGGAACCAGAAATATTTGAGATTGACTTATGCAAGCTTTATTGAGGGTTAAGCAGCTTTGCGGTTACCGTAACAATTTTCCACAGCTGGTGGCACCACCCTGAAGATTCACAAATGAGCCGTATTGAGTAATTTTCATAGTAAACTTTTCATTTATTCCAAACTAAAGTTTCAAAATTCATTAGATTAGTTAGTTCCTTAGATCACTTTATTTGTGAACAAACATTTTAAAAATATACCTAAATATTAATAAAATTGTATTAAATATTTGTTTGGTGAAAGCCCATACACAAATTTCTGTTACGGTCCATCACTCCGTACAAACGTTTGAAAGGTGCCTGCCCTAAGAAATGTAAATTTGTTTATAGCATCTTTACCGCAAGGGACATAAACCATTGTGAGGGGCAATCGGCTTATTCTATAATGTTAATGAGTCTCAAATATTGTTGGTTCCAACTATACCTGTAAGTTATCTTGAGGATAAGGCTGCGCTGGACAATTATTTTTTTTTTAGTTTTTGCAAATTTAATTCAGTAAATTAAATTGCAATTAATGTTATTTTAGCCTGTTCCACTCGGTTTAATTCATTTTTGAACCAGATACTCATTTATTTTACGAGATTTAGTCAAAAAACGTCTAAAAAAATAATTAAAAATTAGTTGCAGTTTTATCGTTTTAGTTAATTTTTGTGCGAAATTTTCTTACGTTATTGTTAAAAATTGTATTACCCTTACCTTTTCAAGCCTCCTCTAGTCGAGGAATCACTAAATTAGCTCGATGTAGATGTAGTTGACCGTATTTTGCTCGATTAGGCTCATTTTTGAACAAAAAATACATAGTACAGAAATTTTCCATAACAAATTCTGGTCAAAAGTGTTGTTAAGGTAGATGAATAGTTGAATACAATATCGCCAAGGTGGCAATTACGCCAAGGATCAAAATTTAGGAAATTTCTGGCTCCTGAAAGACAGGTGACGCTTGTGGTATTTTCCCAATCTTAAAAATAAACTACATATCAAAAATCAATGAATTCTAACCATACATTCAAATTGTGTCGAGGATGCCGCGCTAAGAATTATAAAATTTTTAGAATAGTGCAGAATTGTGCTGATAAGTGCGTTTTTTTAAACAACAGTTGCTTGCAATGTTTTAAAAAAATGTTCACAGAATGTACAAATATGCCAGAAACATCATTAAAATGTTTGAAGTTTTTAATAGGTTGCATCAGTAATATTATATCCAAAAAAACTTTTAATTTTTAATTTGACTATTTAAGAGAAAATATTCATAGAAACTTAGCATGGCGATATTGTATTCACTTACCTTAAATAAGTTTTTCTTGTGAAATTTCGCTACAGAGGGCACAAAAAGCACCTATTTACATCACGTATAAGGTGTATGAAAGTAAGGTAACACTTCACTAACGATGTTTTTATTCAAGTCTAGCATTACGTAATTATTTTTTTCCGAGTGTTTTAGCGTATCTTCCAGTCAGTTAAAACATAACTTTTCTTATAAACTTTACAAACGTTGGCTATAAAATCACAAAATTTGATAAAGGTTTATGTTTATTTTAAACTTATTTCGCGCGATTTAGTGCGTTTAACCTTTATCCTTCAAGATCATGTCAAGGCTTTAGGCTTTAGTTGATTTGTTTCACCCGAGTTAGATAGTTTTTTAACAAAATTTCACAATGTTTTAGAATGTAGACAATGTCCAAGTCATTTTTGAGCAAAAATTTTCATTTGAACACACGGTATATCGATGACGTTAGCATGCACTAAGGAAAATCATTTCTTTTCACTAGATTTTTGAAGCCAATGGCTAAAAATATTTACCTCCTATCTGAGAAAATTTGTGACTTTACTTTTATGCACACCAATACGTGATACATCAAGTATTAAACAGAAATACCTCCTATCTAATAAAAACTAGAATTTGAGGCCCACATTTAAAAAGAAATATCAAATCAAAATTTTAGGTCAAGTTTTATATTTAGATCTTTTCTATTCGTTTTTGAAAATTTGTTATTGGCAGATAGAATATAGTTACGCAATTATTATGGATTCCGACAATTTTGATAAAAATATAAAAACTTACCTTATTGGCCATTGCTGGATTGGACTGACCAAAGGGATAACTGAAGTGAATTTTTGTTAACAAATCTTCGTAGACATTTTGTACGTCTTGTCAATAGAACTTACTTATTACAAAATTTTTAATAAAATAACGATATATTTTAAATATCTGCTTATCTCTTATCAGTTATCAGTGTTATCACTTATCAAAATTTTATTTTATTGATTTGGTATTAGGAAATTATTAGGAAATACTAGTCGACGTGCGCAAATCCTATCGGTTTCGCAGAGGCCATGGTTTTTTTTAACAATGTCTTTTCATTTTTAAAATTAAAAAAAAAAAAGAAATACAAATTGATGACGGACGAAACACAAAAATACCTTACATTTTTATCGTTTAACAATCGTTATAAAATTCTGCTAATTTAAAAGGCACTGATTCCAACAACTTTTTAAGTAAAAGGTGAAACCTGTTGAAACTTTTGTAACCACAAAATCGAATAAAATTGTACAACGACTTCTGATTAATTTACTTTTTATTTACACATGACGGATGGGACAAAAAATTGTGAAAATAGCTCTAAAAAGTTTATGCAGACAGGTTTTAACTATTAAGGACTTTAAAAATTCGTAAGAAATAAGAACATTTTATGTTTGCGGTAACGGACGGCACATCAAAAGTTATAAAGTAAGTTATAATACTTACTGATTTCCATTTTCTAAACTACCAGAAACTAGAAAAATACTGTTACGTTGGTCGGGTTAGTCCAACACTCCCGAGCGGTTCAATCACTTTATTCAGGTCCAAGTCGTACAGTAGCCAGCCACAAGGTACATACACTGCATAAGCCTTTGGAGTTATAGCTCAGTTATAGTTGGAACTAACAATATTTGAGACTCATTAACATTATAGAATAAGCCGATTGCCCCTCACAATGGTTTATGTCCCTTGCGGTAAAGATGCCATAAACAAATTTACATTTCTTAGGGCAGGCACCTTTCAAACGTTTGTACGGAATGATGGACCGTAACAGAAATTTGTGTATGGGCTTTCACCAAACAAATATTTAATACAATTTTATTAATATTTAGGTGTATTTTTAAAATGTTTGTTCACAAATAAAGTGATCTAAGAAACTAACTAATCTAATGAATTTTGAAACTTTAGTTTGGAATAAATGAAAAGTTTACTATGAAAATTACTCAATACGGCTCATTTGTGAATCTTCAGGGTGGTGCCACCAGCTGTGGAAAATTGTTACGGTAACCGCAAAGCTGCTTAACCCTCAATAAAGCTTGCATAAGTCAATCTCAAATATTTCTGGTTCCTACTATAACGATATTTGGAGGATAAGGCTCTGGTGCTCTAAGTACTTTATAGCACCCAAGCCGCAAGACCCATCAAGGCGAGTGCCAACCAGAAATGGTCCGTACTCATTATTTTTAAATTTAATTGTATAAACAGTTTATATGTGTTCCTAATAGAAAATATTTAATTAGTTATCTTTATTAAACATTTTATGTTGACTTTAGTTAAATTTCACAAATCCTATTGTTCAGAGATGACACCGCTGATACAAAAATTGCATTAATTCAGAATACGGACCTGGAAATATTCTGGTAGCGGTCGAGTAGAGTAGTATAAGCGAACAATTAGTGCTAATGAGGTCATTACCTAATGACCGCTGGAACTTTCTCTTAATGACCGCTACACTTTGTCTCCGCTTAATTATTGTTATTAATTAGTGAATTAACTAAAAGCTGTATTAAATTTTCGAAATAAATTAAACAAAATTTATCAAAAATAAAATTTATTCAAAATTATAGTATGTGCATATAAAATAATAATAATAAAATAAAGAAAGAAATAGGTATGTAATTATGCATCTTCGACGCCGCTCTCGTCGCTTGATATCCGGTCGTCATCGGATTCCCGGAATATGGCGATTCTTCTCGCTGAGTAATAGGGGGCTTTTTGGCGCCCCAGGTTATACCTCACAGGGCAGTTTAAGTTGGCCCTGTGTAGTATCTCCGTGGAACACCGTGTGCACCGCACAATCATGCTGTCAGGCACGTGGACATGAGCGCACCACTCTTTCCGCTCTCTTCTCGCGCACCATTTACATAAGATCTTCTGGTCCTCTAGATCTTGAGTCCTCATCCTCCTCCTTATTCGCAGCCGTTGCTCCCCATTTGCGTATAACACAATACATTGTTCCTCTTAAAAGTAAAAATAATAATTACTATTATTATGAGAAACATGTTATAAAATTTGTAACTTACCAGCCATTTGCGATTGTTGTTGGTCGAGAGTCACAACTGAAATGGCTAAAGGGTGGTTGTGGAACGAAAAGGTAATTAAATACCCATTTAAGTCTTTTGGTCTTGAAGCGCCACTATGTCGTCACCGGTTTGACTCCAAATTACGTTATCAAATCCGCGTTTCATAATTCAAAATTTTAATTGTATCTATATGCTAGTAGTAACAACTTTGTTTTTATATTATTAGGTAAATAAAGAACAAGGAATCATTGTAACATGTACATTGAGAAAATTTGTTCTCTGTAATACAATCCCTTTGTGTGTGTTTCATAATATTTAAATTCTGATTTCACTCACATTGAAATAAAAATTATAAATTACTGTCTGCATTATAAAAGATGATGATAAGACAAAAATTAATTTTTTCTAGACTTTTGGCGCTAGACATGTCTTGTTATATACCTTCTAAATGCAATGGTATGTAAGTAATTTCCTATTGTAATGTAATAAAAGACCGATTTACCTGCCGCTTTACTGTCTCGTCTCAATGTCTGAAATAATTTCAATCAATCAAAGAACATATTATTAATTCAACATTTAATTGTAGAAAATCAAACAATATTATTTGTTTGTAACGGTAAATAAGAAATATTTGGTGACATAATGTATAGAATTGAAATACAACTTTATTTGAGAATTTTCATTCATTAATGACGCTGCCACTTGGACCGCTGTAACTTTCAAATTTGTTAATGTATAATAATAAAAGACCGATTTACTTGACGCTTTGCTGTCTCGTCTAAATGTCTGAGCAGATTTCAAATCAGTATAAAACTTTATTAATTCAACTTTTGATTGCCGTGATACAACTTTCAAATTTTTGAAAAATTTGATTTGTGTATTGAGAATACGTATTTTAAATATAATTGGTACTGTTGATTACTGTAAAATAAATAAATAAAAATTATATTTAAATACTAAAAGAAAATAACCTACCAGAATTTCATCGTCATTTAACTTTAGACTTGAATAAGAGTGATATAATTTTTCTTTTAAAATCATACTAAATAAATAAAATAATTTAAACCTAAAATTGGTGAGTGAAATTTTCGTTGCGTATCCAAGTCGAGCAAATTTGGGCTCAACTACTAATTACGTTGTTAGAGATTTAAGGGCCAATTTACTTTGACTTTGTATTTAAAGAGAGTGGGGTAGGTCATTGTTTGTAAAAGGCCTCTTTTCGTCGTGGTTTTTGGCTCTTCTAAAGAGTTGTGCAACCTGTGTATGACCTGTTTTGCAGTTCACCAAAATGTTTCAGTTTACATCTTTTCTAAACGAACAAAGTGTCAAAAATGTGTTATACTTATACCATGCTGGGTTTTAAAATATCAAGACTGTCTTTAATAATAATTCATTAGAAGCTTGGGAGCAAGTTTCTTATGACCAAATGCCGAATCAAGTTAATAATATGGGTAAGTAACAATGCAAATAATATTGTAAGCATAATTATTGATTTACATGTTTATTATTAAGACAAATGTGCAATAATTTTTTCGAAGAAATCGTTCGTGGAATAAGGAATTTAACTGGTAAGTCGTCTATTAATACATACATTGTTAAGAATTAAACAAATACACCACGGTTCCAAAAGCTTAAGGTTGAATTATCTTGAAATTTTGGAAATTAAGAAACATTTGGTCAATTCTTCATATATTTGTTTAAATGACCAAGTCAATTTTCAGACTCCTTTCTCAGGTTTACTTTTTAATAATAAACATAACCTCAGGTAATTTGTAATTAATAAAAAGAAAATAAAAATTACTGAAATGTATAATGTAATAAACTTTGACACCACATACAAATTGTTATTGTATTCTGCAATATCATAAGATGCAACTGTTAGCGCGCCTTTTCATTTAGGGGTTTTTTGTGATATTTTACTAAAGTACGACTAACAATATTCTGCGTTTACAACATAATCCTATGATTAACTTTTCCAAATTTTTACGACACACAACCGCAGTCCGCTGTAAAAGTCTTTACCTGCTAGACCCTTCTCATAGGCATTACAGGATCGTACTGAAAATAATAAGTTTGTGTTTTCAAGCATTGTACAAATAAATAAACACAAAATACAACAATAAATACAAAGCTTTTTATTTAAAAAATATTTTGTTTACATTTTTCATGGTATTTTAATTACTTAACATAAAATCGCTGTCACTATCACTATCGTCGCCAAGTTCGATTATTAACTCCCCCACTAATCGCTCCCTGTAAAAATTTTCTTCTTTTATAACATGCTCCACACAATTAGACCAACTACTTGCTGTAATTTTAAAAACTTCATTTTGAATAATTTGGATAGTGCTATCTGCAAATTTTGGTGTGGTATTGTGTCTTCTTACATTACTTTTAAGTTTGTGCCAAATCATCTCGATCGGATTAAATATACAGTGATAGGGAGGTAACCGTAAAACTGTATGCCCACATTCCTTCGCTATATAATCAATTTTAAACAATTTATCAAAATGTTTTGTTTTTAAAACCTCTAGGAGTTGTTTCTTTGTATAGTCTTCTTCAAAATACATATCATTTTTTACAAGAAAGTCTATAATTGTTTCTTTATTTGAAGAAGTATTTGGAATTTTTTCGATTTGTGCCGAATGGTACGATGCGTTGTCCAAAACAATTACTGTATTAGAGGGAAGTTGCGGCAGCAATTTATTTTCGAACCAATTTTCAAAAATTTGCGCCGTCATATTATCGTGATAATCTACCATTGCATCCTTCATATTTTTGGCAGATAAAAATAAAGAATTTTCCACCCATCCATTTTTCGATCCCGCATGTAAAATAATTATTCGTTTGCCATGAGACGGCGGGACATCCAAAACACATTTGCTACTTTTATCGCACCAACCTTTTTTCACAGTGTCGTGAGTGTCATACCAAGTTTCATCAAGATATATTATTGTTCTATTTTCATCTCGAAATTGTTTAATTTGATGTAAGTAATTTACCCGCCATTCCGAAATTGTTTGGGATTCCATTAATACTTGACGTTTGTTTATTACTTTATAATGAAAATCCATTTTCTTTAAAAAACGGCGTAAACTCTCTTTGCAGCAATTGATACCCAATTCAGTTTTTACTTTTTTATACAATTCTTCAATTGTCAATACAACATTTATTTTGAATGCATCATAAATCATACGTCTTATTAGATCTGCGTGAGAATCTTTAAAAACTCTTGACGAACCAACATCATTTCTCATCTTCCTTTTTTGTATTCCATTCGCAATTATATTTCTAACAGTTGACTCTGGTACCTTGGTCATTTTGCTGGTTTTCATTATTGCTCCACATTCTCCTTCTAAATTCTTTACATATTCATAAACATTTAAAACATTTTTTTTAGCTTCAGGTGGCAAATGACTATGGGTTCGTTTCCTTGTGTTTTCGTCTACTTCAATTTGTAGATTATTGTCCATAGTATCTTCTTGCGCAACCTCAACGATTACGTTTTCGTCTTCTTGTGGGTGAGGAGCGTTTATTTCACCCCAAGGTCTCCACATTGTAATTATGTAAGTTCTGCAAGAATATTTTAATATAATATAATTTAAAAATATATTTCTATTTTCTAACATACCTTTCGTTACGCAAATAAAATGTGTAGTTTTGAAAAAAACTGTTTTTTCTTAAAAAAAATTACAATTAATAAGCGGCAGGAACAAAAAAACGGGTAAACACAAAAGCTAGACTGCTTCACTCAAACTCACAACAAGAGAATGAGTTCCAAACTTTTACAAAGCACGACAAGAGGTCAAAAGTGATTAGATAAGGTCGCAGGTAAATATTTTGGGGAAAGTTTACGTTTTGAGGAATTTAAGACTAATTGAAGTATTTTCTAAGAATATTATTAAAAGCAGGTAAGTATACAAATATTCTAAGTAATATATATGCTGAAATAGTTTTCTTTTATATTAAAAACTACAGTTTTGAATTATGAGGTATTCTATTTTTGCACACGTGGTCACAGTTTTGTTAACTTTGTAAAAATAAGAATTATGGTTGCTTTAACAATTTTTTTAAAATTTTATTTTATACAAAAAACATTTTATCGTCAAAAAAGTCCTTAGTACGGTCCATCTTAACAGATATTTCTCAAGCCTGTTGTAAACATCTGGTCGGCATTATTTTTATTGGGGTTTGGGGTCCAACTGTTATAAAGTACTTAAAGAGTCAAAGCAATAATCGCAGAATATTGTTAGTCGTACTATAAGAGATAAGTAGTAGTCGAGAAGCGATCGGGTGGCAGCAACACGCCGCATTTCGCAGTGTATTTATTAATTGTTAATTTAATTGTGCCGTGCCGTCGAGGTTCTTTTTCTTCCTATTCTTCCTCTTTCCTTCCTTCTTTCCTCTTACATCGATCTGCACTTTGACGCAATAACATTTGGTCCTTCGAACCGGATTTTCGTTTAGTTAAATCTAGAGCATTGGTATCGCTATTTTTGGAACGCGTTGTTGCAAAAACCCTTCGCTTATCGAGTTATCGCTTTGGCTTATCTCTTGTCGCTGTTGCTCGCATACGTCCTCGCTTATTAGAAATTCGTTTAAATTTATCATGGCTCCAACTAAAGAGAATGAATTAAGGTCTCTTCAAGGCAAGCGTCAATCACTTTTTTTGAGAATTCAGCGTTTATATGACGACTCTAGAAACCTGGATGATGAGACAGTTTGCAAGAACTTTAAAATTAGATATAATACACTAGAAGAAACGCGCCAATTGTTTAGTAATTGCATTGATTCGATAAATTTATTAAGTTTAGAACTCGACCCTGACTATACGCCTAGCTTTGCTGAGTTGGAAGCGGTGGACGGATTATATTGTCACATAGTAGAAGCAGCAAAAAAGGTTTTTACAAAAACCGAAAGTTCGCCCAAGCCGGTGAAAGCTATAGCAAAATTGCCCAAGATCGAATTGATGGAATTTTCAGGAGAAACGTCCGATTGGCCAATTTTTTATGAGACGTTTAGAAGTTTAATACACGAAAATCCCGATTTAGACGATATTACTAGAATGCATTACTTATTGGGACAATTAACGGGTAAAGCTTTGCTAGTTTGCTCTGGAATACAACCAACAGGAGCAAATTATCCTATCTTATGGAAAGCGCTCGTAGAAAAATATGATGATAAACGTCTTCTGGCTAGTACTTATTTGTCGCAAATTCTTGACTTTAGACCTTTACAAAATGAATCGGTAGTTTGTTTAAATACATTTTTGGAAAAGTTTGATACAGCTGTGAACGCTTTGAAACAATTAGACATAGAAAATCTTTCGGACTTTATTATAAGTTCAATCGCACTTTCAAAATTAGATGGTCAAACTCGTAGACATTTTGAGCTGTCACAGAAAAAATCTGAAATTCCTTTGTACAAGGAAATTGGCGACTTTGTAAAGGATCACACAAAAATCTTAGCTTGTACTTCGAAATCAACTGCTACAACAGCCAATCGAACTAACTATAGCGCTCCTTTCAGTAAACCTAGTAGAACCCATTCGCTTGTCGTTAGTAATCGCGCATCGAATAATATTTGTCCAATTTGTAACGAGGCTTCTCATTTAGTTTATCAGTGTGCGAAGCTTCTAAAGTTAGGTCCCTTGGAAAGATATCAATTAGTCAAAGATAAAGCTTTATGTTTAAATTGCCTTAGTCCGAAACATAAAATAATCGCTTGTAAATCGACAACCACTTGTAGTTTGTGTCGAAAGAGACATCATTCTCTGCTTCATTTTGATAAACCGCACATTGAGACATCAGAACAGCCTGCTAAAAAGGATTTGGTTCCAATTAGTGACGTTAATAGTACTTCCCGCGAGTCCCATAGTTTTTGTGTCGCTTCAAATACTAGCTTTAAATCATCTAGATATAGTAACACTTTGCTTGCTACCGCCATAGTAGAAATATTCGCTCCAAATTCGAAAAAGAAATTAGTTAGACTTTTAGTAGACCCCGCTAGTCAATCGCATTTTATTACTACAAATTGTTGTACCCGCTTAAATTTGCCAATTAGAAATATTAACGCTTCTGTTAAAGGCATTGGTGCCATCACGCATCCTATAAAAGGAAAATTGGATACGGTCATTGCTTCTCGTTTTAATTCAGCTTATAGATACAAGTTCGAGGCTTTAGTTATCGATCAAATTATTGACAATTTGCCAGATCGAAATATTCCGCAATCATCTATAGAAAATTTGCTTAATCTTCCGCTAGCCGACGAGAAATTTTTTGAGTCGGGGGAAATCGATGGAATAATTAGTGGTAAATTGTTCCCGCAAATATTAGGCCCGAACAAAGTAGAAGGTTCAACTGGAAGCTCAATCGCTTTAGAAACTACATTAGGATACATAGTTATGGGCGAAATACCACATGTAGCCGCGAATTGTGAAACACATTCATTTTGTTTGATTGAGGAACCACCTCTAGATAAAGTACTTGAAAAATTTTGGTCAATGGAAGAGGTTCCCAGTCCCAGTGTTTCATTGAATAAAGATGACGCAAAATGTGAAGAACTTTTCGTTTCTACGGTTAAACGCGAACCGTCCGGAAAATACATAGTCTCGCTTCCTTTTAAAGAATTTCCTCCTAATTTGGGTAGTTCATTTGGGTAGATATCTAGCTTTAGAAAGAAAATTTCGCTCAATGCCAGCATTTCAAGTTATAGCGATGCAATACAAGACTTCATCGATCAAGGTCACATGTCTTTAGTAGAGCCACATAGATTGAATAGCGAATCTTCATTTTACATTCCGCATCATGCTATTTTTAAGGAAAGTACTAGTACTCCGCTGAGAGTTGTGTTTGATGCTAGCGCAAAAGGTATTAATTCGCTTTCTTTGAACCATGTTTTATATACTGGTGAAAAATTACAAACCGATATAGTTTCTTTGCTACTGAATTTTAGACTATTTGCTGTAACCATGACCGCTGACGTACGTCAGATGTATAGACAAATTTGGCTTAATCCCGATCATCGATGCTTCCAAAGAATTCTCTGGCGAATTCGATTAATGAACCTCTCCAAACATACGAAATCAATGTGGTCTCTTTTGGAGTCAAAGCCTCGCCATTTTTAGCGCTTCGTATAGTTAAGCAACTTGCCTCGGACGAATCTAGAAATTTTCCGCTAGCTGCAGGAATTGTAAATAGAGATACATACATGGACGATGTTGTAACTAGTGTTCCTACCAGTGAAGAAGCTATTGCGTTGTACCGCGATTTAATTGGTTTGTTTAGGGCCGGGGGGGTTTAGCTTAACCAAATGGGCAACAAACTCTAATGAGTTATTGTCAGAAATTTTAGAACCAGAACGCTGCTTTCAGCCCGTTGAATTTAGCAATGATTCCTTGAAGGTCTTAGGTTTTCAGTGGCATCCGCAAACCGACTTGCTTGGTTTTAAAATTAGTGTTCCTGACATAGAATGTACGAAACGGAATATTTTGTCAATAATTGCTCGCATTTGGGATCCTTTAGGATTGTTGGCTCCCGTTACCTTATATGCAAAATTATTGATTCGGGAAATTTGGGTTCAAAAACTTGGTTGGGACGATCCTATATCGGCTGATATACAAAAAATTTGGAGTCTTTTAAAAAGAGAGTTGCATCTTTTGGAAAACTTTGAAATTGATGCTTGTTGATAAAAACTGTTATAGTAGGAACCAGAAATATTTGAGATTGACTTATGCAAGCTTTATTGAGGGTTAAGCAGCTTTGCGGTTACCGTAACAATTTTTCACAGCTGGTGGCACCACCCTGAAGACTTACAAATGAGCCGTATTGAGTAATTTTCATAGTAAACCTTACATTTATTCCAAACTAAAGTTTCAAAATTCATTAGATTAGTTAGTTTCTTAGATCACTTTATTTGTGAACAAACATTTTAAAAATATACCTAAATATTAATAAAATTGTATTAAATATTTGTTTGGTGAAAGCCCATACACAAATTTCTGTTACGGTCCATCACTCCGTACAAACGTTTGAAACGTGCCTGCCCTAAGAAATGTAAATTTGTTTATGGCATCTTTACCGCAAGGGACATAAACCATTGTGAGTGGCAATCGGCTTATTCTATAATGAGTCTCAAATATTGTTGGTTCCAACTATACGTTATAAATATTACGTGCTAGTTTCTTCTTCATTACATGCATATTTCATAATGCCATGGTTACTAGTCAATAAACAATTGCGTTCTTGCCTATTTACTACTATGGGAGTAGAAAAACAAACTTTACAGCGTCCCATTGTCAGGCCGTCATAAAAGATTAACACCGATTATGGGTTACTAGGGTTGTATCCTCCAAGTATTGTTTTACACTGGCTGACTTGACAATCAGTCACAACTAACTTCAAGTTTACTTCTGAATCACTTTCCAGTTCACTTTTCTACTAATTTCTGTCTCTCTCTCTTTTTTTTTTTTTTTTTTTGGAGAGGGGAAATGCATTTACGCATACCAGACTTCGTCTGGTTATGTGGGACTCGGTCGGTAAGAGTGCAAGCCGACAATACCCACTAAAACCACTCGCGTCACCTTAGGGATCGGACCATTGGTCCTTCATCCCTGAACGCACGCTGGGCAGCCATGCCGGGTTGCATGGCGCCAGAAGAGAGAAGAGGGCGCTTCGGGGGAATCCCCCCCGAAGTGATCCATTTGATGGAATCTGAAAAGAGCTGCACAGCTAAATGTGGTAGTGGCATTTGATGCTTACCAGATTCGGAAAATCTGAAGGAGAGGGCATTTTTGATCACAAGAGGGCCATCCTTGGCCTCTTGCATCTGGACGGACCGTTTTCGTCGTAGTCAACGGCCTCTTGGACCAGGGGGTTCGGATGTGTTTCCGCCTTCGGAAAGGCTCGCTCGGCGATCTCACGGAAGAATTCCTCCATCGTCGGCATCTTCGCCTCTCGGTGCAATTGGTTGTTTCGAACAAACCACGGGGCGTTGAATGCTTGTCGGAGGAATTTGTTTTGGAAGGTTTGTAACTTCTGCATCCGAGTCTTACAGGGCGCGAACGCCCAAGCTACAGAAGCATAGGTTACGGTGGGTCGGATAACTGATTTGTACAACAAGAGCTTGTTGTCAATTGACAACGCGCTGCGCCGACATACGAGAGATCTCAGCATTCCCGTGGCCATCTTGCCCTTCGCGAGTGCGTAGTCAAGATGTTGGCCAAAGGAAAGTTTTTTGTCAAGAATGACCCCGAGATATTTGACCTGGTCAGACCAGGGAATATCTGCGTTGAACATTCGAACGAACCCAGCAGGGCTGACTCTACGTCGTGCCAACAAAAGCGCTTGGCTTTTGTCGGGGTTGACGTTTATGAGCCACCTGCGACACCAGTTTTCGATGCGTTCCACAGACTCCTGCAAGTAGCGGGTAGCCATGTGTGGTTGCTTCGATCTGGTGAGGATCGCTGTGTCGTCTGCGTATATTGCCAGTGTCGTACGATCAGTTTTTGGAATGTCGTGGGTGAAAATGGAGTACAGAAGGGGTGAAAGGACGGAGCCCTGGGGGACTCCGGCTTCCAGGTCCTGGGGATCTGAAACAGAGTTATTGATTCTCACCTGGAAACGGCGTCCGTCGAGAAACGATCTGATCATTTGAACCATTGCGAGCGGAATGCCAGTCTGATGGAGCTTGTAAATAAGCCCATCATGCCAAACCGCATCGAATGCTTTTGCCACGTCGAGAAACACTGCACCAGTAACTTGCTTGCGCTCGATACTGATGGAAGCGTGCTCTACGACTCGTAGTAGCTGATCAGTTGTTGAGTGATTCGACCGAAAGCCGAATTGTTCGTCGGGGATGATGTGCCGTTCCTGGGTGAGATGGAGGAGACGGGAGCGGGTGAGACGTTCTGCGACCTTTCCCACAGCCGACAGCAAGCTGATTGGCCTGTGGTTCTGGGGAAACTTCGGGTCCTTCCCCGGTTTCGGGATGATGACCGTTGCCATTTTCCAGTTCTCTGGAAAATATCTGAAACTGAACATTGCATTAAAAATACCTGTCAGTTCGACGATGACTTTCAGCGGGAGGTTCTTGAGAGCCCTGTTGCTGATTTCGTCTGGTCCTGATGCCTTCCTTTTCTTCAGCTTCCGAATCACTCCGGAAACTTCTTCGGGGGTTGTCGGGGTCAAGGGGTCATCTGGGTCCTCGGTGGCGATGGATTCCACGTGTTCCTCGATCTCTTCGACGTGGTCCAGGTCAGCGTTCGTGAGGTTGAGTGAGCATTGTCTGCTCAAGCTCAACGCGAACGCTTCTGCTTTCTCCTCGTCTGTGAAAACGATCCCGTTCTCACCGTGGATTGGTGGAAGCGGTTTTCGGTCGGATCTCAGCGCCCTCGACATTCTCCAGACGGAGTTGTCTTCGGCGGTGAGAGATTGAAGTTTGGCCTCCCATCTCTCGTTTCTGAAATCAGAAAGTGCTTTTCTCACCTCCCATCTCAGCCGGTTGGCTTCTGCACGGAAAACCGGTGCGTTGTGCAATGCGCCTGGCTCGCCTTTTTGCCCTGATGAGGTCCCTGATTTCCCATGGAATCTCCAGTCTTGGGGCCGGGATTCTCCGTTCCCTGGTTGCGGTGGAAATGGCGTCCCGAATCTTCGTCTCGAAGAATTGGACCGCCTCATCGATTTCTTCTGCGGATGTGATCGGTGGGATTGTTCCGAAGTTGTTCACCAGGTGCTTGGTGAATTTCCTCCAATCCACTGAGGTATAACAACACTCAACCGGATCGTTAGCCTCGTTCCCGATTTGCATCAGGACGGGGTTATAATCCGAGGAGAGGTCGTTTATTACCGTCAGCCGAACCTGGTGCACGACGTTTTTGACGATTGCCACGTCAAGGATGTCGGCAGCACCATCTGTGTTTCGGTAGAACGTGGGTTCTACCGGAGCCATGACGGAGATGTCCAGGTGTTGATCCGTGAAGTCGTTGAGGATGTTTCCGTTTCTGTTCGAACGGCGGCTTCCCCAGTTGATGTGCTTGGCGTTGAAATCGCCAGCAGCGATCGTTGGGGTGTTGCCGTCGAAAAGCGTCAGCAGGTCCTCTTCGAGAATTGGAATTTGTGGGCGATTGTAGCATGCAAACAGGCGCAGAGGCCCATTTGCAGTGGCTACGTTGATGCCCACGGCTTCCATGTTGCGAAGATCTGGTGTTGCTAGAACAGAGTGTTTAATTCTGTTACTTACAAAAATTGCCGTTCCTCCTCCTGGGCCGGTCCCTCTGTCGGCCCTGTGGAGAGTGAATCCCCGAATTTTTGGGTCTGTCGCCGGAGGTTGCAACTTTGTTTCGCACACAAGTACGATGTCCAGTTGCAACCTGTCGACGAATTCTTCGAGCTCGTCCCGGGCTGCTCGAAGACCGTTGGCGTTCCAGAACGCAACCTGAAAAGAATTCTGAATTAATTGATTTGCACCCATCAACAATTCAGAAGGAGAGCGACGAAGGCTGAAGGTTTTTCAGCCAACTCCTCCGGGCTCTTTGCCATTGCCACGGCCGTGGCAATCTGATTCCTCTGCAATCCAAAGGTCACCGATTGACGCTGTTGAGCGGTCTTTTTGGTGCCTCCTTTGCCTTTGTTGGCGGCGGGGTTTGCCTTGGGAGCGACGACCTTGGGGGCGGCTGTTGGCTTGGGGGCGGCGGCCTTTTTGGGGGCTGCTGCCTTGGGGGCGGTCACCTTGGCGGGGGCGGTTGTCCTGGGGGCGGCGGTTTTCTGCAGCTTGGGGAACTGCGGGCAGCCTCTGTAATTGGCCGTGTGGGGGCCATTACAGTTGGCACACTTGGGAGGCTCCTGGCGCTCCTTTGTGCACACTTTTGTGTCATGTGCTTCCCCGCACTTGACACATCGGTGTTCTGCCATGCAATTCCGCTGAGCGTGGAAAAATCGCTGGCATCGATGGCACTGGGCTGCTTTGCCTGATTTCTTTGGTTTTTCAACCTTGACCATCAGGCTGCAGACGGTTTTGATCTGCCAGACGTCCTTGGTCTGGCTGAGTGGTGCCTCGACGAGCACCAACGGAAGTTGCCTTTTTCCGGCGTGCATCCGGTGGACGCAGACAGGATTGAAGCCCTGGAGCTTCAAGTCCTGGAGCACTGCCTCCACGGACACCTGGACCGGGATCCCACGCAGGACGACCCTGGTGTTCTTCTCCTCTGGGAGAGTGAAAGTGTGGAATGGAATCCTTTCGGCTTCCATGAACCTCGTGAACGACCTGAAATCAGCAACAGTAGCAGGCTGTATGCGGATCTGGTCGCTTACGCTCCTCGCCTTGGTGAAGTTGGCCTCCCCGACCGTAAACTAAACAAGGGGGCGGTCCTGGACTTAACGTCGAGACGTTAAATTGGACCCGACTGAAGACTGAACTTCGCTCTTCGAATGTCGATTGGAGAAGATCGGAAACTGGACTGCTCTCGACGGCTGCTCGGACTCGACTGTTTCTGTCTCTTTTTTTTTTTTTTTTTTTTTTGGAGAGGGGAAATGCATTTACGCATACCAGACTTCGTCTGGTTATGTGGGACTCGGTCGGTAAGAGTGCAAGCCGACAATACCCACTAAAACCCCTCGCGTCACCTTAGGGATCGGACCATTGGTCCTTCATCCCTGAACGCACGCTGGGCAGCCATGCCGGGTTGCATGGCGCCAGAAGAGAGAAGAGGGCGCTTCGGGGGAATCCCCCCCGAAGTGATCCATTTGATGGAATCTGAAAAGAGCTGCACAGCTAAATGTGGTAATGGCATTTGATGCTTACCAGATTCGGAAAATCTGAAGGAGAGGGCATTTTTGATCACAAGAGGGCCATCCTTGGCCTCTTGCATCTGGACGGACCGTTTTCGTCGTAGTCAACGGCCTCTCGGACCAGGGGGTTCGGATGTGTTTCCGCCTTCGGAAAGGCTCGCTCGGCGATCTCACGGAAGAATTCCTCCATCGTCGGCATCTTCGCCTCTCGGTGCAATTGGTTGTTTCGAACAAACCACGGGGCGTTGAATGCTTGTCGGAGGAATTTGTTTTGGAAGGTTTGTAACTTCTGCATCCGAGTCTTACAGGGCGCGAACGCCCAAGCTACAGAAGCATAGGTTACGGTGGGTCGGATAACTGATTTGTACAACAAGAGCTTGTTGTCAATTGACAACGCGCTCCGCCTACATACGAGAGATCTCAGCATTCCCGTGGCCATCTTGCCCTTCGCGAGTGCGTAGTCAAGATGTTGGCCAAAGGAAAGTTTTTTGTCAAGAATGACCCCGAGATATTTGACCTGGTCAGACCAGGGAATATCTGCGTTGAACATTCTAACGAACCCAGCAGGGCTGACTCTACGTCGTGCCAACAAAAGCGCTTGGCTTTTGTCGGGGTTGACGTTTATGAGCCACCTGCGACACCAGTTTTCGATGCGCTCCACAGACTCCTGCAAGTAGCGGGTAGCCATGTGTGGTTGCTTCGATCTGGTGAGGATCGCTGTGTCGTCTGCGTATATTGCCAGTGTCGTACGATCAGTTTTTGGAATGTCGTGGGTGAAAATGGAGTACAGAAGGGGTGAAAGGACGGAGCCCTGAGGGACTCCGGCTTCCAGGTCCTGGGGATCTGAAACAGAGTTATTGATTCTCACCTGGAAACGGCGTCCGTCGAGAAACGATCTGATCATTTGAACCATTGCGAGCGGAATGCCAGTCTGATGGAGCTTGTAAATAAGCCCATCATGCCAAACCGCATCGAATGCTTTTGCCACGTCGAGAAACACTGCACCAGTAACTTGCTTGCGCTCGATACTGATGGAAGCGTGCTCTACGACTCGTAGTAGCTGATCAGTTGTTGAGTGATTCGACCGAAAGCCGAATTGTTCGTCGGGGATGATGTGCCGTTCCTGGGTGAGATGGAGGAGACGGGAGCGGATGAGACGTTCTGCGACCTTTCCCACAGCCGACAGCAAGCTGATTGGCCTGTGGTTCTGGGGAAACTTCGGGTCCTTCCCCGGTTTCGGGATGAAAATGACCGTTGCCATTTTCCAGTTCTCTGGAAAATATCTGAAACTGAACATTGCATTAAAAATACCTGTCAGTTCGACGATGACTTTCAGCGGGAGGTTCTTGAGAGCCCTGTTGCTGATTTCGTCTGGTCCTGATGCCTTCCTTTTCTTCAGCTTCCGAATCACTCCGGAAACTTCTTCGGGGGTTGTCGGGGTCAAGGGGTCATCTGGGTCCTCGGTGGCGATGGATTCCACGTGTTCCTCGATCTCTTCGACGTGGTCCAGGTCAGCGTTCGTGAGGTTGAGTGAGCATTGTCTGCTCAAGCTCAACGCGAACGCTTCTGCTTTCTCCTCGTCTGTGAAAACGATCCCGTTCTCACCGTGGATTGGTGGAAGCGGTTTTCGGTCGGATCTCAGCGCCCTCGACATTCTCCAGACGGAGTTGTCTTCGGCGGTGAGAGATTGAAGTTTGGCCTCCCATCTCTCGTTTCTGAAATCAGAAAGTGCTTTTCTCACCTCCCATCTCAGCCGGTTGGCTTCTGCACGGTCCACCGGAAAACCGGTGCGTTGTGTAATGCGCCTGGCTCGCCTTTTTGCCCTGATGAGGTCCCTGATTTCCCATGGAATCTCCAGTCTTGGGGCCGGGGTTCTCCGTTCCCTGGTTGCGGTGGAAATGGCGTCCCGAATCTTCGTCTCGAAGAATTGGACCGCCTCATCGATTTCTTCTGCGGATGTGATCGGTGGGATTGTTCCGAAGTTGTTCACCAGGTGCTTGGTGAATTTCCTCCAATCCACTGAGGTATAACAACACTCAACCGGATCGTTAGCCTCGTTCCCGATTTGCATCAGGACGGGGTTATGATCCGAGGAGAGGTCGTTTATTACCGTCAGCCGAACCTGGTGCACGACGTTTTTGACGATTGCCACGTCAAGGATGTCGGCAGCACCATCTGTGTTTCGGTAGAACGTGGGTTCTACCGGAGCCATGACGGAGATGTCCAGGTGTTGATCCGTGAAATCGTTGAGGATGTTTCCGTTTCTGTTCGAACGGCGGCTTCCCCAGTTGATGTGCTTGGCGTTGAAATCGCCAGCAGCGATCGTTGGGGTGTTGCCGTCGAACAGCGTCAGCAGGTCCTCTCCGAGAATTGGAATTTGTGGGCGATTGTAGCATGCAAACAGGCGCAGAGGCCCATTTGCAGTGGCTACGTTGATGCCCACGGCTTCCATGTTGCGAAGATCTGGTGTTGCTAGAACAGAGTGTTTAATTCTGTTACTTACAAAAATTGCCGTTCCTCCTCCTGGGCCGGTCCCTCTGTCGGCCCTGTGGAGAGTGAATCCCCGAATTTTTGGGTCTGTCGCCGGAGGTTGCAACTTTGTTTCGCACACAAGTACGATGTCCAGTTGCAACCTGTCGACGAATTCTTCGAGCTCGTCCCGGGCTGCTCGAAGACCGTTGGCGTTCCAGAACGCAACCTGAAAAGAATTCTGAATTAATTGATTTGCACCCATCAACAATTCAGAAGGAGAGCGACGAAGGCTGAAAGTTTTTCAGCCAACTCCTCCGGGCTCTTTGCCATTGCCACGGCCGTGGCAATCTGATTCCTCTGCAATCCAAAGGTCACCGATTGACGCTGTTGAGCGGTCTTTTTGGTGCCTCCTTTGCCTTTGTTGGCGGCGGGGTTTGCCTTGGGAGCGACGACCTTGGGGGCGGCTGTTGGCTTGGGGGCGGTGGCCTTTTTGGGGGCTGCTGCCTTGGGGGCGGCCACCTTGGCGGGGGCGGTTGTCCTGGGGGCGGCGGTTTTCTGCAGCTTGGGGAACTGCGGGCAGCCTCTGTAATTGGCCGTGTGGGGGCCATTACAGTTGGCACACTTGGGAGGCTCCTGGCGCTCCTTTGTGCACACTTTTGTGTCATGTGCTTCCCCGCACTTGACACATCGGTGTTCTGCCATGCAATTCCGCTGAGCGTGGAAAAATCGCTGGCATCGATGGCACTGGGCTGCTTTGCCTGATTTCTTTGGTTTTTCAACCTTGACCATCAGGCTGCAGACGGTTTTGATCTGCCAGACGTCCTTGGTCTGGCTGAGTGGTGCCTCGACGAGCACCAACGGAAGTTGCCTTTTTCCGGCGTGCATCCGGTGGACGCAGACAGGATTGAAGCCCTGGAGCTTCAAGTCCTGGAGCACTGCCTCCACGGACACCTGGACCGGGATCCCACGCAGGACGACCCTGGTGTTCTTCTCCTCTGGGAGAGTGAAGGTATGGAATGGAATCCTTTCGGCTTCCATGAACCTCGTGAACGACCTGAAATCAGCAACAGTAGCAGGCTGTATGCGGATTTGGTCGCTTACGCTCCTCGCCTTGGTGAAGTTGGCCTTTTGGGAAACCAGATGCCATTTTCCTGCATCCCGCAGAAAAATGGGGGGAATCCTTGAGGCCTTGGGGGCTGTCGGGGTGGAGCCCTGGGGGGCTGCCGGGGTGGAGCCCTTGGGGGCTGCCGGGGTGGAGCCCTTGGGGGCTGCCGGGGTGGAGCCCTGGGGGGCTGCCGGGGTGGAGCCCTGGGGGGCTGCCAGAGTGGGGCCCTGGGGGCTGTTGGGGGGGTGGCCTGCCGCGATGGAGGACCATGATGGGGCTGCTGGGGTGAAGGTCCGCTTGGACGAAGAAGAAGTTTTCTTCTTCTTCTTCCGCTTTTCCTCTTGGGAGGGGGCTTCACCGTCGATGGGGGCTTCGGAGTCTTCCGATTCCTCCTCGGTGGAGAGACTCGAAAACTTGTTTCGAGTCTCAATGGTCTGGGGGCTGCGAGATGGCGCTGGGCGTTTCTTTCCAGCTTTCGCTGGGTTGAAGACTTCCATCTCCATCTCCTCGTCGCTTGGGGGGTTCGTCGGCAGGCCGAAGGTCTGGGAATCACCGGATTTCAGCGAATGGGCTGAAAAACCGGTGATTGTTGAAGTCGAGCCGGATTCGGAGGTTCTGTCTGAAAAGACAGCCTCCTCGAGACGTTGGAGTCTCTCGTTGATGGGTGCCAGAAGGGACTTGATGGCACCCGTGATGGCTTCGAGCGTCAATGGAGGATTTGATTCCGCCATTTCCGCTCAGTGAAACCTTCTGTTTGTCTCGCAGAAACGAATTTTGATTATTTGTAAGAAGGAACTTTCCCTCCTTCTAACGTGTTGAAAAACACGTTTCGAAGTCGGAGAAAGTTCGTTTGAAACTTTTTATTTGCCAATCAGCGTGTTGCAAGAACACGCTTTTTGAACAAAAGTCGGCTTGAAAAAGCCGATTTTGAGTTTGAGTTTCGGCTTGAAAAAGCCGAGTTTGAGGTGGAGGCGGCTTGAAAAAGCCGAATTTTCGTGTCGCTTTGGACTTGTTAGTGGAGGCGGGGCTAAATTTCAACCATAAGGTTAAAACGAGCCCGACCGTAAACTAAACAAGGGGGCGGTCCTGGACTTAACGTCGAGACGTTAAATTGGACCCGACTGAAGACTGAACTTCGCTCTTCGAATGTCGATTGGAGAAGATCGGAAACTGGACTGCTCTCGACGGCTGCTCGGACTCGACTGATTGTTGTTTCTGTCTCTTTTTTTTTTTTTTTTTTTTTTGGAGAGGGGAAATGCATTTACGCATACCAGACTTCGTCTGGTTATGTGGGACTCGGTCGGTAAGAGTGCAAGCCGACAATACCCACTAAAACCCCTCGCGTCACCTTAGGGATCGGACCATTGGTCCTTCATCCCTGGACGCACGCTGGGCAGCCATGCCGGGTTGCATGGCGCCAGAAGAGAGAAGAGGGCGCTTCGGGGGAATCCCCCCCGAAGTGATCCATTTGATGGAATCTGAAAAGAGCTGCACAGCTAAATGTGGTAATGGCATTTGATGCTTACCAGATTCGGAAAATCTGAAGGAGAGGGCATTTTTGATCACAAGAGGGCCATCCTTGGCCTCTTGCATCTGGACGGACCGTTTTCGTCGTAGTCAACGGCCTCTCGGACCAGGGGGTTCGGATGTGTTTCCGCCTTCGGAAAGGCTCGCTCGGCGATCTCACGGAAGAATTCCTCCATCGTCGGCATCTTCGCCTCTCGGTGCAATTGGTTGTTTCGAACAAACCACGGGGCGTTGAATGCTTGTCGGAGGAATTTGTTTTGGAAGGTTTGCAACTTCTGCATCCGAGTCTTACAGGGCGCG
This sequence comes from Tribolium freemani, assembly GCA_939628115.1. NCBI lineage: Eukaryota > Metazoa > Arthropoda > Insecta > Coleoptera > Tenebrionidae > Tribolium > Tribolium freemani. Next base: position 3,812,891 of record OW626793.1, read on the forward strand.
AACGCCCAAGCTACAGAAGCATAGGTTACGGTGGGTCGGATAACTGATTTGTACAACAAGAGCTTGTTGTCAATTGACAACGCGCTCCGCCGACATACGAGAGATCTCAGCATTCCCGTGGCCATCTTGCCCTTCGCGAGTGCGTAGTCAAGATGTTGGCCAAAGGAAAGTTTTTTGTCAAGAATGACCCCGAGATATTTGACCTGGTCAGACCAGGGAATATCTGCGTTGAACATTCGAACGAACCCAGCAGGGCTGACTCTACGTCGTGCCAACAAAAGCGCTTGGCTTTTGTCGGGGTTGACGTTTATGAGCCACCTGCGACACCAGTTTTCGATGCGCTCCACAGACTCCTGCAAGTAGCGGGTAGCCATGTGTGGTTGCTTCGATCTGGTGAGGATCGCTGTGTCGTCTGCGTATATTGCCAGTGTCGTACGATCAGTTTTTGGAATGTCGTGGGTGAAAATGGAGTACAGAAGGGGTGAAAGGACGGAGCCCTGAGGGACTCCGGCTTCCAGGTCCTGGGGATCTGAAACAGAGTTATTGATTCTCACCTGGAAACGGCGTCCGTCGAGAAACGATCTGATCATTTGAACCATTGCGAGCGGAATGCCAGTCTGATGGAGCTTGTAAATAAGCCCATCATGCCAAACCGCATCGAATGCTTTTGCCACGTCGAGAAACACTGCACCAGTAACTTGCTTGCGCTCGATACTGATGGAAGCGTGCTCTACGACTCGTAGTAGCTGATCAGTTGTTGAGTGATTCGACCGAAAGCCGAATTGTTCGTCGGGGGTTTCTGTCTCTCGAACTTCTCACCCTATTTATACCCGTTCGATTCTCAGTTGTTTCACAGTTCACCAATCAGGATTTAGAATTCAGTTTCCCAGAAATAACTAAACCAATAGAATTTCAGCAATCGAAAACGTTAGAAGTTCATAGAACACGGAAATGGAAACTAATAGAAAACTCCGGAACGAATTATAAAAATCACTAAATCACTTCAAAACCGAAAACTATAACTAAACTCGACTAAAAATTGAACACTACGAACAACGAGAAACAGAAACTTTCACAAATAAAGTCCTTCCTTTAAGATTTGGTCACAATACTCTTCACCAAATATTCAACACAAAATATTCGTCAGTATTTATGTTATCGCCTAAAAGGCATAGTATGTATATTTTAGAATTCAATGAATTACTTCTAAGTATTTAAGTGATTATCCTCTTTCAAAATCTTTTTTGTCGCAAAATACATTAAATACAGGGTGGAGTCAATAGAGGATTATTTGTGATTTTTCCAATAATACTGATTCCAGCTGACCAGATCGGTAATCGTTAAAAAATTGGCTGTGTCTAAACTCCCGGCACCGGTATCCACTCCAATCCCGGCAGCGTCATGAACATTGAAAGTGACGTCACCAACGACCGGGATTCGTCTTCAATCGCGGCTTTCTGCACATCCGACGGGACCAAACAACAATACAACCGGTGCGCAAAACTATTTTTTTTATGTAAATAACTTATTTTCACTGAAAATTGTGCTGTGAAACCGTGCTAAAGTAGGTTGTACTGTGACTAGAGTTGTTTTATTTTCAAATTTTTTATACTGAATTTATAGGGCGTAAATAAATCTTCAAGGTCAGGACAAGATTAGGCCTGTCACATTATGTTGGACATATTCAAAATTGTTCCAAAATGTCATAGTTATGCAGAAGTGGAAAAGTCCCTGAATTATTACGAGGAACAAACTTTGCGAAGTTCTGGAAACGTAATGCACGTCTTATTTGAAAGTGATGTCATCAACTCATCAACGTCTTTCAGGTTTTCCCATCTCCATAAAACTATGAAAATTTGGCCCAATTTTGACACTCGATATCATGTAACACTGTAACAGCCAAACAATAATCTCGGGCTCACCTATAAGCTTAGGTCAAGATTTATTTACGCCCTAAATTCAGTATAGAAATTTTGAAAATGAAACACTAGTTACAGTGAGTACTTTAGCAAAGAAACGATTTCACAGCACAATTTTATAAACCGAATCGTGTATTTTGAAAGGAACTTAACATTACTAAAATCATTTTGAAATTTCCGAATCACGTTGCATTTTTCCTAATAAGAAATTTCACAAAACTGTGGTCATTCAAATAGTAATGAGCAAGCCTTGAAAGTGAAATGTAACTTTAGCCACATCTCTTTTTAAAACAATGTGTTGCAAAAGATAGTGGAGGAGACTGAGAAAGTGTCCAGAAAAAAATTCTTGGACAAAGTTTTCCCGAAATTCTGCCAAGCATTTAGCAAATCAGTATTTCCACTGTCCATTTATTTTTTCAAATGTTCGAAAATGGCGTTCTACAATGTAGGCTCTTTGTTGGGTGGTAAACACTCTAATTCAGTTCATTTTCGATTTCATGTTATAAAATAGTAGAAGGAATTTTTTTTGATTTTTAAGTTTATGCTTAAGTAGCAACCTATCACGAAATAACTTTTCTTTACAAAAACTACAATCACTGGATTATAACCACCTCAATGGAATTAAATTTTTGTCAAAAAATTTCATATTGGAATTAGAGAGTTATGTATGACAAAATTTCGGCGGTATTTGGTATTTTAAATAAAGAAAACTGCCGACAGGCGGCATATATCAATATATTTGTATCATACCGCTGTAACTAACGATTTATTTCCAATTTTCGGCAGCTGTTTCATACGTGAGCAGATAATGCCGCCGGACGGCGGTCTTTTTAGTATTAACTAAGAGTATCGCCGGCGGTCGTTTAACCAGTGCCTATTATTTAACGTCTTTAATGTCTTAATAATTTTGGTGGATGCGCCGAGATAATGTTGAAAACCAAACTAAGTAAAAGTTAACATTTGTTTGTTTATTTACATCTGTATTTGTATTTTTTGGCTAAATTTTACCGACATGTGAAGGTGAGAAGGCAGGAAACTTTAACATAAATCGAAACAAATAAGAATGTATATTTTTAGTACGTGATTTACGCACCAACAAAATTTGATCAAATACTTAATAATTATTGTTTCTCATAACAATTTTATTAGTTAAAGTAATTTATACAGGGTGATAATGAGCCTGACGATCTGGCGATGCAACCAATAAAACACATTTCATTTACGCCTTTGATTCAATTTACATTAGGATTTGCAAGTTGAATCCAAGTTACCATCTTATGTCACTCTGACACCAGCGCAGAGAACGATAGGGTCATTCAATTCTCGCGGAATGATAGAGAAATTAAGAGAAGTCTTTTCGGTGTAACCTCCAAATCAAAATGTATGAAAGAATTAAACATTAAAGGTAGGCAAACAGTTTTTTCTAAATCATAAGATGCAAGGATAAGCAGGGAGACAAGAAAATGATTTTTAGCGAAAAAGGTGTTTAAAATGCTGACCTCCTACTCGTTTTTCTTGGAAGAAAAAAGGGCCAATTATTGAAGATTCCAGTTAAAACGTTCGCCAAAGCAATTCGTTGGAAATGTGTTTCGCGTATCCACAGTGGATTTTCATTGTTAGAAAATTTTGCTTCATCACTGAATAAAATTTTCTAAATAAAGTTATTGTCAAGTTGCATTTGAGTTCTGATAAAGAGACAAAAATCTAATCTGTGTTCAAAATCAGTTTTTCTAAGTTCTTGTACTAACGTGTACTAGCTGCACATGATAGGGATGAATTTTATTTTCCCTCAGAGTACGACAAACTGAAGTCTGGCTGATTTTGTTAGTGCTAGGTCATGGAAGCTATTACACGAACTGAATTTTCCAGAGACCTGCAGTGCGTTTTCTTCTTTTACAAAGAGGCTAATTTCTTTTAAATTCCCTCTCAACAGCAATGCAGGGTACAATGTGGCAATAATAACCAGCACTGATGTCAAAGCTTGTCAAGCACTGTCAGAGCAACATCAGATAACTCGGATTGCAAATGCAAATCGTAATTAAAATTAAATCAAGACGTAAATGAAATTTGTTTTTTGGGTTGCATCGCCAGAATGTCGGGCTCATTATCTTATCTGAATCAACCTGTATTTGTACAATGGATCATAACATCCAACGTTACTCAGCGTAGATTTTTGCCAAAGTTTATGATCGTGTCTTGCAAGCCATAATATTTATAGCTTTTTGCTGTTAGACTTGTACAAAAAAATATAACATTACAGAACAAAACTTGCGACCAAGAAGTGCTCCGTTTTACAAGAAATTTGATGTAATATTGATTCACATTTTTATGTTTTCATTGACAATAAAATTAAGTAGAATTACAGGAAGATTTTTTTTAAGTCTTTGACAGTCTTATAAATTGCAACACTAATGGACACTTTTTTGGTTGTCTGTGCTAATTTAATAGTTATTGATTGTATAAGGGTCTTACAATGTGTTTTATCCGCGCAATGGTTTAAGTAAAGGTTTAAGCGGATAAAACACATGTAAGACCCGTATGCAATACAACGTTTTATTCACAGTCAGACATATATACTCTAAATCCGAGACTAAAACAATATTTGCAAATTATTTTTCAAAATTTTCATTTGACGTTTTGAAGTGACGTTTGTCAAATTAATTTTTAAAATCGGAATACTGGAGATTTAGGCAAGGGACCGTATGGATAAAATTGAGTAAATGCTTTTACTTCAAATTTGGCTTTTTTTATATATTTTTATTTTAGTCACATTTTCGTATTCCGTCCGATGTCTTTGTGACATTGCCCGTTAGGCAAACTTTGCCAACATGAAATTGTATGGAAACTTAAACCTTGCCTGGGTAAATTTTGTCCAATTTTTGAACGAAATAATATAACGTCACTAGGTTTCAGTTAGCTTAACCAAGTAATTTTTGAACGACTTTTAATGTAATAACGTCAAAGTTATCCTAAACAAGCTTTTATGAACGCAATCCTGCATTAGTTCCGGCTTCGTTTACAGTAAAGCTGTGCTCGACATCGAATAAAAAAGAAACCAACTATATTTTCTCATTTAATATAAAGGTAAGTGTGAGAAATGCGGTTTAATTTCGTTACGGGTTTTATGGTGTTTTCATAAAACCTATAGGTTTTATGGATATCATTAGAGATCTCCTAGTAGCAACATCATGGCCTAATAATAGACTGGGTGTGGATAAACATAATTTAATGATTTGGATAATTGAGATACAAGTAATTCTCATTAGTTATTTACATGTTTATTTTGGTATATTGCATTTTATAACAATGTGTCTGAGTAATGTTTACTTTTGCTGTGAATGACAGACAGACGACAGTGTATAGTGTATGTATTAAATTTGTTAAACTTAATTAGTCATTTTTTTGTGAATTACGTGAATTTTAATAGATTTTCATAGATGTTCAATTTCGGAAGTTGTCAGTGTGGTATTCACAGTACATATATTTACGGAATCAACAAAAGGTTTTAGTGGAAAGTTTTCTTCATTACGACATTGTAAATGAAACGTTCCAAGTGTGAATAAATGGATTTTATTGACAACCACTCATGTAATAATTACGCAGATTACTAACTATGCAAAGATTGGAAAACACGTCGGTCAGTAATATTATTTCATTTCATTATTAGACCTGTTGACTGTCAAGTTGAAGGTTGAACTGTACTGGGAAGTATTGTGTTTCTGGCTCACAGGATGGCGCAGTATTTAGCGCCGTATTAGATAACCCATAATACACTTACACTTGCCCATTTTTGGCCAAATAGTTTGGGTTCGTTTCTTCTTTCCTTGGTTATTTAGAAGCCTTCCCTATTTCTATTAGTCACTTGAGGACTCTTTTCCGACTTTGAACTTTAGGTAAACACATCTGGCCGATCTACTGAATCACCGACCGCTAGCCCCAGGCAAAAAGCACCCAAGGGTTTTTACCGACAATATGATTATGCTGAAACACTGATTTGTTTCGAACATTTTAAACAAGGAGATATTAGACCAAACAATTTGCAAATTATATTTAATTATTTCTGAAATTAATGTGATAAATTCTGAACTTCAATTAGAAAAGGCGTGGATTCAAATACTTAATAATACTACAAGTAGAAATGTAATTAATCCAAAGTAGAAAAAGATATATTTTAAGCATAAATTAATGTTCATTGGAATGTTTTTATACGATATACGATTACAACTAAAAAAAAACAATTTACAAATGAATATAATATATTTTGCGTGCAACTGTCAAAAAAACCTCACTTTTTTTCTTGATTTTGAGTCGTGAAATAACACATTTGTTTATAGTAAAACAAAGCCTTGACAACGTAAAAAAAAAGACTTTTTTTACCTGCCGACAAAGACTTTTTTTACGGGTCATGATCTTGAATGAAATCAGATTTTATTAGATAATTCGAACGTTATTTATTAGTATGTGATTAAAAATATTAGAGAATTTGCGCCCTTTCACTGCTCATTTTCCTTAAAAAGCACAAAAAAACAGCACCAACACACACAACAGCACAGGAATGACAATAGTAAACAGTAACTAGGCAAGCCCTAGTTACCAGTGCCCTAGCACACTGCCAAATTGAATTTTATGTAAAGATTCGATCGAAACTTTAATTTTGGTAATTTTTCACAGTTTCACACAAAATTTTGTATGCCACATGGCCGTGAACTATCTTTTTTTTATTCGAATATAATAATAATAATAAAATAATAATATTCATTCTCATAAAAAAGTCTTAGTTCATGGTCTTGTAACATAAATAACTATATTAGGTACACATAATTATAATAGTATTAATAGTATATTATGATACGAGTTTTATAAGACGCATTTTGTCGCACGCACGGAATTGGGGCACGAGAGTGCAGCGAATATAATAATATAATTATATTATTATAATATATTATTATTATTATTATTATTATTATTATTATTATTATTATTATTATTTGTTAATACGCGAAAGAAATACTAACTACCTAGAACACAAAATAACAAAAAAAAATTACCGAGTGGTCCGTCAAAGCGAAATTAGTAAGTGAAAGAGGAAGAATAAAAAAAATACAATTTTGACGGCAAGGCACAATTTCACACTTAAATTAATAAAGAATGCGAAAATATCAAAAAATGCGGGGTCTTGCTGCCACCTGACCGCTTCACGTTTATTAGGTATATCTTATCTCTTGCAGACCAAACTTGCCAACATTCAAAACCCGAAATTTAAAAAGTGCGCTAACATTATTAATTTTTTACAACTGTGTGAATAAAAATGTTGATGTTTATGAACTGCTTGACCATCCACTGACTGAATATTTGTCACTGTTTCATTCAACATTTCAGCTTCAGCCGGAAACGAAAGCCGTAATTCGACTTATCATGCAAATTCCGTTCGTGCTTTCCGCCAACCTTCACGGGGGTGACTTGGTCGCTAATTATCCGTACGATGAGAGTAAAACCGAAAGACAAAAGGACGAGTATTCTAAAAGTCCGGATGATGAGACATTTAGGTCGGTAGTGAGTTAGATGTAGCGAAAATTTAACAAATTGCGAATTTTCAGGCATTTAGCTTTGGCTTATTCGACCCATCATGCAGATATGGCAAGTCCGACGAGAGGAGGATGCGGTGATGCTGACAGTGATCGGTTTGGGAAACAAGGGGGAATTACCAATGGGGCCAAATGGTACAGCTTAGCTGGGGGTAAGTTGGTGCAAAAATTACTGACAAAAACCTAAAACAACTCGTCGAAAAAAGACGAAACAAAACAAGGATTTACAGCTTGACTCCTTAAACTTATTATGAATTCACAACACTCTAGCGATTTCTTTATTTTATTCGGGTTCGTCTTTTAGATTTTATGTGGTTCGTAAACTCGTCTTTTCATGACACCTTAGAGAAAGTTTTTATTTTACGATCTCTTAGCTTGTGACTTGGGTAGAATACACAATTTAAATTTTCGTTGTTTGCAGGAATGCCGGATTTCAATTATCTGTCGAGTAACGATTTTGAGATAACTTTATAACTCGGTTGTGACAAGTATCCACCGGCATACACTCTTCAGCGAGAATGGGAAAGGAACAAGAATGCATTGAATAATTTCATTTGGCAAGTGAGTTGTGTGTGAAATGATGCATCAAGAAATGAGAAATAAACAGTGGTTTTGTTTCAGAGTCATATTGGTATCAAAGGAATTGTTTATGACAGTGTTTTAAATAGGGGAATAGCAAATGCGATTATTCATGTCAAGAATATCACGGGTGGACAAGTTAGAGATGTGCAACATGATGTTACTTCAGGTAGGTAAATGTTGCTGTTTTTTTTAAATGTCGGACTATCTCTTGACTGAGAGGAAATAAACGACATCCAACTGACCTAAAAGTTAAAAGTCCTCATGGCAAAACCGATTTTCAGCTTTTTTTTCAAAAATACCTATAGCTGTTAAAAGAGCTTGGTTTAAGTTTTTATTCGTTCGAATCATGCTAATATACAACAGTTGGCCCCACAAACTAAAATTTTTATAATAACGATTACATTTATTAAAAGTGCTCTGCAAGTGCTGACGAATGCTGTAAATTAAATAAAAAATGCTACGTAAATAAATAAGAAAAATCAAGTATATATTGGGGGGCCAACTTAACGATAAGCCCCACAAAATGTAAAATTTTAAAATCCAACTGCTTTTCTAGAAAGTGCTCTACAAGTGCTGAAAGATGCTGTATGATATATAAAAAGTGCTGCGAAAATAACCCCAAAAATTAAGGTCGTAAATGTGGGGCCAACTAGACGATAGCCCCACAAAATGTTAAACTGTAAAATGTAACTGCATTTCTAGAAAGTGCTCGACAAGTGCTGAAAGATGCTGTGTAATATTTAGAAAGTGCTGTGAAAATAACCCCAACAATGGGGGTGGCATATATTGTGGACGGGGCCAAGAGTACTACTGTAATACCTTTTTTCTGAAAGTACTTGACAAGTGCTGCAAGATGCTGTACCTATAATATTTAAAAAATGCACTGAAAGTAAACTCAAAACCGGGCATTATATGTACAGGTGTGTTCATTGTAAAATTTTCTATGATGCAACCAATAATACTAATTACACCTTAATCTAATTCCTAGAAAATTACGAAATTAATGATTGCATTGTTTTCAGTCTTGAAAATTTTTTTAATTAATTTTAATTATTATTTAAAAATCAAACTCATTATCAACTGTTAAGTGTAATTAGGTATAGTTATTTATTGTACAAAGCGATCAACAAGTCCTTCTATCAAGTAGACGTATTATTTGAGAACGTGTGTCCGGTGTCAGGTATAATAGAGCACGTTCTAAAAATATTTTTTTCTACTTTTGTTTCGTACTGAGGTCATTACGATACGCCATTTGGGTTTTGTAATATCCAACGGAGTGCTATAATAATTACACTAAAAACCAGGGTAATTTAGTTGGAAAATGATGGCAACCTAGTTTTTTGACAATTATCTGAGAGAAGTGTCAGTGTCAATCGTCACCTGTTTCAAGTGATAATTTAATCAAATGAATCAATTTCGAACCTTTAGAAGCTTTTGTACCAACCCTGATACGTAGTCCCTTCGAACACCTTTCGAGTAGTGTACAAACATGACTTCAAAAGCCAGTGCAAGTGAGTAATTTGAGATCCCATTCTCCTTAGGCCAATTTTCAAATTCCGCGTATTTGCCACAAAAGCCCGTATTCGTTGAGGGGTTACATTGCAAAACGTCTTGGACACTTTCAGAATACATTTTACGAATAAACTAATGACGATCCAAATTATTAATTTAATTTCATGATCCATGCAAATGCTGTCAACTGCCACAAAATTCTATAAATTTCGAAATTGATTTTTTTTGTTAAAAAAGGTGCAAAGTAGAAAAAATAGTGTATGATATCTCGTTTATAAGACATTTTGTCGCACTTACTCTATTAGCCAATTCCGTGCGTGCGACAAAATGCGTCTTATAAAACTCGTATCAATATACTATTATTTGTATACAGTGTCCCAAAGTAAAATACACAACTAAGTTCAATTTTTTTAAATTGAAACCCCTAATTTTTGTTTGATTTTTGAATTCGCCATTAAATTGTCGATAAAACGCACCCGGGTTTCTTTGACTTATCTGTCATAGTGTTTGAGTTATGCCAATTTATATACCAAAATAGCTTCGTACATAGGCCTATATAAAAATTTATAACTTCAGAACCATTCAAGATAACTTATCCAACTTTTTTCCAGTCGATTCCTTAAGCTTTAGTGCATCTGTTGCAGGAAAAGCGAACTCGGAGTCTATATTCCATCGCTTACTACGATTTTTTGAAAATGACAAATTACAAATGGCAATAACTCGTTTTTTTTAAGTACAACACCTTATTTTTTATTGCACTATTGCATGGCACTTTTAAGAGCTTTTCGTCGATATAGGGGATGTGGTGTCTATATTGTAAAATTTGGGAGATTTTTGCAAAATACTAAATATTAATTTATTTCTCGAAAAAAAAAAAAAAAGGAATCGTGTAGGCCGCTGTCATAAAATTAGACACTCAATAATAACTTTCAATAATTGTACACATCCTATTAGCTGTTTCAAAGCAATAAAAACGCCAACGTCGCATTTTCTCTCAAAATTAGCTGTTATAAATTATTCATGCACTTCAAAAAAATAATAGCCAATGTAATTTATACAATGTGTTCAAAAATGACTGTTCATCAAGCCGCCTATGAAATTTGAACGTAATGTGCCGCTTAATTTAAATTGTGAATAAAGTCAAAGTGACATATCCGTCAAATTATACAAAAAGGCTTCAAATCCAAAAACGAAAGAATACACAACAACAAACATCACAAATCAAGGCAAACCCTACACTTGAAACAACTTTGGCGAAAAATGCAAAAAAGTGAGTAAAAAGCTAATTCAAAGATTTGGCAGAGAAACTACATTCGTCATGTGGACGAGGCGGCACATTGAATTTGAATTCCATAGTCAATTTGATGAACAGCCATTTTTGAACACATTGTACTTTCAATGAGGGATCTAATCACTAATAACTATTTTACAATTTTATCAATCTTATTTAAAAAAATAATTCGGTAAAATGCGACGTTGGCGTAATAGGCACACATTTAGTTATCAATAATAAATTTCACTCGTGAAGTATTATTGAAAATAGTCTACTGTATTGGTGAAGCTGATAGAAAGAAGTCTCCTATTAGCATGCAGAATCTACAAAGCAATCAAAAAGTCTTTCTATCAAGTAGGTGCATTACTTGAGAACGTGTGTCCGGTGTCCTGTATTAGTTCAGTCAGCTGTCAAAATTTAAACCGACATTACCTCAAACGTAAATATTAGCTGTTTCAAAACTATAAAAACGCCAACGTCGCATTTTACCGAATTATTTTTTTAAATAAGATTGATAAAATTGTAAAATAGTTATTAATGATTAGATCTCTCATTGAAAGTATAAATTACATTAGCTATTATTTTTTTGAAGTGCATTAATATTTTATAACAGATAATTTTAAGAGAAAATGCGAAGTTGGCGTTTTTATAGTTTTGAAACAGCTAATAGATGCCGTGAATCCGTGACACAAATAACACCCAAACATTACACGACCCGAAAATGGTGTCTATGGGGCAAAACTGGATTCCAACAATAATTTAATTTGCTTAATTTTTTTGACATTTTTCCTTTGACATTAGGCTTGAGTTCCGCAGACATACGTCCTTTAACTTCTAAACTTACTTGATAGAAGGACTTTTTGATCGCTTTGCATTAGGGTCTTACAACATGTTTTATTCGCGCAAAGGTTTAATTAAGCGTATAAAACACACATGTAAGACCCGTATGCAATACAAAGTTTTATCCACAGTCAGCCAAATTATTTTTCAAAATTTTTATTTAACGTTTTGAAGTAACGTTTGGCAAATTAATTTTTAAAATCGAAATATTGCATTAGTTCCGGCTTCGTATACAGTAAAGCTGTGCTCGACATCGAATAAAGAAGAAACCAACTATATTTTTCATTTAATATAAAGGTAAGAGTGAGAAATGCAGTTTAATTTCGTTACGGGTTTTATGGTGTTTTCATAAAACCTATAGGTTTTATGGATATCATTAGAGGTCTCCTAATAGACTGGCTGTGGATAAAAAATACTAATTTATATTTTTAGTTGCATCAAAAAAAATTTCAAGAGAAACCATAATAAATTCACCCTGTATATGATTTAAATAAACGGCAACCCTACGAAACATCTAGATAATTATGGATGTTAAGTGGTATTAGCTGTTTCAAAACAATGTGAAAGCCAACGTTGCATTTCACCAAATTATTTTTTTTAAATAAGATTGATAAAAATGTAATATACTTTTTTCTATTTCGCATACACAAATGCAATTTTGTACAACTGTAGTCAATGGAAACAGTTAGACAAAATGAATCTTTGTCTCATTGAAATAGTAACTTTTTTGTTCATGATTGGTATTATTGGTAATGAATTTCTGTCAGTTCTGTCAAACCGCAAACCTCCCAATTTTCATATTCAATGTCGTACAACAGAAATGCTACAGAATTTGGTCGGATTGAACGTAAGTATTAGATAGTTAACTTGGTTATCTTGTGTTTGGCCCAAAAGAATATCCCTTTGGTTACTGAATGCGATCGCGTGACTGTCGTCATCGTCAAACTCACAGCGAAGCCGGGTCAACTGCACTTCGTCGGGAACAATTTACTCACAGCAGTGTTTGCGATGTCTCTCAGCTCGGAAGGAGTGCACAACATCCATCAGAATCCATATCTAATTGAACGAAGTAACGAGAAAACCATCAAATATGCAGTAACAATGCAATAAGATTTGAAATTTGTAATTTATTTTCAATAAACTGTCATTTCATCCCATACGTCATATTACCAACCCAAAATCTCAAAAGTTACTAGGTCATTATTTAAATGATTTAAACAAAGAATTTCAATAAATAAAGGCGAAATAGAAAAAATAGCATATTACACTCGTTGTACAAGACATCTTGTCGAACTCGTTCGACAATGGACTGTCTTGTACAACTCGTATAATAATATACTATTTATACTCTGCGTTTATCATAGGGATATTTTTTTTAACTCTGAACATAGCTCTATGTTCAATCTGAAAAAAAAACAGATCAAAGCATTGCAAGCAATTGCGAGTATTCCTATGCAACTAATTATTCTATGCACTGTCAAAATTTCAACTTGTCAATTAAATCTTCCAAGATTATTTTAGTAAAGAAAGATTAATTTTTATGAAATTTATTAATCATCAGGTAATAGTAACATGTAAAGAATGATAAATTACTTTAATAAATATTCGAAATCTCTTCAAATTGGTTCAAATAACTTGACATCAAATAATTACCTTTACGTATCATTGGTAACCTAAATTAGCACAGTGTGCTTTAATGAATTTAGGGATAATTAGTTTTCAAGATTTTTCATCGATAATGAGTGGAATGAGTACGATCGATGTAATCATCATTTCTTCTTCGTTTATTTTTTATTATTTATTACCGTTACCAACAGACACAAAATTCCCTAGACGACAATTTTTTTTTATTAAAATAAGAAAAAAGGGGGCGCAAAGTATAAAAAATATAAAAAATGACCTGTTACCAACCCAGTAGCAAAAAAAACTAAATCATAAAAAATATTAATTTTTAATGTTTTTGAGAGATTCGTTACAAAAAATATTGTACCTAACTTGTTTGGAAAGCAATTTCCCACATTCGCACTTCATGCCCTCTCTGCGCTCATGCCGCAAACAAAGTGCTCATGTGGGAAATTGTATTTTCCAAACACCTTAGGTAAATAGGTAAATAACTATGTATTTCAATTGGAGAGAGTATATCGTTTCATTTGATGCAATCAAACATACTAATAATTATACCTAGCACTTAATACTGCAGTTGATTTTTAAATAATAATTAAATTAAAGACAATACTGAGAACAACGCAATCATTGATTAATTTTGCAATGCATTTTTTTTATATTATGCAGCACTTGTCAAGTACTTTCGGAAAAAAGGTACTACGGTAGTACTGTTAGTTGGCCCCGCCCACTATATACATTGTGGCCCACAACTCGTCCCCCACCGGAAAAGTGCATATAGTGTAGGCAATTCTGAATGGAAAGTTTCTTTAGAAAAAAGTTCTAACTCTTTGCGTTTGAGAGATAAGAACGTTTCAAAGTAGCCACCAAAGGCCTTGTTCCGGATAGAGTTCCTATATTGGAGAGTTGGGACACTGAACGTCAAACCGAGCCAATTTTGTATTATGTGGATAAGGTATATCGTTCTATCCTTTTTCATTAAAATTTTTGTTAGCAACTTATGTCAGGTCATGTCAAAAATTATTTTAAGGTTATACAAATATTTGTCAAATAAATGAAATGATATAAATTTACGCCAAATTTAACCAGGGACGGAGGAAATTTAAGAATTTTGGGATACCGTATAAAAACAAAAATAATTGAATACCTACAATACAGGGATGGGCGTTGACACGTCGACTTTGATTGTCTACACGACGTGTCAACAATTGCGTCGACAATGTCTACAATGTCAACAGTGTCAGCAATGTCAACAATAGGTCGACAATGAAAATTTGAGGTTATGTTGTGTTTTATATCACATTTTCTTTTAAAGAAAAAATTCTTTTGAGAACAAAGACGAAGAGGCTAAAGATGAAGAGTGAAGCGTAAAAAAGAAAAAAGAGACTAATTTGTTTTGCTTTCTTGTTATCGTTTTTCGAGAATTTTATTTTTATTTATTTATTTCATCATACCTTTAAGTTTTTTTTTTAACAATTATACACCAATTTCATAGTCAAATACCAGTTTAATGTCAAAATTTATTATTTCTGTATTGTTGACATAGTTGACATTGTTGACATCACTTTCGTGACGTCGACGTAATTGTTGACAGGTTAACAATTAAATTGTCTACCTTGTATTGTTGACACGCCCATCCCTGCCTACAAATATTTGCTGTTCACATACCTCAAATTTCTCGACATTTACCTTCCAGTAATGAATATACAAATTAAAACACTTCATTGTTAAATGTCTTTATTTTCGCCACAATTTTTGGTTAAACATCGATTCTCAATAGTTGCATGGTCATCAAGAACCACCATATTTTCCGGCGTTGTTTTAAATGTCACAAAAATTGATACTGAAGGTCTTTTTTTGTAAAAAAAAGGAAAAGAAATTGAGGATTCAAATAACTATAATTTGGAACAGATCTAAAATTTGCGTCGCAGCCCTCGCAACTAACGGCGGCCAAGCAACAGATTCATCTCTTCTAAGAATTTTTGGTTCAGGTATTTTGGTAATGCAGCGACACATTCCCAAAATTTCATGATTTTGTACAATAAATTGTTCAGACAATCTACTTCTTTAAATGCTTGTTAATAATAAATGTAAAAGGTACAGTTTCTCTTCGTTTCATCGATGATTAGTACCATTTCTTAAAGTTAACTGAAAAATGTTTACATTGAAATTGAAATTCTTGTACTTACAAAGAAATCTCTTTTAAAATTAGGTGTTCATATCATCATATCAAGAAAAACGTTAAGGTGACGATGACTTCCAGACTAAACACAGTTAATCAAAGAAAAAGGGAAATATTTTTCACAAATTTATTTGACTTTTCTGAAAAATTGAAGTGTAACACCACTGATTTTCTATCTCAATTCGTTTTTTATACATGCGAGCTGACGTATACGAAACAAAATTTCGAAAATTGACATTCAGTGTCCCAACTCTCCCAATATAGGAACTCTAGTTCCGGAGAATTACGAGAATAAAACACGTTGCTAAGAAACCAAAAATAGGTACAACGGATTATAATATTGTGCACTTGAAATATTTTTCATTCCTTAGCAACGCATCTACTATAGGCACTACACCTGGAAGAGAGCTTCTGGGATTGGTCACTTTGAAACCTTTTTATCTCCCAAACGAAGAATAAAAGACCTACTATTTTTGCATTTTTGTCATCTCCATTGCTGTTACCACCAGCACATTTCCGGTGGGGAATGAGTTGTGGGCCACGCTGTATGTGACCCCCATTTTTGGGGTTATTTTTGCAGCATTTTCTAAATATTACACAGCATCTTTCAGCACTTGTCGAGCACTTTCTAGAAATGCAGTTAGATTTTACAGTTTAACATTTTGTGGGGCTACCTCTAGTTGGCCCCACATTTACGACCTTAATTTTTGGGGTTATTTTCGCAGCACTTTTTATATATTATACAGCATCTTTCAGCACTTGCAGAGCACTTTCTAGAAATGCAGTTGGATTTTAAAATTTTACATTTTGTGGGGCTATCGTGAAGTTGCCCCCCCAATATATACTTGATTTTTCTTATTTATTTTATAGCATTTTTTATTTAATTTACAGCATTCGTCAGCACTTGCAGAGCACTTTTAATAAATGTATTCGTAATTAAGAAAATTTTAGATTGTGGGGCCAACTTTACGGACCTGTTTTACAGGGACATACGATGCGATTTCACCTCGAGCACATTTTGTAAATTGCAATGAGTTGGTGAGTATTACAGATATCGAAATGATTCTTGCACCAACAATTTACTTGAAGCCTAAGCTTAAGTTCATCTCGATGATGTAAGTGTCTATTTATTTAAATAAAAAACTTTTTCGCATCTCGAAGATTTCGCTCACAAATATGCAAAGTTACATGAAAATTTAATTTTTTCGGTTTCTATTTATCAAAGCTCAACCCTGTGTAACTACGTGAAAATCTGCATTTATTGAGAAATCTTTTGCAAAAAATATGAAGTTTGTAGCTTTATCTAGAAGGAAGATACGAGGATGTAAACACAAAATTTGTTCAACTTTCGATTTTTGTAGGCGACCGTAATATTAATTGTATAGACCCCCACGCCAATGAACCTGCTGCAACGGATCAGTTATGGATAAATATTGAACGTCGCGAGAGCGCTGCGACGAGTCAGCTTGTCGACTGTACCGTCATGGCCTCCTCGTTAAAATTCCGCACTTTGTTCATCAGCAGTAGTAATGCCAACACGCGTGCTACTTGCATTGTTTATTTATTTCTCATCAGCAGTAGTAATGCCAACACGCATGCTACTTGTTTTGTTCTTTTGTTGTTTTGCTTGTTTTGTGTTCAGTTGGCCAATTGTTTTTTGTTTGTTTGATTTTATTGTTTGTTTCATTTCCATTTCATCTATGTTTCATTTTGATTGATTTTGATTATTAATTAACAAATGCAGAAATTAAACAATGCTTTCCTCCCCACAGGTGTTTATTATTATTGTACTCTCCCAAGTCAAATCCCCACACAAGCGTATTACAACTATCTGGTCCGCCTTTTTCGTAAAACACAACGTAGGTTCCTCCACCTTGATGACGATCACGACTTTTGGCCATTTTGTATTTTATATTTTTTATTTGAATTTTGCTGTTATTTTACCCCTCTTTAGCCAAGGCGGACAAAAAGAAGGTGGGGGCCCTTTGGGTCCTCACAAAATGATAAGAAGTAAAAATAATTTAACTTAACCAAGAATAGTTGAACTAGCAATAAGAATAACATAATTTTTGAGATATACGCATTTTAGAAAGTTTTGGTCGTTTATAAAAACCGTTTTAAGCTGAAAAAATAGTTTTGTTCTAGAGAAATGTGAAATTAACAGCAAATTCGAAAAATTCTCTGCCTGCAGCTATTCCGGATACCATTGCCGGCAGCTGAGGCGCTGCCTAAAAGTTAATGCCAACTTCCGTGACACTGCATCATCGAGCGATGTCCTAGATAACAAGTAAAATGTTAAAAAAAATCTAAGTCTTATTGTTGAAGATATGATGAAGCAAAAAGTAAACAGAAATGAAAGTATTTGCACTACTATTTCGGATCCAGATTCATCTGTGGTATAAATGATATTTCATAAAAGGACTTAGTAACATAAAAACTGAAGAAACCTTTCCAAATTTTTTTAGAAACGTTAACAAAAGTTTTGAGTCAACAATGATGATAAATCGTTTTTGTAATAAGACAGTTTTCATTCGTTAGGATTCCATTGTTTTCATATATAAGTGTTTTGGAGTTCACATTTTTTAAATTTTTTGCATTTGCGTTCCGTTCCTTTATAAAAATTTAAAACTTTATAATTGTTAAATATTTTGAAATCGTAGGTATTTGAACAAAAAAATGGCCATGAAACCGTACTAATTTAAAGAGAAAATAAAAAAGCAATTGTGAAAAATGACAGTTTTTATAGTTTTGAAACATATTTGTTGCTGTGTATTTTTTTAGAATTTTAGACGTACTCGTATTCACTTAGAAATAGCACAAAATTCGTTCTCTACCATTAATATAATATGAGATCCGACCAAGTATTTTTATTATTTTGGAGATCAAAACCCTTCCGTTCTAGAGTGAGAAAGCGTATGTCAACAACATACATGCTTACAAATGCAGATGCAAAAGTTACATAATTTTGTTCCAAGAATGTGTGTGGCTGCTTCATTGATGGTCGCATTGGCCCACCTTTATTTCCAAATTTGTTATAGGGCGACCCTATTAGACAGTTGCTGTACTAACCGATCGTCAAAAAGTGCTCAAATTGTGTCCGAGCTAAGTGGTATGTGTCTGTGTCTAAACTAGGCTTGAAGGCCACTAAAATCGCCTGAAATGACATGTCTTCAGAAAATTCGATAAGAAAAGAAAACGCGTGTGTTGAGCGACTTCAAATTTTATTTGTAGCTTGTTTAATCCATGGACACCGGGATGACATAAATTTAAAGTTGATAGTACACAAGCATCACTTAGAAAAATAATCCTAAATTTCATCTTTACAAAGACAGAATTTTTTGGGTCGTTTTTAACTCGATTTATTTTGCATTTGTAAAACATTATCGGCAATAAAAAGTATGTCAACCCGGGAAGAAAAGTATCGGCATTCACATGCTGTCTTCAAAAATTCGAAGTAAGAGGCCGTAGTGACGTCACGATCACCGCGCAACGCTACTAAATTGGTATTTATCTCAATAACTAAAACAGCTATCGAAAAACGGTTTTCGACAATTATTTTCTATCACATTGACCTATTAAAATCAGACTGATATGGTCCCAACGAACTCACAGAGCCTTTAAAGTCAGTTTGTAGAATATCGCAATGTCTCTTTGGTTGGGCAAAAATTTTAATGTCATCTGCAAACATAGTACAAGGAAAAATAAGAAAAGAGGGAATCTCTGCTATAAATATAATAAAAAGTTTAGGCCCATTGCGGCGCACCATTAGCAACTTTTACTAGATCATTTGCAACTATGTCGAAACATCATTTTTCTGTGCTTTCTGTTATTTTTAGATCTGAAGCATTGTTGTCACTTATCGTAGCATTTGTTTATAGCAAGTCCACAAAGAAACATTTCTGAACAATGTGTATATGTAAATGTGATTGATTGATAAAACTGTATTTTTTGTAAAATTTTTTTTTGAAAATTTACGCTTTAGAAAGTAGGATTTATACCTAAGGGAATAGTAAGTTTATATAACGTCAAAATAACGGATTTCTATGTTTAATCCTCTTTGAGAGTGGAATTTAAAAAAATTATGAAACACGCGTTTTTTATTTTAAGTCTATAGCCCAAATAAAAATTCTCATGAATAAGTTCAAAAATGAAGAAATTTTATTTTTAGCCAGCCCCCTTAGGGGTGGAATCTTTAACCGAAATCCTATGTACCAATTTGCATGAATATAATTTTTAAAATTACGGATATTCAAATTTTCAAATACATTTTAGCACCATATTTAACCCCCTTAAGGGATGATTTTTCATAAATCTTAAAACACGTTTTCTTGATTTTTCACCGAAAGCTCAAATTCTCATAAACATAAGTTAAAAAATTCGAAGGAAGCATCCTGTTATCTCAAAGTGGGCCAATTTTTTTTTCAAGTGTAAAGTGGAGGAGTGTAAAAAACCAAAGTCGATCCCACAAATTTTTAATGTATGTAAAGTAATGTATGTAAGTAACATGTATGGAGGGGCAGTATGCTTTCGAGACTTTCTGTGTCTCATCATCAGTGCCTGTTACGAGAGTTAATAAAGGAAATTAGCTACAGAGATGTAAAAAATGGAAAAATCTTACCTAGTTTTAGTCAGTACCATAGAGAAGAAGAAAATTAAAAAAATTTTTTTCAACTTGTAAAAAACACTGATATTAAAACTATTGAATAGTATAAAGCATTATTCAATAGAAGTTTTGTGCACAAAATGGACGTTAAATGACAAAAACGGATAATTTTTTTTTTAAAAACCCCGACGACGCGCATCTCACGCGCCAAGAAAATATTGCTAAAGAATACTTATTATCCTTGGTATTAACATTGTTTGGTATTAACTCAGTTTTGTTCGTCCAAAAAAATATACCGCAAATATCACCGACTATTAGGAAGCCATGTAAATTTTGGAACAAACAAGGGGTCTCGAAAAAAAAAAAAGTCGAGAAGTCAGAAACTCTACTTGCAACAAAACGCGTACCTTAGGTTGACCAGTCTAAAAGGGGATCATCATTTTAGTCTCAAAACTATTTTTTGACGGAATAGAAGGGGTGGGGGTTAGTTCTTGAGATCCTGTAATTGGGCTGAAACTGGTCAGTGCTCTCTCTATAGGTGTTAGGATCACAAGAAGAGTGCCGGGAGAGAGAGTAATAAAAAACTTAAAATGTTTGATTGGTGCTTCGATTCGGTGTTAAATTCCAAATTGTGTAAAAGAATAAAATCATACTTATTTTTTTGCGGATTTTTAAGTTCTACGAAGATTCTAGTTATAGATATTATTATTTTTTTTTCCCAGCGCTTCTGCTGCATGACGAACAAACTACGATAAGACTGGTACTTAAAAATCCGCTCTTTAGTAATCAGATAAAGGTCGGACCAAATAGTACATTGTCGCGCCAGCGGCGGCAAATGCAGATTGACCAATTAAACAGAAAATTTAGATAAATGGCTGAATTTTTGCTAAAAGTTTGTTAGAGGTATCTACGTGACAGTAAATTTGGTTTCAGTCTTCGGCAAACCAAAATTGATAAAGATTCAGTTTACTGCAATGTTTGTGGTGACAATATAGTACATGTTGCAACCACAAAACATCTGCAAAATAAATCTGGAAATTCGCCTACCGAGTTTTATGAGGACATTTGCGAAGCTTTTTTATCGGCAAATGTCCCTCTTTCGAAATTACAACATCCTTGTTTACGACAACTTCTTAAAAAATATACTGGACGAAATATACCAGGCGAATCTAAAATAAGAAAGAATTATATATCGAAGCAGTACGACAAAACCATGACAACAATAAAGTCACAGATATCTGAGAATTATATATGGGTTAGTGTAGACGAGACCACAGATATTAAAGGCCGATGTGGTGTCAATATAATTGTTGGTATTTACTCATCGCATTTTTATCAACTTGTAATCTTTAATATTTTTATTTCATTAAATTCTTTTATTTTACAAAATTTAAAATGTTTTCAATTGACTGCATCCCTTCTCCCAAAAATAACTGTTTCCGCAACATAGCCGGAAAACCTACGTTCAATATAAATTTATTCGTTCTGTAGCGGGAAAAACTGCTCAGGCCCTTTTGGAACTCAAATTAGAAAAATAAGTAATATATGAAAAACTCAAAAACCCGCCACAGAAGAATTGGCGCAGCCGGTAGGATACGCGGAGGGATAAGAAAATTAAAATGTTGGAGTTTTCGCCAAAATTTTTAATGCAAAATGGATGAGCGTAGCCGTTTTTAATTAACTAATTCTCGAGAAAAGATAACACGTAAATTAAAAGCAACAATTATAAATATCTTGGAAATGACATGTGAAATATGTTGTTATTTCGACACAAAAATATTTTATTAAAAACATTAGCACAATTTTGGAAATTAAAATCACTTAAAATGTCTCGATTCGAATTCAACATTCAAAATTGTGTTTAATCGATAAATAAATAAATTTTAGGAAGTTTAAAAAAATTTTTACGAATCACTTTAAATTTTACGTAATTAATAATTTGACACATAATTGGAAAATAATTAAAACTCACCGTGCATAAAGAATACACTTTTAATTTGTTTTGAAAGAAACTTGTAAGGGTAGATTAATAATTATACACAAATGGATAGTTATAAAAATTTAATTAAAAAGAAACCTATTTTGGCAGTGCTAATGCAGCCACACTTCAATGTCCAATCCAAACTCAGTTACGACAAAGGCGGCAGCTAAGTACCCCACCACGAAACCCCCCAGGTATCCCTGGAGTGTGAGGGGTGGTTCTGACCGCCAGTAAAGGTGTATTTCAGGAATAAACTCAAAGGTCTCTTCCGGGATCTCGTCAAGGATAATGTCTATTTCCTCGTCCGTGAGGTCTGTGTGGTTGTGGACGATTTGGAGAAAATAATCTTCAAAATTTTGGTTTTTTGATTGGTTGTTCTATGACAGTAGATAGCAACATAAATAAAAAATAGTCTGCATCGCGATTAACTCCAAACATTTTGGTTGTTGTAAATTAAGTAACTTTTGGTCAAAATTACTAAAATAATTTAATTAAATTAATAAGTAAAAATTTAATTTTGTTTTTGAAAAATTTTGGTTAATAGGTAATTTGAAAAAAAAATAATAATAAATAACTTGAAGTTTTATTGATCGAGACTGATGACGAAGTGTTGTAATTCAACTTTAAATAAATAACCCGGAAAAAAGTTTAAGAAATTTTTATAAATTGCTTGTACACTTACGAGACATGGTTGCACGAGAACTGTTGAAGATTAAATAAAAATTATTGCACATACCAAAAGCCGATCTACATCAACTTGAAAATTATATAAACAAAAGTTCAAAAATGATTAGGAAGATCACAGAGGTCCTGTCGAATCTCAGATAAGAGGGCGATGAGTAATTATCTCTTTCGCGCGTTGGAAACTTTGTATTAACTTATTATCACTATCACGCCGAAATTTTTATCAAAGGTTACTTTATAAAATAATTGGGACTCAATTGCGTTTTTATTTTGAAACACTGTGGTTAAACATTTATCAAGGTAGCAAAAAGAAAAGGAAAACTTGGTTTTGGAAATGTAAAATGAAAGTTTATTTTTTTTTGGAAAATTTAACTTTTTAGAAGAAAAATTTACTTTCACGTAATTAATAATTTGGAAATTAATAATAGAATAATTCAGACCACATCACAAATTAAAGCCTACCCACGTAGATTCTTAACTTCTTCATTTTAAAGGACGCACTTTTATTTTTGGGAAAGAAAATTGTAAAGGAAATTTGATAATCATACGCAATTAGGTACTTACAAAAATTTAATTCATAAACATACAGACTCAAAATTTATCTCTTCCAAACATCTGCATAGATCATGTGACCGTCATTAAATTCCCATGTGACCAAAGCTTTTCGCGTTTCGAAGACGCCCCAGTACATCCGTAAGGTCTTTGGACCACCGTTCCGTTCCAGAAGAATGATTCCTCTAATCACGTCAAAGAGGCTGGGTGGAAATCTACGAACCACTCTGTACACCTCTGAGCTGGTTAGGTCGCCAACTATGCTGATTTTAGAAATCGGATATTCCCCCAAGTAGCCTGCGGGATGTTCTGTAATAACAAAAGAAAGAAAATTTGACAGTCTAAACTGGGCTTAAACTCAAACAGAATTTGGTTGTTGGAAATTAATTAAGTTTGGGTCAAAAATTAATAAAATAATTACATTAAAAATTAATAATAATCAAAATGGTTAATTTATGAGAAATCATTGATAATTTTCACAAAAGCAGTTAAAAATAAAGAATAAAAATAAAAAGAAATATTAACATATCATACAACAAAAGGCACAAACTATCACCTGCATTATCAGTCAAAATAAGAAAATCATAGAAAAAAAAATCTCGGTACTTACCCATTATTGTTCGTCTCAAAACACTTTAGAAACTGAACTAAGATTAAAAATATAGGCACTTTTTAAGAACGCAACAACAGTAGGAGGAAGGGTAGCATCACGTGATTGTCTTTATCTTATTGGGTTAATTACATCTAAGCACTAAAATAATTTTCTGTAGGATGAAAATTGTGAATTATTCTTAATAATTTCTTAATCCACAGATTAAAGAGGGTATGATAAAAGTTATGATGGTGTTCGCGTGGGAAATTTATGTTTAAGTCGAAAACGGCGGAAAATTATGAAATTTTACCATTGAACTCGTACAAAATAAATCGTGGTAATTAAGATAAGGAAATCTAATGCGTCCGTTTCTTTTTAGGTGCCGTAACCAAACGGACATATTAACATAAAATTCGTGGTTCGCGAAAACATTCAAATTTGCTGCGAAAAACTAGACCATTTTTATTTTGCAAAACATAAATTAAACAAAATGCGTAAAATAAGCGTTCATTCTCGTTGAGTACCGGCAATTTGAAAGGAAATAAGGATGCCGAATTCGAATCCTCTAATACACTCTGAGGATGAATAAAATCCTTCGCCTATTGACAACGACCAGATAAGCGACGGTGGTAAGGTAAGATCATTGGGATCGGCAGCGGCCGCATCTCATTTAATCCCAATAAATTCGGGCGAAGGATCGCTCAAACCCTTTTTCGGATTCGTCGAAGACACTACGGAATTAGAAGGATGGAGCCAATTGCAAACTGTCAAGGACACTCATCTAAAATATCAAGATCTAGCTCGACGCATGGTCGAGTGTACTGAAGACCCGCAAGGTGCAGGAGGCACCCGGGATAGACTAAAGGCAGCGTTGATTCACCGCTTTGAAAAGAAGGTTTCAGCGGTGGATGCGCTTCATCAATTCCGAAAATGTAAACAACAGGTCGGAAAAGCGGTTACCAAATTCGCAGAACGTATACAAACGTTGGGAGCTGCCACAATTAAACACACTAGAGATAGAGTTCGAGAAGAATGGGCAAGAGCAAAATTACAAAATGAATATTTGCAACAATTCTTAGAGAGATTGGTGATGCCAGTACAACAACGAGTGATGTTATCTAGTCCAGATGCTTTGGAAGAAGCAGACGAGCAGGTATTACTCAAGGAACAAATTGAAAAGCGTTTGCTAGGTCACGGTCAACAGCAGGTTCAGCGGCACCCTTATCAAACCCAAAAATATCGTCAGCTAACGTGCTTCGGTTGCGGAGTTAGGGGACATTTTAAATCACCATGTCGCGTATGTTTTACCTGCGGAAAACCGGGACACTATAGTCGTAATTGTCGAAAACAAAATGCGGCAAGAGGACCAGGTCGCAATGAGAATAACAACACGCCTATAAACAAGAGCAGGACTGTGCCAAAAACTCGTGGTGCAACCCGCAACAGGAATTAAGTTCCGAAAATAACACTTCTCAGCCCCGTATATGGCTCATCAAAATTTTTAATCACAATTCCATCTCTCTTATCGTCAATAAACGCGAGTCAAAAGCTCTTATCGACGCCAGGTCAGATATCTCGCTGGTTAAATACTCTGTTTTAACCTTGGACCTACTTAAAATAATTACCGGAATTAATTTAATTCTTGAGGACGTGCAGGGCGCTGTTATAACAAATAAAGGACAAATTGACTTGGACATATACCTGGATTATGATGTTGTGATTAGAGACACATTCATCGTGGTAGAAAATGCAATACGATTCAAGGGTTCAATTTTAATAGGGTTGGACTTTTTACATAAATTCAAAGTAAACATTTGCTGGTCAGAAAAGATGGTCGAAATTCTGGGGTACAGAATACCTTTAGAAATTGTGAAAAAAACATGCATGATTGATCTAGATAAACTCACAAATAAACGAGAGAAAAATTTGCTTGCTTCTAACACGCAGATGTAATGACAAAAGTTGACGCAGTTAAGAATAATTTTCGAGATGTAAATAAGAATTTGTTGGATCGTGAGGAGGTCACCGATTTTGATGTCTCAGGAGTAGAGATGGTACGAAAATACTGGAACTGTTATTTTGGAACTGATATGCGGTGACTGTTCCACGGAACTGTTCCGTCATTCTGTAAGTAACAGTTACTGCGATACTTCGAACGACGCTTGTTCTATGCTTACACCCGCTAACAACTTTCGCACTGGAACAGATATTGGTCTCGTAATATCTCGATCCGTTTACTGATACCTGTTCCTGAAATTGTTTCTGTTCCTCATCTCTGTCGTTCCCTGCCAATATTCGCATCAGACATTGGTCTCGGTCTCGGTACTCTCGCTCGACGATGCATACTTACATGTTTCATTATTTAGTATCGGGTTACTCCGTTTATATTTTGCTAATGCGGCGTCTTATTTTTATCGTAAATTATGGTCAACGAAATTTAACACAACAAAAATGAATAAAAAATATAATTACGTACAATAATTTGTTTTTAAATCTGTGTATATTTATATACCTGTAAATTCACTAATAATATAAACAGGTAACATTCTTCGCGCAATTTTCTTAATTCAAGAGATAAAATATGTCATCTCTCAAACCTTTCAAACTCAATTCATTTGTTTGCTTTTTTTGCTTGTATTTATATGAGGAACAACATTCGACTTCGAGTCTTGTGATGCGAGTTCCTATGAGAAGGTATCGCACGAAACCATGCTAGACGGACCAATTGTTATCGGTAACAGTTTCACTTTACATTTAGCGCGACTTGCGTTGGAACAGGAACAGGTATTTGGAACAGATATCATTAGGGAACAGGAACAGTTCGGAACTGTTCTGCAAAAACGTTGTTCCATACCATCTCTACTCAGGAGACCCTCGGAACACTGTGAACCTTAAGGAACAGCTTAACGATCTTGAGGATAATCTCGTTGACACAATTGAAGATGTACAAATCGACTTCAATGTCCCAAGAGACCCTCGGAACACTGTGACCCTTAGGGAACAGCTTAACGATCCGGAGGATAATCTCGCTGACAAGTGAAGAAAGACGATCTGAAGAAAATGAAGAAATACGATTTGGTATCATTGCACCAAAGGACCGTCGGACCACTGTAAACCGCGAGGAGCAGCCTAACGATCCAGAGGATAATCTTGTTGGTACAAGTGAAGCAAAAAGTTGTAATGCTTTATTTTATTTAAAACGGGGCGCCACCAACTTTTTCCTTGTGGCGGGTTTTTGTGTTTTTCATATTTTTGCTTATTTTTCTAATTCGAGTTCCAAAAGGGCCTGAGCAGTTTTTCCCACTACAGAACGAATAAATTTATATTGAACGTAGGTTTTCCGGCTATGTTGCGGAAACAGTTATTTTTGGGAGAAGGGATGCAGTCAATTAAAAACATTTTAAATTTTTTAAAATATAAGAATTTAATGAAATATAATTATTAAAGATTACAAGTTGATAAAAATACGATGAGTAAATAGTTCATTTAGTAATGTACAAAATTAACGGGCAATCTAATATAAAAAGATCATTCACTGGATGTTGAATCATTACAGAATAGTTAAATCTTATGTGAAATGAAAATAACAAGTTTATCTTAGAATCGCAACTGGCAAATATGTCATTTGTTTCCAGACTAGTAGTATTTTCCTTACAGGTGGTTATGACTTGTTTAAACATTACTCAAGTTAATTCTGCACACATTAACGGCTTTACAAAGTTACAATTTTAAACAATTATTCAACAAATAAAATAAAACAATTAATTATTGTTTTTCTGGAGGAGAGTGGTATCAGTTATCATTTACAAATAGCCAAAGGTTAAAAACAGGTTAAAAAGGGCACAAACCATGATTTCAATTACTCATGAAGGCGGCTTGAGTCTAGATAAGCTATTGACAAAAGTGTTAATCTTTACACAATCGGTTTTTTTTATAGAGTTTAAGTTCATCCCGGTCATTTAACTAATAAATTTTAAAACTAATAATTGATGATTGATCTTCCTTCTTAATCGTATGTTAACAACCGTAACAAGATGTAATTAATCATTTTGTTGAAACAACGGATTTAAGAAAAATAACACTTACAGCTCATTTTCCAAGAGGACATTGGTCGTTCCAAATTCACAAGTCTTAAGGCTAAGAAGTAAAACTTCACGAACTGTCACGTTCCGAGAGTTTGTTCACTTGAAATTAGCGACTTTACATTCGGATGTACTATATCGGAATTATTGGCGACCTGTTTTTCGGACAGCTTTTATAACCAATTTTTGACCCTCTTTGTTATCAATTTACTGTTAATTTATGACTCTGTTTTTCCGGATCTAGAATATTGCCTTGAATTGCCAACCTATTGCGAAATTTTAGTGAAATTATCCATGATGACGAGCAACTATCTTAGTCTCAATTAATAGTTTTGGAAATTTTCTTAATGTAATTAAATTTTTATCAATAATTTATGATTTTGTTTTTCTGGTAATTGCTCCCTATTTTATCTAAATTGACGCAAATATGGAATAATTGTGACATCCGAGTATTGCCTAATTTTAAAATAACCAAGGGCCCTTTTGGCCCGTCACAACCACTCCCCCCTCAAAACAAAAACATGGGTTCTTAATAACCCATGGCTTTTCCTTAAACTTATTCTATACATCCTTCTTTTCCTATTGGAACCGTTACTAATATGATTGATTAAAACTTATTAAATAAAAACAACTATTTCATTCCAATAGCAAAATGTAGGATGGTTCGGGTTTACAAGGGTTGATTCGTTCGGACAGACTATTCGCGTGCGCGGTCACTTTTGCACACACTGAACTTCTTTGCATTCACCAATGTTAACGTATTGAGCTCCTTCCACAATATTGGGTAGACGCTGTAGACAACGGCAACGGCGGTTAGAGCGCTTTGTTGGAGGTTGGAGTGTGCTAGGATATCAATGGCTTCTATGTGAGGTAGCAAAGTGAACATGACTCTTGGTGAAGAAGACGGTACGTCGTCTGGAAAATCAACTCTGGGGTCTATTATTGAATTTATTTATTTAGTACAAGTGAAGACTTACATTTTGCATTTCGCCAAAAAGTTCTCAAAGTTAAAAATGTCCAATTACCAAATTACGTAGGGTAAGCTTAAAGCCACGCATAAATTTATATTTTTGTTGTCGGTCATTTTTCAAAAAATCTTTGAACAGATTGATTTTATTTATTTATTTATGACGTTATTATTATTATTTTTAAATGGCAACGATCAGTTTTGTTTTCTGGTTTTAATAGTACCCTCCATTACCTTTCCGATAAGTATAAAAAGATTAGAACAGTAATGTAATATAACAAAAAAATAATCAAAAAAATATTAATAATAATAATTAATCATAACTACACACAAACGATTTTATCTTTATGTTCTATGATCTAGCCATATTAAAAAGGGGCACTTGTTTTTTTATTTTGTGTAATGACTCTTATGATGATGCTTTTCTTATCTGAAAAAAACTGCAACTTAAATGAGGCGTTTCTCCTCAGAATATCACAGAAAACTTACAAAAAAATAAAAATCTTAAATTGATAAATCATATACAGCGTTGGGCAAAAGTCTAGAACCAAGCGTTTTGTGCCTAAACTATGTACCTTACAAAAAAAACTATTTAGTACATCATCAGCTACTTTAAAAATGTGGGCATTTTTCAAGAATAAATTTTTTCGAAATTCCTTTTAGTTTTCGAGTTATTCAAAAAAAATTTTTTTTTCAAATGGCACCCTACTACGGCGATTTTTTTGGTAAAAGATTAGGCTCTAAAACCAAATCCTACTTTAATAAAATTAATTTTAAACCAGTGGTTTTTCTTAAATAAATTATTAAAGTCTCGTTCCGAGCTCATTACGAAGGTTTTTCGAACTTGGCCGAAGTGGTTGTTGTATCCATGGATGTTTATAATTGCGAAAAATTTTACGAATCAAATTAGTGGATAAAAACATCCATGGATACAACCACTTCGGCCAAATTCGAAAAATCTTCGTATTGAGTTCGGACTGCAATTTTAATAATTTATTTAAAAAAAAAACACTGGTTCAAAAACAATATTATTGACTTAGATGTAATTCCTAAGGCATAATCTTTTCTCAAAAAAATCGCCATAGTAGGGTGCCATTTGAAAAAAAAATTTTTTTTGTAGAACTCGAAAACTAAAAGGAATTTCGAAAAAATTTACTCTCGAAAAATCATCACATTTTTAAAGTAGTTGATGATGTACTAATTAGTTTTTTCGTAAAGTACATAGTTTAGACACAAAACGCTTGGTTCCAGACTTTCGCCCAACGCTGTATATCGCCTAATAAAATTTGCTGTGAGCAGATTATACTTTATAGTTAGCAACTTGTTAGAAAATTGTACTTTAAGGTTAAATAATAAAGTTTTAAAAAAGAATAAAAAAATAACAAGCTTCTACAAAAAAGTAAAATGGTCCTTAATTTTGACTTTACTTGAATAATACCTACATTATTACATCAATAAACAAATCTATTATAATCGATATAACTTTAAAAAATGCAATTATTAAAAAACAAGAAATGTATAAAAAAAATTTAATCTACACCTCATTTCAGCAAATCAAATGGAGCAGAATTATCAAGATGTTATAGAAACATTTATTCAAAATTTCTTGGTACGAAACTGTATCAGACTGAATACATACATGACATTAAAAAACGTAAACTTTCTTTTTCGTAAGAAATGATTTAGTTTTCACTTGCTTTTAACAAATAAACAAGAATTAAATGAAGTTTTGATAATCAAATTTCCTGAGCACCTAAAGCAATATTGATAAGTAATTTGTTGTTAGTAAATTGTATTTTAACGTTAGATAAAGAAATTATAAGCAACAACTCGAAAACTTACTGGTTTCAACCAATAAAACAGCTTGAATTTTGAACGCCGTACTTCGTAAGTATTTTTAGTTTGGCCTTATTTGAGCACATAAAAACATTATTTTTAGATACAGATATTCCTTGTAACCTCCTTAATCGTAAAAAAAATAATTTTTAACTTAGCATTTTAATTGAGCTCCAATTTGACCTGACTGGATCAATTATGGCGGTCAAGATGGCGGCGCCATGACGTCATCACAGAATTTTTTAAATGGAACGATATCTTTTTTTGCATAATTAGAAGCTCTACCAAAAGGCCTTTACAACTACTTATTTTGAATATGTATAAACCAAACACGTAATTTTTTTTTAAATCATCATTATAAAGTGAAGTATAAAATTCATATTTCTTTTATTTTTCAAAAATTTAAAACATACAAAAACAGGGAACTTAGCATTTCAATTGGGCTTAAAAATGACGTAACTGAATCAGTCAGGGAGGGCGGCCAATATGTCGGCGCCATAATGTCATTATAGAATCTTAAATGGAACGATATCTTTTTTTTATAATTAAAAGTCTTATTAATAGGACTTTACTTATTTTGAATGTGAGTGAAGCAAACACGAAAAAAAAATTAAAATTATAATTAGTCTAAGGTAAGGTAAAACATTCATATGAATTAGACGCTGTGACTGATCCATTTAGGTCAGAATTGAGCACCCTTAAAATAATAAGTTACCTGTTTGTGGATTCTTATTATATTTTAGAAAGATATCAAAAATATGAATATTATTATAAAAAATTAAATTTTTTTTCTGCGTTGGGCTCACTCACAACCCAAATAAGTAGCACAGTTGTAAAGGCCTATTAGTACAGCTTCTAATTATACAAAAAAATTGTATCGTTGTATTTAAAAAAGTTTATGATGACGTCATGGCGCCGCCATATTGGCCGCCATGACTAATTCAGTTAGGTCAAATTTGAGCAGAATTAAAATGCAAAGTTACCTGTTTCTGCATTTTTTTATTTTTTTAAAAATAAAAGAATTACGAATTTTATGCGTTACTTTAAACTCATTACACTTAAAGCAACTTTTTCGAAAAATGCAAAAAATTGAGAAAACTCCTACAATTAAAAGATGTGACTGATATGGCAGTATTCAAAAACTACAGTAGTCATTTGGACTAAGCAAGTCATTGAATTTAAATTAAATAATCAACTTATTAATGAACGACCTTTTTTATTTTCAAGTAATTTAGCACCATGTAACTTTATAAAATAATATCCAAACTCAAAAAGACATGCACTGCCTAATTTCTGGTCAAAATTTCTTATACTTAAGGCATCACAAAAAGGGTAATTTTATTTAAAATCTTGAATTAGTTCGTTCGTATTATAAAAAGAGTTGGATCTTCAACTTTTAAAAGTACATTAAATAGTGTTTCTTTAAAAATCAAAAATCACCTGCCTCGGTATTTTTTAATTTTTGGTTTGTTTTCTGAAATAACCAGGTTGACTGATTTTTGGAAAAAGCACCATTTCTTGGGAAGCATTTAATGCGCTGTGCTCTTTTGCTACATTGGCTTCGGATACTGCATTAAACATCTTGGGGTGGCTAATATCGAGTCTGGAGGCTTTTTGCTCATCCATCCACCAGTTCTAATACTTAAATTAATATTGGAAGGCATTTAATGCGCTGTGCGCGTTTGCCACGTTGACGGGCTTCGGTTACTGCGCTGAACGTCATGGGGTGGTTAACATCCGGAGAACATCTACAGTGTATATACATCAGCGACCGTACGCCCCCTATACGGCAAACCCTCGAACTAAACGTGTATGTTTTGAGATATAAACCGACTTTACGAAGCCAAGGCGAAAATGCGCCACGCGTGTCTGTGGATGGTACTAATGCTGGGGGAACGATTTATACACGTGAAAATTACGAAGCCCGAAGTCGGGCTGGGTAAGTAGGTGTCGGGCTTGGTATACACCGGAGAATATGCCTTATTGGGCTTGGTAAAGGCGGTTAATACGTCTATATATATATATATATATATATATATATATATATATATATATATATATATATATATATATATATATATATATATATATATATATATATATATATATATATATATATATATATATATATATATATTTTTATTAATTTAGCTTTATTGTAATTCTACCCCTACTACGGTCGCTAATCTGAAACATGATTAATTCAATTCAAAACCTACATATATGAAGTTCGAAAGGATTTTCAGCAAAACTTATGTTCCGGGATGAACTTGAACTTAATTCTGAATAAATATTTCGCGAAGGTAAAGCGTCAAGACACGGTTCTGTTTCACTTAATGTAAGCGGTTCATTCTCAGCATCAATATTTGTCAAAGGAATAACCGAAATTTCATTTCTTTCGTCTAAGTACCTAGAAACCTCTTTCCTATGCTTCAAGGAAGGAATCACAGTGTGAAATCTCACAAAACTTGCGATAAATTTCCCGAGTTCTGTGCATGGTAACTAGGTTGATAATCATTTCGGGTAATCACTTGATTACTCTTCAGATCGAATAAAGTCTGACCATTCCATTTGCTATGTCTGTTATTGAAAACAGACACTAAGTCGTTAATTGATCACGTGTAGGTTGCGTATTGGTAAAAGAAGAAAGTCCGGTATAATGATTATGTTTACTTTCTGGTAATAACTGTAGAAAACCTGAATTCTAAATCCTTTCTTGGATGTCGTTTCTTGTCAATTAAGATCACCGTAGTTGAATAAAGAGCTTTCAATTTAGTATGTTAAGAAGTTCTTCCACCACTGCAAGTTCAACGAAAAGTGGTGGTCGTGTTAACCTCCTCATTATCCTCTTGAAGAAATTCTTCTACGACGTATACTAATCCAATTACTTCACCTTGTTGTATTTTAATTGGAAAGTGATTAATAGTTAATACTTGGTTATTTATTTCCTTTTGTTTGTTATTAAGGGCGAGTGCTGTTTACATTTCTGGTCGGTGTTTCTTGTAGGATTCAATAATAATTACATCTGAATCCAAGGGTTTGTCAAGTAAGCTTACACAAAGCGCGCGACATCGTGCTGGTACTCATAATTCGGTCATTGTTCGGATTCTAGTTGCATGATTAAATAAATGGTCTGAATTTATGTTACTTTTCATGGATTTTAGTTCATCTTCTATCACGTTTGGATCCAGGGTGGTAAAAGATAGACCTTTTCCTGCGGATGTATGTTCGTTACTTTCATGTATTACTGTCTTGATACTAATTTCATTTTGTTGCAACTTTCTCTCGATTTCTTCTTTTCTTTTTACTTCACTTGTACCAACAGGATTGTCCTCCGGTCCGTTAGGCTGCTCCTTGCGGTTTACAGTGGTCCGAGGGTCCTTTGGTTCAATGATACCAAATCGTAATATTTCTCCTTTTGTGTCAGCGAGATTATCCTCCGGATCGTTAAGCTGTTCCCTAAGGTTCACAGTGTTCCGAGGGTCTCTTGGGACATTGAAGTCGATTTGTACATCTTCAATTGTGTCAACGAGATTATCCTCAAGATCGTTAAGCTGTTCCTTAAGGTTCACAGTGTTCCGAGGGTCTCCTGAGACATCCAAATCGGTGACCGTTTCTCGGTCCATCAAATTCTTATGTACTTATCGAAAATTATTTATAATGGCGCCAACTCTTGTCATCTCATCCGCGTGTTCCAAGCAGGCAAATTTTTCCTCTTTATTATCTACGAGATTATTTAGACCAATCATGCGTATTTTATCTTCAGTTTCTAAAGGTATTCTGTACCCCAGAATTTCGACCATCTTCTCTGACCAGCAAATGTTTACTTTGAATTTATGTAAAAAGTCCAACCCTATTAAAATTGAACCCTTGAATCGTATTGCATTTTCCACCACGATGAATTTGTGTCTAATCACCACGATGAATTTGTGTCTAATCACCACATTATAATCCAGGTGTATGTCCAAGTAATTTGTCCTTTATTTGTTATAACCGCTCCCTGCACGTCCTTAAGAATGAAATTATTTCCGGTAATTGTTTTAAGTTGGTCCGAGGTTAAGACAGAGTATTTGACCAGCGAGATATCTGACCCGGTGTCGATAAGAGCTTTTGACTCGCATTCATTGATGATAAGAGAGATGGAATTGTGTTTGGAAATCTTGATGTTACAAATACGGGATTGAGAGGTATTATTGTCGGATTTTAACTCCTGTTGCGGGCCGCACCGTGCGATTGGGGCACGGCCCTGTTCCCGTTTAAAGGCGCGTTCCTGTTTTCGTTGCGACCCTGTACTCTTGCCGCATTTTGTTGCCGATTACGAGCAAAACACTCCCGACTGTAATGACCCTGTTTTCCGCAGGTAAAACACGCGCGACATTGCGATTTAAAGCGTCCCTTAACTCCGCAACCGAAGCATGTTATTTGACGATATTTTTGGATTTGATAAGGGTGCCGCTGAACCTGCTGTTGACCGTGACCTAGCAAACGCTTTTCAATTTGTTCCTTGAGTAATACCTGCTCGTCTGCTTCTTCCAAAGCATCTGGACTAGATAACATCACTCGTTGTTGTACTGGCATCACCAATCTCCATTCTTCTCGAACTCTATCTCTAGTGTGTTTAATTGTGGCAGTTCTACACATTTGTATACGTTCTGCGAATTTGGTAACCGCTTTTCCGACCTGTTGTTTACATTTTCGGAATTGATGAAGCGCATCCACCGCTGAAACCTTCTTTTCAAAGCGGTGAATCAACGCTGCCTTTAGTCTATCCCGGGTGCCTCCTGCACCTTGCGGGTCTTCAGTACACTCGACCATGCGTCGAGCTAGATCTTGATATTTTAGATGAGTGTCCTTGACAGTTTGCAATTGGCTCCATCCTTCTAATTCCGTAGTGTCTTCGACAAATCCGAAAAAGGGTTTGAGCGATCCTTCGCCCGAATTTATTGGGATTAAATGAGATGCGGCCGCTGCCGATCCCAATGATCTTACCTTACTATCGTCGTTTATCTGGTCGTTGTCAATAGGTGAAGGATTTGATTCTTCCTCAGAGTGTATTAGAGGATTCGAATTCGGCATCCTTATTTCCCTTCAAATTGCCGGTACTCAACGAGATTGAACGCTTATTTTACGCTTTTCGTTTATTTTATGTTTTTGCAAAATAAAAATGGTCTTTTTTTTTTCGCAGCAAATTTGAATGTATTCGCGAACCACGAATTTTATGTTATTGTGTCAGTTTGGTTACGACACATAAAAAGGAACGGACGCATTAGATTTCCTTATCTTAATTACCACGATTTATTTTGTACGAGTTCAATGGTAAAATTTTCATAATTTTCCGCCGTTTCCGACTTAAACGTTCATACCCTCTTTAAACTGTGGATTAAGAAATTATTAAGAATAATTCACAATTTACATCATCCAGAAAATTATTTTAGTGCTAAGATGTAATTAACCCAATAAGATAAAGACAATCATGTGATGCTACCCTTCCTCCTACTGTTGTTGTGTTCTTAAAAAGTGCCTAATTGCGTATGATTATCAAATTTCCTTTACAATTATCTTTCCCAAAAATAAAGGTGCGTCTTTGAAATGAAGAAGTTAAGAATCTACGTGGGTAGGTTTTAATTTGTAATGTGAGCCTGAATGATTCTATTATTAATTGCCAAATTATTAATTACGTGAAAGTGAAAGTAAGTTTTTCCTATAAAAAGTTAAATTAAAAAAAAAAATAACTTTCAATTTTCATTTCCAAAACCAAATTTTCCTTTTCTTTTTGTTACCTGGATAAATGTTTAACCACAGTGTTTCAAAATAAAAACGCAGTTGAGTCCCAATTATTTTATAAAGTAACCTTTGATAAAAATTTCGGCGTGATAGTGATAATAAGTTAATACAAAGTTTCCAACGCGCGAAAGAGATAATTACTCATCGCCCTCTTATCTGAGATTCGACACGACCTCTGATCTTCCTAGTCAATTTTAAACGTTTGACGTTAAACTCGCTGTGACCTAATTTTGAAATAATTTTCTTTTTTTTTTTCACCATTTTTTTTTTCGAAAATTTTTCTTTTACTTTGCGCAAATTCTCCCGAGCATAACTGTGAATCCTACTGACTGCGCCAATTCGTCTGTGGCGGGTTTTTGTGTTTTTCATATTTTTGCTTATTTTTCTAATTTGAGTTCCAAAAGGGCCTGAGCAGTTTTTCCCACTACAGAACGAATAAATTTATATTGAACGTAGGTTTTCCTGCTATGTTGCGGAAACAGTTATTTTTTGGGAGAAGGGATGCAGTCAATTAAAAACATTTTAAATTTTTTAAAATATAAGAATTTAATGAAATATAATTATTAAAAATTACAAGTTGATAAAAATACGATGAGTAAATAGTTCATTTAGTAATGTACAAAATTAACGGGCAATCTAATATAAAAAGATCATTCACTGGATGTTGAATCATTACAGAATAGTTAAATCTTATGTGAAATGAAAATAACAAGTTTATCTTAGAATCGCAACTGGCAAATATGTCATTTGTTTCCAGACTAGTAGTATTTTCCTTACAGGTGGTTATGACTTGTTTAAACATTACTCAAGTTAATTCTGCACACATTAACGGCTTTACAAAGTTACAATTTTAAACAATTATTCAACAAATAAAATAATACAATTAATTATTGTTTTTCTGGAGGAGAGTGGTATCAGTTATCATTTACAAATAGCCAAAGGTTAAAAACAGGTTAAAAAGGGCACAAACCATGATTTCAATTACTCATGAAGGCGGCTTGAGTCTAGATAAGCTATTGACAAAAGTGTTAATCTTTACACAATCGGTTTTTTTTATAGAGTTTAAGTTCATCCCGGTCATTTAACTAATAAATTTTAAAACTAATAATTGATGATTGATCTTCCTTCATAATCGTATGTTAACAACCGTAACAAGATGTAATTAATCATTTTGTTGAAACAACGGATTTAAGAAAAATAACACTTACAGCTCATTTTCCAAGAGGACATTGGTCGTTCCAAATTCACAAGTCTTAAGGCCAAGAAGTAAAACTTCACGAACTGTCACGTTCCGAGAGTTTGTTCACTTGAAATTAGCGACTTTACATTCGGATGTACTATATCGCAATTATTGGCGACCTGTTTTTCGGACAGCTTTTATAACCAATTTTTGACCCTCTTTGTTATCAATTTACTGTTAATTTATGACTCTGTTTTTCCGGATCTAGAATATTGCCTTGAATTGCCAACCTATTGCGAAATTTTAGTGAAATTATCCATGATGACGAGCAACTATCTTTGTCTCAATTAATAGTTTTGGAAATTTTCTTAATGTAATTAAATTTTTATCAATAATTTATGATTTTGTTTTTCTGGTAATTGCTCCCTATTTTATCAAAATTGACGCAAATATGGAATAATTGTGACATCCGAGTATTGCCTAATTTTAAAATAACCAAGGGCCCTTTTGGCCCGTCACATCCTAAAAGTTGGAAAAGAACTGCTTGTCGCTGTTATCCAGGTGTGCACTACATAGAAGTGCCTTTTCGACCAGCTTTTATACAGTGGGAGTGGGGAGGTTCAAATTCAATTAAACACAGGTGATTGAAAAGAGAAATTTATTAAGCAACCATAACAACTGTAACAAGAGATAAAACAAGTAATAAACAAAATCTGACTTGGACCTATAGTCGATTTTTTTTATAATCTACTGTCAAAGAGCCGTCAGGTTGGCATTACCGCAAATGGTAACTTTTTCGAATTAAGGTTGGTGTCATTTTTACGCACGAAATTTAAAAATTTGGCAGAATTTGTCAAAAGTTGATTAAGTTTTTTCAATTGATGAAAATGCCTCCCCGAAAGCCAGGAACTCTCAGAAAGAGAGAAATTAGCAATTTGTAGATATTGTGAAGTAATGTGTTGTCAATATAATTGTTGGTATTTACTCATCGCATTTTTATCAACTTGTAATCTTTAATATTTTTATTTCATTAAATTCTTTTATTTTAAAAAATTTAAAATGTTTTCAATTGACTGCATCCCTTCTCCCAAAAATAACTGTTTCCGCAACATAGCCGGAAAACCTACATTCAATATAAATTTATTCGTTCTGTAGTGGGAAAAACTGCTCAGGCTCTTTTGGAACTCAAATTAGAAAAATAAGTAAAATATGAAAAACTCAAAAACCCGCCAGAAAATAAAATTCAACTGTTCAATGTCATCCAGTTAGTTTATCTCATATACAGGGATGTTTTTTTATTAGTATACATTGGCCTATGTATACAGTTAAAAAAACCGAATCAATTTCATTGTTACTATGACTATTACGATTGGGCCGTAGGTCTAGGTTAGCCTAGGTACAGGCAACCAAAATTACAATTCACACAGAGCAAAAAGGTCTTTGGCAAATAACATCCCTAAGGTCAAATTTTTGCATGGAATAAACCCAAATCATTAGCCTCAAATGCCACACAACAGTGCAGCTCAAGATCTAGCAAATATAAACCGCACTCGTTGAAATAATAGAAATTTCGTAAATAAACTTAGACTAGATAGTACCTAGATGTTACAAAAAGTATTACATAGGTCTACAAAATAAAAAATAAAAATGGTGCCGACGAATTTTACACATAATATGAAAATATGATATCTAACAACACTTTCAGTAATATTAAATTGTAAAAACTACGTGTAGTTTTTTATCTACTCACGTTGATAATTTCTTTTCTCTGTAGGCTTTTATCTTGTTTAGTTGTGTTTTCTGTTCGATTAAAAACATTTGTAAATTAGACCCGGAAGAATGTCATCGTCTAGACAATCGTGTGTAAACAACCCGAACAATTTTTGTTACGTTTGTGGCGAGTATACACTGAAAAATTTCCGAAAACCTATATCTGAATTCGTGCAAAATGCGTATTTTGCTTATTTTAATTTAGAAATCAAAGACATTGATAAAGCATGGACCCCAAACAATGTTTGCAAAATGTGTACTGAGCATTTAAGGCAATGGACAAATGGTCAAAGAAGTCATTTGAAGTGTAGTGTGCCTATGATTTGGAAGGAACCAAAAAATCAAAAAATCACTATGATGACTGCTATTTTTGTTTAGTTAAGGTACATGGTATTAACCCAAAAAAAAGACCTATCCCGATCTGGTATCTGCTAAAAGACCTATTCCTCATTCAGAAGATGTCTCTGCTCCAATTTTTTGCGGCCTGTCTGATTGTGAAGATATAGAATGTAGTACATCCGACGATAGTGACAGTAATGATAATTTTGAATGTCCCTCGTCAAAACCCGTACTTTTTACTCAAGAAGCTTTAAATGACCTTATTAGAGATCTTGACCTTTCAAAAGAAAGATCAGAACTGTTGGCATCCAGACTAAAAGAGAGGAATCTACTTTCTACAGGTACCAAAATTACATATTACCGTAGTCGAGAAAAAGAACTACTTCCGCTGTTCAGCTCAGAAAATGATCTTGTTTTTTGCAGTAATGTTGGTGGTCTTTTGACAAAAATGAGTATCTCAAACTACCAGGCAAATGAATGGAGACTTTTTATAGACAGTTCCAAGCGGAGCTTAAAATGCGTTTTGCTACATAATGGTAACAAGCATGGCGCGGTCCCCATTGCTCATTCCACCAAATTAAAGGAGGAGTACGAAAACATATCTCTCGTATTGTCAAAACTCAAGTACCACGATCATCAGTGGGTTATATGCGTCGACTTAAAAATGGTAAACTTTTTATTGGGTCAACAAAGCGGCTACACGAAATTTCCATGTTTTCTCTGTTTGTGGGATAGTAGAGCTAAAAGCGAGCATTGGACTAAAAAAAACTGGCCTGAAAGAAAAGGCTTGACAGTTGGGAAGGAAAATATCATAAATGCAGCGTTAGTCAGTAGAGAGAAAATAATTTTGCCTCCATTGCACATTAAATTAGGACTAATGAAGCAGTACGTCAAAGCATTAGATAAAAATGGTGCCTGTTTTAATTACATATCGCAGAAATTTCCTGGTTTAAGCAAGGAGAAAATTAAGGCTGGCATTTTCGATGGACCGTAAATTAGGCTTTTGATGAAAGACAACAATTTCGTGCAATCAATGAACGATATAGAATCATCAACCTGGGTTTCTTTCGTCAACGTTGTAAGAAACTTCCTAGGGAATTATAAGTCCGAAAATTATGCCCAATTGGTTCAAAACATGCTGGAAAATTTTAGAAAGCTTGGATGTAATATGAGCATTAAAGTTCACTACCTCCACAATCATTTACACAAATTTCCGGACAACCTTGGCTCTTACAGAGAGGAACATGGAGAGCGATTTCATCAGGATCTAAAAAACATGGAAGAAAGGTACCAGGGTCGATGGGATGAACACATGATGGCTGATTACTGCTGGAGTATCATGCGTGAATGCTCAAAACAAACTCACTAAATGAAATCACGAAAAAGAAGCTTTCTTCATGTTCAGTACTGTAATAAAAGGTATTAAATGCGAAATAATTGTATTTTTCCATATCTTGAAAACTACGCGTACATTTCAAAAAATATACATACCGTTAGAACCAGTAGAATGAACTGATTAAAAAACAGTTTTAGTTTTTCCGGCACCAAAACCACTGTAGACCTGTGTTATTCGTACCAAACTGGTCAAAGTATCAGACTAGAGCTATTATTCGGAAGTGTAAGGAGAGCCTTTTTAGCACTTTCTTTGATTATTTAATATTTTCCTTGGTTTGATGCGTCATCATCTAATTACATTTATTTTATTGTTTTGCAAAGTTTATTCTTTGTTTTTGGATATTAAAGTTTTTGTAATATTGGTTGCCTGCACCTAGACCTACGGCCTAATCGTAATCGTCATAGTAACAATGAAATTGACTCGGTTTTTTTAACTGTATACATAGGGCAATGTATACTAATAAAAAAACATCCCTGTATATAAGTTCTAAAAGTTCTAACTGAAGACTATAAAAGTTTTGCTTTTTGCAATTAACTTCAGCTTTCGAATATGATATTTTTAACATCGGAGACATTTATACAGCGTGATTCTTAAATAGACCGACAAAATTCTACCCATGGTAGTGTCAAATGAGTACATGCTGGGAAAAATAGTAAAAAAATTCCTTGTATAACCGTTTTCGAAATAATTTTTTTTAAAGTTATGTTGGAGATAAAGCCTACGCCACTGATGTGTTCGTAAGTAGTATTAGCACAGCTAGTGGAAAGCATGATAATCATCTGATGACAATGTACTTGATCAATGCAACAATGATTACTGTGTATTATCGATATTCATGAGGAAAACGAGCACATTTTTTCCAAAACAACTAATTTGAATTCATGAGCGTCGTAAGTGGTACGGATTAAAGGGTTTCTACCCTTACGAAATAAAAACGTAAATATAGTACAGATCGTCTCTACTTATCCTTGGAAGAGTGAGATAAAATTTTGTCGGTCTATTTAAGAATCACCCTGTATACATCCCATTTCAGTTCATAGTAGAATTTTGCAACAGCGCATTTGCATTTTTTGGAGTGAAATGGAGCACAAATTGAGAGATTCTGGTGGGTTTTCTTAGCTCAAAACGTAGCGCTGGGATTTAGTTGAACACAGAATTCTTCTCCTTTACAGAAACTCTTAATTTGTGCTTTATTTTTCACTCTGAAAAATTCAATTGCGCTGTTGCAATTCTACTATGAACTGAAACGGGGATATACGTTGATGAAAGGTGTTCAGTTCTTTTAAGTGTAAATTCAATTATAGTGTACCTGTCTGAATTTTTTTAGATGCAACCAATAATACTATAATTCCAGTTTCCCAGTTTTGTAATTGTTAGGAAATTATTACAAAATTACATTGTTCCGACTTTAAAGTATAGTCAACCTTGTCTTTATAGTTTTAGTAAAATTTAATTATTAAGACGCTGAAAAACTAATTTTGACTTAATTAATTATTTAAAAAACAATAAAACAAAAGTATTTATTGGATCAGGCGCCACAATTAGGCAACTACCGTCACCACGATCCCAATTCCCGCGTTTTTCGTGAAGGTTAACTTGCATTGGAAAATTCAGGAAGTGAGCTGGGGGTACATTAACAATAAATCTCAATTATACAAAGAAGGTAAGTACTTTTTTAACAATGTACTAACCACTTCCACTTTTACATCCTATTTATTGGCGTAGCTACCATAGGGCAACAAAGTGAAAACCCTTAGAGAGCCATTGGGGCCCCGGCATTTTTTTATATATTTCTGTGTGACTGAAAAAGTGATTAAAGTATTGTTTTCTATAGCAAATATCAAAGTGTGCTTTGTTCTACCTGAATTTATAGTGAAAGTTTCTTTTTAATCGTAGGCGTAGTTAAAGTAATACCCATCTTAACAGCTAGGGTATAGCTCAGTCAACGAAATCCTCGGCTCTGGTGCTCTAAGTACTTTATAGCACCCCGACCGCAAGACCCGTAAAGGCGAGTGCCAACCAAGGGCGGATCCAGGTTTGGCGCCAGGGGGGGGTCACATAGTCATGGTCAAGTCACAAGAACTTATAATTTAATTTTGATAATATATTTAAATTACAAAATCAATTTTTCTTTTACGTCTTCTCCCAAAACGCGTTATCACTTCATCTGCTTCAATGGGTATGTTTTTATGGACGTGGAGAAGTGCCAGTCCGGTTAGACGTTCTTCAACCATTGCAGCTCTTAGCCATGATTTGATTCTTCGTAATGTAGAGAAAGATCTTTCCGCTGTCGCTATACTAACAGGTAGTGTAGCCATAATACATAAAAATTTTCTTATATTAGGATACATTTCAATATCGCAATTTAAAATAAGGTCAGAAATCGACTGCGGCATGTCCTGACTCCGCTGCCACTTCACCATCCACAGTCGATATTCGTTTACAACGACAGAAACTGGAGTATTATCTAGTAACAATGTATAATCGGTTGCTAGTTGTTTCACAGTTTCAATGTCTTGATTACTGTATTCGCTTTTTGGCATGAAAACGCTGAGCTGAAACAAATTAAGTACTTCAGGAGACAGACGGTCCTCTAGGTCATTTATTATTGAATCTAGAAGAGGGATGTATATAGCTCTGCGGAAATACTCTTCAGCAGATTGGGCAGGTTGGTTATTGTCCCTATGTATTTGTCTTGACATATTCTGGGACATTTAATTTCTACATCTAGCTGCCCAGCCACTTCTTTAGCCTCTTCAAAAAGCTGTCGGTAAATAACGTCCGCATTTTCTCTTTTATTTTGTAGAACACTTATAGTATCATTAATAGCGTCCGCAGCTTTTTTTAAATCAATTGAGTTCGATTGCAGTATTCTGCTTAAAGATACAGTAGCGCCTGAAAAATAAAAAGTTAGTGACTGTCTGTG
The DNA here is from genome assembly GCA_939628115.1 of Tribolium freemani. NCBI lineage: Eukaryota > Metazoa > Arthropoda > Insecta > Coleoptera > Tenebrionidae > Tribolium > Tribolium freemani. Next base: position 3,857,099 of record OW626793.1, read on the forward strand.
AGTATGAGTGAATAAACTAAGGATATATGACTTAATATAAACGGTAGCTTAAATTGTTTATTTTGAAACACAAAAACACAAGTACCCACCTAATACATCACTTAAACAGATGGAGGATATAATAAAGTCAGAACTGCGCAATGTTTGCAGCAAGCAATGGGCATCATTAGCAGTTTTACTGTCTTGCCAAGTAGAAATCTTCTCCAGAGCGCTACAAATTTTGACTAAGTTGTCTCCTTGAAATTGAAGATGCCCATCATGCCTCTCCACCCAACGTGTCTCACAATACCTTGCATGGCAACTCCGAGTTCTTTTTTAAAAATTTCATGCCTCTTAGCGGATGCATTGGCAAATGCTACAACTTTTCTCATTGTGCCAGATGTATTGCGACAAGAAACTACTTTGGATGATCTAGCCAACGAGTTATTAAGTACATGGTTGTTGCACGGGCATCGTTTGGCGTGAATGGCTATTTTCGTCAATTCTTGCACTGCACCTTTCGTATCTGATGCCATAACCGAGCAGCTGTCAGTTCCAATACCCACACACCAAGTTATATCTACGTTAAATTTGGTACACAGATTTGCAACGATTTTCGCCAATGATACACCTGTCAATCGAGGCTCTATATCACCTGAATTGTTTTCTTCACGTCGAAGAGCATCGTAAGTATCACAGAAAGTTACAAAATGTTCCTTTATAATACCATTATGAAAATATCGAAATGATAGGCTCAGATGTGAGATATGTGATATATCTGTTGTTTCATCGAACAAAATTGAAAAAAATTTAGCTTCCCGTATATTCTGTAAAATATTTTCCTGAATAATTTCTGCGCAAACATCTATCAACTCATTTTGTACAGTCTTGCTGATGTACGTGGCGTTGGACTTTGAAGATTCTAAATGTTGCTGCAATGCAGTATCGCCAGAATCTATACGGAATTTTAAAAGAGCTCTAAAATTTCCTTCATCGGCTACCACGCTGTCATAGCTCAACAATTTACCATCGTCGCGATGGCCACGTAACGATATATTTTGACGGCCACAAAATATTATAGTTTTTACGATTGGTCGCAAACGTTCTCTATTTTCATTTATTTGTGTCAGTCTTTGACTACTTACTTGGTTCATTATATTAATTTCTGGTTTGTGAAAAGTCAACAAAAAGTTCTTCCCTGCTTCGACAGCTAATTCGTGGTATTTGTTTCGCTGGTGTGTCAACAGAACACCATTTTCACCAAGCAAATTATCAAAAGCTTTTAAGGGCTCTTTTACGAGTCGACATAAAGGTGTTTTTGTCTGTATACCACCTCCAGGATGTATGGCAAACAAAGCACAGTACTTGCAGTAAAGACCCTGGCCTTTATGCGACAAAACAAGCCAGTGAAACTTGTCAAGGTGGGACTTCTGAGCATATTTTTTTGTTTGTTTCCCTTTTTTATTAACAACACAGTGCGGGAAAGTGTAATTAGGGGGAGGCTGCCAATGCTTTTCAAGCAACATAGCTTTAGATGAATCATCTATATTGTTCCCTATATAACATGCAATATCAGAAGCAAATTCTGATTGAGAAACTGAAGTCTTTATCTGATCAGAATCTGAAGTCGACGTAGATAATATAGGCTGAATATCGTTAATAACGGAAGAACATGATTTTTCTTCATCTAAGGTAAATGTAGGCAATGTAGCTGTAGAAGCAGAAGCATGGGTAGTAGTTGTAGGTAAATTTTTCGACTGAGCAATCTCAAGCCTTGGTTTCTTTATGAAATATGAATCTATTTTTTTTAATGAACTGCCACCTGTATTACGTTTCAACCCACCACTACCATCTCCTTTTCCCTTAGAGTCACCCTGCAAGCAAAGCCATGCAAATTTCACACCCCACACCACAACAGACAACAAACTAAATGCATATTAATTATAAATACATAAAAACACCCAGACTCAAACCAAAACAAATATCCCGTAAATATTAGCCATGTAGGTACGGACGGGGCTTGAACCCGCGATTCATAGGTTAATTACCAGAAATTTCACCACTAAATCACAGGACCAGAGCAGTAATTTTTAATTATTAGTAGTCTCAGCAATTAGCACGTTTAAACAAAAAAAAGTAGTAAAGTGAATTGTTATTAGGTACATTAAATAATACGTTAGGTATAGTGTTAAAAAACAAGCAAAACGGTGTTAGCTTCTTTAATATTTTATAGTTTTTAAAAATCTATAATATATAAATAAAGTAAATAGTTAAGATCACTAAGTATTTACACTATTTGTAAACGCCTGTTAATAAAGCCCAATGATTTTGTGTCGTGCATCGTTTTCGCTAGGTCGCTAAGTGCTTTTTAAAACTTCAACGAAGATTATTTTTATATGCTTTCATTCCTACTTATCTACCTACGAAGTACTATAAGAACATTAACAACAATAATATTTGAGTTTGAACACACACACACACACAGTGGCATAATGAAGAAACTTATTACTTACTTACCATTTCTTGTAATGAATTTGCACCAACCACTTTTAAGAACGCTATTACTTATAATGAAATTTTAAAGTTTTTTAACTTAGTACTGTATTAACTATTATGAGAATAAAACAGTTGATTGAGGTAAGTTTAAGTCGTTCCGATTGAGGTTAGGTCTACCTAGACGTTAGTCAAAAACAAAACACGCACAATTGTCACACGAAATATGACATCGGATGAAAGATGGCGGTGGCGCTGTAAAATTCAAATTTTCGATGCGTTCGTTTCCGAATAATACGTTTGCCATCATACAAAGTATTCTATTAAATTAATTAAATATTGAAGATACTTACATAAAATCTATATTGTGACAAAAAAATATATAAAAACATTATGTTCAACAATTTTAATTAGTGATCCACCTAGGTCCAGGACCCAGCCCAGTGGGGGTCATGACCCCCATGACCCCCCCCTGGATCCGCTCTTGGTGCCAACCAGAAATGGTCCGTACTCAATATTATTAAATTAAATTGTATAAACAGTTTATATGCGTTCCTAATAAAAAAAATTTAATTAGTTATCTTTATTAAACATTTTATGTTGACTTTAGTTAAATTGGATAAATGTTATTGTTCAGTGATGGCACCGCTGATACAAAAATTGCATTAACTAAGATCCTAAATGGTTTTACACCGGAATCTTTTGCCACTTTCTGTTTTTTGCTAATTTATACATTCATACATTAATTAAACTAGATAATTTACCCCAGGTTTCTTAAACGATTTATCGTTAGATAACTTTTATCGCTTGGATAGTTGCTAATGTAGAGATGATCTGATTGGTGTTTCTATAGAAATTATGGAACCGATAGTATTTATCAAACGATAACTCGTTCAAGAAACCCGAGGTAAGATGCTACTGTATTGTAAGCATAAACTTAATGCCGGCTTTATGACAAAATCTTTCAAAAAATGCTAAAAATTCAGTTAGTATTATATCGGAGTTTGTTGACTAATCTTGTAATAGATGGGGCATAATATTGGCGCATAAGCTCTTTAGTACGCTATAGTACACGTTCCAACAAACTCTACAAAAATAATTAAAACAATTCCGTCTCAATTATTCTTAGAAGTATTAACAAGTAATGTGAATGTTTTTTCTTTTAATTTCTTAAAATATTTTTAATCGATGACAGAACCAAGAAGGAGACACAGTTCCTCTACTTTTCCACATTAACGAACCTGAAAATTATTTATAATAATTGTGGCGGGGGTTTTTAGATTCTTTTGACGAAACCAAAAAGGCCCGAGCGGGGCCCACCAACAGAACGAAAAAATATTTATTTGAACGTAAGACCCTTGGCTATGTTGCGAGGTCAGCTAATCCCAGCAGAGGGTTGCAGTCATAATAAACTTGGTGGTAATTAATCTAGTTTATTATAATTATTAATTTGGACAAGGGTTAAATTAACGTACATGAAAACAAAATACAAATATAAACTTAAATTTAGAAAATACAAATAAAGTACGACTAACAATATTCTGCGTTTACAACATAATCCTATGATTAACTTTTCCAAATTTTTACGACACACAACCGCAGTCCGCTATAAAAGTCTTTACCTGCTAGACCCTTCTCATAGGCATTACAGGATCGTACTGAAAATAATAAGTTTGTGTTTTCAAGCATTGTACAAATAAATAAACACAAAATACAACAATAAATACAAAGCTTTTTATTTAAAAAATATTTTGTTTACATTTTTCATGGTATTTTAATTACTTAACATAAAATCGCTGTCACTATCACTATCGTCGCCAAGTTCGATTATTAACTCCCCCACTAATCGCTCCCTGTAAAAATTTTCTTCTTTTATAACATGCTCCACACAATTAGACCAACTACTTGCTGTAATTTTAAAAACTTCATTTTGAATAATTTGGATAGTGCTATCTGCAAATTTTGGTGTGGTATTGTGTCTTCTTACATTACTTTTAAGTTTGTGCCAAATCATCTCGATCGGATTAAATATACAGTGATAGGGAGGTAACCGTAAAACTGTATGCCCACATTCCTTCGCTATATAATCAATTTTAAACAATTTATCAAAATGTTTTGTTTTTAAAACCTCTAGGAGTTGTTTCTTTGTATAGTCTTCTTCAAAATACATATCATTTTTTACAAGAATGTCTATAATTGTTTCTTTATTTGAAGAAGTATTTGGAATTTTTTCGATTTGTGCCGAATGGTACGATGCGTTGTCCAAAACAATTACTGTATTAGAGGGAAGTTGCGGCAGCAATTTATTTTCGAACCAATTTTCAAAAATTTGCGCCGTCATATTATCGTGATAATCTACCATTGCATCCTTCATATTTTTGGCAGATAAAAATAAAGAATTTTCCACCCATCCATTTTTCGATCCCGCATGTAAAATAATTATTCGTTTGCCATGAGACGGCGGGACATCCAAAACACATTTGCTACTTTTATCGCACCAACCTTTTTTCACAGTGTCGTGAGTGTCATACCAAGTTTCATCAAGATATATTATTGTTCTATTTTCATCTCGAAATTGTTTAATTTGATGTAAGTAATTTACCCGCCATTCCGAAATTTTTTGGGATTCCATTAATACTTGACGTTTGTTTATTACTTTATAATGAAAATCCATTTTCTTTAAAAAACGGCGTAAACTCTCTTTGCAGCAATTGATACCCAATTCAGTTTTTACTTTTTTATACAATTCTTCAATTGTCAATACAACATTTATTTTGAATGCATCATAAATCATACGTCTTATTAGATCTGCGTGAGAATCTTTAAAAACTCTTGACGAACCAACATCATTTCTCATCTTCCTTTTTTGTATTCCATTCGCAATTATATTTCTAACAGTTGACTCTGGTACCTTGGTCATTTTGCTGGTTTTCATTATTGCTCCACATTCTCCTTCTAAATTCTTTACATATTCATAAACATTTAAAACATTTTTTTTAGCTTCAGGTGGCAAATGACTATGCGTTCGTTTCCTTGTGTTTTCGTCTACTTCAATTTGTAGATTATTGTCCATAGTATCTTCTTGCGCAACCTCAACGATTACGTTTTCGTCTTCTTGTGGGTGAGGAGCGTTTATTTCACCCCAAGGTCTCCACATTGTAATTATATAAGTTCTGCAAGAATATTTTAATATAATATAATTTAAAAATATATTTCTACTTTCTAACATACCTTTCGTTACGCAAATAAAATGTGTAGTTTTGAAAAAAACTGTTTTTTCTTAAAAAAAATTACAATTAATAAGCGGCAGGAACAAAAAAACGGGTAAACACAAAAGCTAGACTGCTTCACTCAAACTCACAACAAGAGAATGAGTTCCAAACTTTTACAAAGCACGACAAGAGGTCAAAAGAGATTAGATAAGGTCGCAGGTAAATATTTTGGGGAAAGTTTACGTTTTGAGGAATTTAAGACTAATTGAAGTATTTTCTAAGAATATTATTAAAAGCAGGTAAGTATACAAATATTGTAAATAAATATAAATATGCGTATGGTGGTAATGCCATCACCCAAGTGTCAGAGTTTTTAGGTCGCATCTACAGCCTCTGACCTGACCTAACGACCACTAACTAGTAGTGACCGGGACCGACGGCTTAACGTCTCCTCCGAAAGACGAGTTAGTTGCGATGTTTTTGGCATTACATTATCCGGTCACCCATCCAAGGAATGACCGGGGTCAGTGCTGCTTAACTTCATAAACTAATGAAAACCTATGAAATCAGCGAGTCTATGCAACTAACTATGCAAATATTGTAAGTAATATATATGCTGAAATAGTTTTCTTTTATATTAAAAACTACAGTTTTGAATTATGAGGTTTTCTATTTTTGCACACGTGGTCACAGTTTTGTTAACTTTGTAAAAATAAGAATTATAGTTGCTTTAACAATTTTTTTTAAATTTTATTTTATACAAAAAACATTTTATCGTCAAAAAAAGTCCTTAGTACGGTCCATCTTAACAGATATTTCTCAAGCCTGTTGTAAACATCTGGTCGGCATTATTTTTATTGGGGTTTGGGGTCCAGCTGTTATAAAGTACTTAAAGAGTCAAAGCAATAATCGCAGAATATTGTTAGTCGTACTATAACTCGGAGTATGATTGATAGCAAAATAACGCAAATCTTTTTACGCATGGTCAACACTACAAACCAATCATAAATCTAAAGTACATTTTAAATGAAGGAGAGAGTTGAGGCAGAGTGGTAAAACCACGTACATTGTCTTGATGTACTTTTCTTAAACAATCGTGATAGCTCGTAATTCCTAGATTCAACCCCCATCCCGTCCCGTTAGTTAAACGACATTACGAAAAAATTATAAAATTATTGTTCGGCATAACCCGTCCATTGACAAATATTCCCGATCTTTACCGTATCTCCTTAGCCTGAATAACGCGTGGGTCGTCATAGTGAGATGGAGCATCGAGCGATAACAAATTAAAACTTACATTTCTTCGCTTCGGCCTTCTGGGCTCCCCTCGGTTTGGGTGAGTCACTGAGACTTCCACACAACAACCACCACTGACTATGACAATATGTCAAAATGCACGAAGTGCTAGGTATCAAGTACTGACTAGCAATCATCTGGCAGGGACTTCTAAGCTTGTATTTATAGACTCCTTTTCTTTGTTCATCTTTTGCCCCTCCAGTTGTTCCAAGAATCGAGACAAAGAATCCTCGGCCAGCTTATTCCACGAATTTAGACAAAGAGTTTTCAGCCGGCTTATTCCGAGAATTTAGACAAAGAAATGTCCGTTCTCACGAGCAAGACACTAATATTCGCTAATTGAGGCTCGACTTGATTCCGAGAATTTTGTACGATATCAAACAAAATGAAGACAAGTTGCAGTTTGATCCCTTCACAGACTATAATAACAAAAAGGGCTTTTTAGCCCACCACAACCACTCCCCCTTCTTGTTAAAAACATGGGTTTTAATGACCCATGTCTTTTCTAAACTTAACTACTAACTTAACCTAAACATCCTTATTTTCCTACTTGAACTCGCTTTTCACCTGTTACTATTTTTCAAAACCATTACCACTCAACTCGTTCAAGGAGCAAAACTGGGACAACGATGTTTTACACAGGATTCCCCGTCACATGAAACTTCACTTTACTGAACACTCACACTCATTCACTATCTTCACAGCAGGCTTCTCCCCGAGTTGTGGTAGAGCCCACCGTGCCCGTGCTGTTGTATTCCCACTGTACATCTTGCCTGACCATTGTGACTGATCTTCTCCCCTTCGAGTGTTTACTACTTGCACCCTGCTTACTGACCTACTGTGGTTTTAATTTGTTCACCTACTCATATGCTCCAACAAAACGATTAAAATTCAATTGCAAAAACATCGTACATCTACTATTTCTAAAATAAAAACATTTAATTGTCAATAAACCGATTTTGCTATGCCTGTTTCGAAACTAAAGTCTTATATCCTTCTTTTACAATTTCGTTCCGAACCTTTTATTTCGAGGGTTGAATCTGGGACCAAACTAGAATACAACTACAATGACGTTATGTCCTAAATTCATGCTCCAAAGTGCTGAATTACACACGGCAACTTACGCGCTCATTAGTACATTCGAATCTGCAATTTTAAGTCTCTCGCGACCTCAAACTTACGTTTTAGATATATCTATCAACCTGTCTTAGAACTAGCGCCCATTTTAATATTCAACAGCCTTGCACTCTACGAAGATCTACAATACCGACAACATTCATCATCTATCTTCTTATCATGTTTTCTACGCTACCTCTATAATATCTTCCTTTTTAAATTTAAATGTGTCACAGACAACGTTCATTATTTGAATCAGAATGTTCTCTGGACTCCTGCTAAGGCTTCTTACGGTGAACAATTCAGCACGTTGCTCAACATGCGGTTCAATTATAATAATGCCTGAGTTCGAGGGGGCACTCATTTTTCTCATACACATAACCCTACTCCGGGCTGGAAAATTGTGTCTAGAAGTTCTAGAACACTTGCAAGGGCGCGGAGATCGTTCTTAAGAAAAATTGATGCCTGCGATGGAAACCGTGGTCAGCACTTTGAACATCTTTTAGATTACGTTTGATAATTTTGAATGTAAATCAATTTATTTGTATTTGAATTAAATGAAATTTTAAAACTCGAGTAATGTCAGTATGATTGATATGAATTTGTCAAAAATGATACTACGATCACTATGTTTACTTAATTAAAACCGTTTTTTTTATCCACATTATCTTTGAAATGTAATGTTGGTTGCATCAAAAATTTTGTCAGACGCTTTATTACTTTATTACCATCCTGTATTATAGAGAACTTTTTTCCTGCAAAAAACTTCCAATTATTTTACTGTTATATAAAAGGACAACTTACTCCATATAGTTAACATCAAAATTTCTTACCATCGTAGAATTTAATTTAGTGATGAAATGGAATAACATTTTCCCAACAAAACAAAAAGGAGGAGAAGACAAACTGAAGAAGAAAGAAGAAAACATAAATATAATATAAAAAATTGATAAAATATCGGAAAATGCACCCAAGAAGGAAACTGTATCCCATTTCATTTCACAGTAGAATTGCAGCGCATTTGAATTTTTTGGAGTGAAAAATAAAGCACAATATGAGAGTTTCTATATAAGAAAAGAATTCTGTGTTAAACTAAATCCTAGCGACTTTGAGCACTTAGCACTTTGAGCGTAGAAAACCCACCAGAAACTCTCAATTTGTGCTCCATTTCATTTAAAAAAATGCAAATGCACTGTTGCATAATTCTACTATGAACTGAAATGGGATATAGTATGTACATTTTGAAGTTTTCTGTTTAGAACAAAATGCTTGTCGCACCCCCACTCAAAGACTGTCACAAATCAGAAATCAACACAATCCTGTTTTATGGTAGAATAATAATAAAATATCATGTTCAGTAGCTTCAATTAATAAGTGTCACAAGTTTAACTATATCTCTATGACTTTTTGTTTTGTTTAGTAATTTTCGAGATAATGCGATAATGGCAGAATTATAAATTTTTGTTTTCAATTTAAATTTCATTTGACTTTTATTGGCAATATCGTGACAACACAGTTAAAGAATTTCGGGGTAGTTTCACAAGAAATACAAAGAGTACCCCTCTAAGGGAATTTGCGGAGATGTTGGAGACACAGGTTGGAGATGACAACCGTCCTTGGAGATGATAGCGATTCTTGGGATGAAATTGAAAAGCCCACGAAGAGGAGTTAAATGTAATGTGTAGTAATTAATATAAAGCAAGGAATTTAGAACTTGCTATGAATTAAGGTTTTCAAATTCCCCATGTCGGTCTACGTCTATATCTTTTATGCAGACTAATACACGATGTTTCAGACAATTTTATACGGCCTATGCCTTCTAAAAACAACCAACAATCTGTGCAGCCATTTGAAATTATGTTTAGTTTTCTGTATAATTGATACAACTCTAAATTGTCATGAGTTGTAGACTGTGGTTGTAGGTGAGTTTGTGATTAGTATATAGGATCATGTCTTCTCTTTTCTTTGTTAGAACTGTTTTTGAAAAACAACCCAAAGGTTTCCAAAAATCAGGTAAATACTTGTAAATGTAGATCTTTTCTATAGGTATAGTTATCTGTGATGTGGTGACTACTGTAAATTGAAATGCGACCCTTAGGGGCAGGCTTCGTAAAATTATTTGAAATGATTTAATGCTCTGTGGATTTTATTTTATAATATTGTAAGAAAAATACAATAATTGTAAATTAGCAGTCTTCAGAGACAAGTAGTAAAATACATCAAGATTATACCATAGGATCATTTAAATTTATAATTAGAGTAGGAGGTTTTTCTTTGTTATTGCTAAACGGTTAGAAACTGAGCGAAAAAATGTATTGTAATTAAATATTACCGTTTCAAATTTCCAAATCATCAAACTTTTCATACAAGTTAAACAATATTAAAGCCTACTCAAATTATAAATTTAAACTGTTACATGGTATTAGCTGTTTCAAAACTATAAAAATGTCAACGTCGCATTTTCTCTTAAAATTAGTTCTTATAAATTATTCATGCACTTCAAAAAATTAATAGCTAATGTAATTTATAGTTTCAATGAGAGATCTAATTATTAATGACTATATTTTACATTTTTATCAACCTTATTTAAAAAAATAATTTGGTAAAATGCGACGTTGGCGTTTTTATAGTTTTGAAACAGTTAATAGTTGTAATCAGTTAACTTTCGATTATAGTAATGGATAACAGATATCACACTATTTATTGTGTCATAATTAGGTACAAATTTAAAATAACTTGATTAGCAAGCTTTAGTAATTTTCTTGTACACGAGTAATTTACTAATAACTATATAATTCAAATACGCTGGTGCAAAATTATACTATCAACTGAAATGAAAAACATGAGACATTAATCGATAGAGCAGAGCGAGACAGAAAAAATAACTTTAAGTAAATGACCAGCCAAGAATTGGAAAGTATAATATTATAAATGCGGCACAAGAAACCTGTTGACTCACTATAACAGGCAACCTTTATGAACAAAGGAAATCAAGCAGGTACTGCAAAAATTTAAAAAAGTACACAATCATTAGTAACCCTAGGTTATCATTTGTTGAAAATTTCAATTTTCGACTAATAAAACAATAGTTAATAATTTTTTATTAAAATTAAATATCTATTGACGACACTTGAGTAATCAGTAAGAAACACTTAACTCTTAATGTTTTTGGAGAAACAATTTAATAGTATATTATTATACGAGTTTTATAAGACGTTCTATTGTGGCAGGAATGTTTTTGGAGCACGACAAAGGAGTGCTCCAATAGAATGAGTGCCACAATTAAGTCTTATAAAACGAGTGTAATATACTATTTTTTCTAATTTCTATTTTTGTTGTTTGTTTTTGCTTAGTTTAATTTATTAAAATCCGTTCAAACTATTTCCTCTTAATTTTGTTAATTATTCAGGCTTTATCAATAAACGACTTTACGCTGTTGACAGATTTGAGATCACACACTAAATTACAGTGACGACTGATGACATCCAGCCCAGCACTGCCAACACAACTCCTAAAAAATTACTAAAAGGAGTTGCACAAAAGTTCTCCTTTAAGCTTGAACTTTCTTCTTTAAAGTGGTGAAAGTCCTACTTTTCTAGGGTTCATAGATTTCATGTAATAATTTTTTTAATAAAGCGTATTTTTGTGAAAAATCAAATTATTTCAAAAACTAAGCAAAGTGTTAAAAGCTATATCCAAATATGCAAAAAATATAGGGTGTTTCATTTAGAAAAGTTTGTATTGTGGCTTTCGAAAAAATAGATTAATTTTCTAACATTTAAAAGTGAATAATGGGCTTTTTCAAATCGCTGGGATATCTTGTATGCTTAAAATATTGATTAGGTACATTATGAGCAAAATTTGAATAAAAAAAGGAAGAGCTCGAGATGTAAGAAGGGGAAAATTAAGAGGTAAGGAAAATAAAGGGAAGACAAAGGAAACAGGAAAGGAAGGGCTGACAAAAGGAAAGAGAAATTAAGAGGAAAGGAAAAAGAGGCAAAAGAATAGTAGAGGAAAAGATAAAAGGAAGAACAAATGAAGAGGTACGAAAAGGAGCACAAAAAGACAGGAAATTAGGAAAGGAAAGAAAAAAAATTCCTTAATGTAATAGTTATTCACCTAACGTGTTTGGAAAATACAATTTCCCACATGTTTGCGACACAAGCGTAGCGAGGTTTGTATGAAGTGCGAATGTGGGAAATTGCTTTCTAAACAAGTTAGGTACAGCGTGTTTCAAGTTTTAGTGCCAGTTAAAAAATAAATAGTTCTGGTTGCCCCAAGAAAAAAAATTATACTGCAAACGATAGAGTTTCTAGCACGCTTCAATCTGATGCTTTAACGTTATCCCAAATTTTCATGGTATAAGCGTGAAATGCAAAAAACTACATTAAAAAAAAATTTTTTTCAAATTATTGTAATCGTTTTGTTATTAATAATTTAATAAAATTACTCCTATTTTTTAAGTGAGGATTCCCAAACTGAAATAGTAAAAAACAAAAAGTATTTTGAGCAATTGAAATTTTAATTTTGTTAAAATCAGATAAATGTTTTATCGTAGTCACCTTTGAGAAAACAGAGCTCGTGTCTTTGCTTGATTCACAAAAATTTGTACTGTCATTACTTGTCAAACAATGGTTTGTCACTTAAAAAATGCTCTTTCAATGCTCCTTTGAAGAAAAACTCGAAATGGTGTTAATAGTGTAATTCTTGGTGCACCTCAATGTGATACGGATGGCCCTTGTGTCCTTTGTGCACTCTAGTTCGACAATACCTGTGGCATGTGGCGTTGTGAATTTCATTTAGCCAGAGCCAGCGTCTCAATACCACTCTCCCGTTCACATTTCCAATTCTCCTTTGAAGAAAAACTCAAAATGGTGAATGTGGCAGAAATGCGATCCAAGCTGCACAACGGTACACAAAACATTTCTCAACCAGGAACATCCAAGTCGAAAATTATTTCGAAAACTTGTTGCCAATTTTAGTGTAAACGGAAATTTTGGTCTCGAAATTCTTCATGTGACCCTTGATTCAACTCAAACGTTAGTAATAACGAATCTCTCAAAAAAAAATATAAATTAATATTTTTTATAATTTAGTGTTTTTCGCTAATGGGTTGTAACAGGTCAAACAATCAAAAAATTGACAAGAACTGTCACTTATCGTAAAAGCAATAACCGTTTCCATCATAACGATAGCGATACCAACCTATTAAATGTCCCTAGCCATTGTTTTAAAGTAAAAAACACCGCAGTGTGGGAAAGTCCCTTTCCCGCACGCTGGAGATAACCGGGAAATAGCAATCTAATCGCTATGAGTACAAAAATGATTTTTGGCGATCGTTACAAAACATATTGGTTTTATTTAATTCCTACAAACTTATATATTAGTTTTTGGTCTTTCCGCGATCCATTTTTTGATAGCTGTAATATCTTCCACCTGATGGCTTCACGATCACATTGCGACAGTCGAAACCCTTTTCGAGTCGAAATATTGGTTTAGAATCGACACCCTGATTTCTAACAACTTGCACATTTGGATAATCATCCAAGGAATCACCGTCTACCACCATATCAAAAATGGGAACAAGGCTTGCAAAATAGAAATCAGCCCATGTTAACTGCAAATACAACTAATTAACCCAATCCAGATGTAACATTACTACTTACACGACCTAATGCTAAATGCCCTTTATTTATTTGAGCTATTGTTTCCAACTTTGGAAAATAGAAGGGAATTATTTCTTTGATTTTTTTTTCTTTTAGCACTTTTTTTGTAGCTTCATCTTGTTCGTACCGAAACGACACAAGTTCTGTATTATTTTAAAAATAAATTTAAGGCTGTGTCTAAACTCCCGGCACCGGTATCCACTCCAATCCCGGCAACGTCATGAACATTGGAAGTGACGTCATCATCGACCGGGATTTGTCTTCAATTCCGGCTTTCGGCGCGACAAACAAACAATATCAACCGGTGCGCAAAACTATTTTTTTATGTAAATAATTAATTTTCACTGAAAATTGTGCTGTGAAATCGTGTCTTTGCTAAAGTACGCACTGTAACTAGTGTTTCATTTTCAAATTTTTTATACTAAATTTAGGGCGTAAATAAATCTTGATCTAAACTTATAGTTGAGCCCGAGATTATTGTTTGACCTGTTACAGTGTTACATGATATCGAATGTATTCAAAATTGGGCCAAAATTTCATAGTTTTATAGAGGTGGAAAAGCCTGAAAAATGTTGATGAGTTGATGACGTTCAATTAAGACGTCCAGAACTTCGCACGTAATAATTCAGGGATTTTTCCACTTCTGAATAGCTATGAAATTTTGGTCCAATTTTGAATGTCCAACATAATGTAACAGGCCTAATCTTGCCGGATGTGCAGAAAGTCGGGATTGAAGACGAATCCCGGTCGTTGGTGACGTCACTTTCAATGTTCATGACGCTGCCGGGATTGGAGTGGATACCGGTGCCGGGAGTTTAGACACAGCCTAAATTTAAATCAAAATTAAACCAAGGTACTTACTCACTCGTTCGTAGATCGTTGATAGTCTCTACTATCGCATCAATTTCCAAATTTTCCCAGCTGTCATTTCCGGCAAGTTTGACCATTTTTGCCAAATAGCGAGCAATTGAAAGACGTTGGTTTGCTTTTTTGCCGTCATATTCCAAAAGTGGGAGTTGCCCGAAAGGAGTTTCTAAAACCCGTTTTTGAAAAATTATAAAAATGTTATTTGTGCTTGGTGTTCTTCATTTGTGGCCATTCAGTGTCTTTCTTACGAATATCTTCAAATTCGATACCTCCATAATTGAACAAGTACCGAGTAACTTCAGCAACACTTTTTGCGTCAAAATAAGTCAACTTTTAGGCAGGTGGCATTTTTATTGAATTAATTTTTTTGGTGTTTTGTTAAATAGGAATACACCATTTATACTAATAAGTTGTCCTTATCAGTTATCAGTTTTGCTTTGTAACGCAGCAAATCATGATGATAAGATTATTATCACTTTATGGAAATGTTTATTACTAAGGATCTGCCTATAACTCTATACTGTTGAGTCTGAATGAAAATTTCTTCTGATATTTAAACAGTTATTCTTCTGTACGGATACTTCATTAAATAAACGTAAAATTAATGTAGTTTTTTTATTTTTAAAAGTCATGCCACTCCTTGATGTATCTCTTGTTATCATAATTAAGGATTTTGATAAAAATTATGAGATTTTCTTTCCAAAATTCAAAACCAAAAGTAACCAACTTTGTTTTTTTTAGTTTCAAGTAGAGGAGAGTGGTGTTTTCTCTTAGAGGGAACGTTTTACCCCACTTTCCCCTAGTTAGGTATTAGGAAAAAATGTGAAATAAAGGACTAAAATTTTATTTTAAATAAATAATCACAGTATACACAACATTTTACATTTTTTTGTACATAAGAACATATTTAAATTTTATAAATCTTCAGGTATTTTATAAACAATCAATTCTAACTAATCTGACTACTCCAAAATAACAAAAATAATCTATTTTATTATATTAAAGAGTTTGGTTCATCCTAGATCTATAAAAATAAAAGAAATTTCCAAAAAATATTTATTCAACTGCTATCGGTTGCCTGTTCATATTAACCCAATTTGTCCACGGTTCTTGCATGTTTTCATAGTTATCTACTTTCTCATCGATAAAATTATTTGCTTGGATCCTTACATAGGGTGGTACCTAAAATCGAAAAATTATTCACACCCAAAAAAAAACTACACAATAAAAAAACTTTATTTCAATAAAATAAAAATAAAATTAAACTTAAATGTAACAGAAAAATAAAAATTGTAACTAAAATCGATGATGTTGTTGATAATTATTATTTCGTAACCATGCACTTGCCGAAATTGGTTTAAGCCCGAAGTCGACTCTTTGAGCAGATGAATGAGGAATGTTCGTGACTGTTACTAGTCTAGAATGGGGCAAATATCCGTCTTTGTAGGCTGTGATTTTGTATTGGCCTGGTGTGAGAAGGCGGAAGTAGTCACCGTCGTGAACTGAAACATACAATTATTGAGAAAATGTTTTTGAAATTCAATAATTTCCCATACCAAATTCTTATTAATTCAAGTAAAATAAAAATATATAAAAAAATGTTTTTTAAAATAAGCTTTTATTTAAAAGATGCACTAAAAAGTAAAAAATAATGTATTTCAATCACAGGAGAATATTTTTTCTTACAGGTTAAAATTCTAAAATTTATAAAAGCTTTGAGAGTTGTCAACTGAACAAAGTAATTCTGTAATGCCGTAGTTTTATAACTCCCAAAGCTTTTATAAATATTAGAATTTTAACCGGTAAGAAAAAATATTCTCCTGTGATTGAAATACATTATTTTTTACTTTTTAGTGCATCTTTTAAATAAAATCTTTTTTTAAAAAACATTTTTTTATATATTTTTATTTTTTGCTTTTTAGTCTTTATTTATTGCATAGATTTATTGTTATTACACTGTGCATCTACCGTGACGTCCAAATAACCAACATACCGTCTATGTCGGTATAAGTTACGGTATGTACAAATCGAGAACCCCTTTGTTAACATAACCTAAAATTTGAAGACCCCATTTAACACCTTTAGGGGGTATTTAACTACATGGGATTGCATTGTCACGCAGATTATGTAAGTACGCCAAATTCCACTTTAGTGGGACAACAGGAACCCTTTCAAATTTGGCTCCGAAAAAATAGCAGACAGAAAGATAACATTGTGAGCTAAATAAAAGCTTTTAATTAAGGGATTATTAACTGCAGAGAACGAACTGAAATTACTTGGTCTTAATACTTGAGAAAGCCCTTTTAGAAACTAAATTGTTTCGAAGGCGAAAAAATTGATTCAATTGTGAGAACTTATAAACGATAAACTAGACCACAATCAACAAAGATATTGGAACTGGGTCTTAGGTAAAAATTGCTATAAGTGATGAAAAACGCTGCTTCTTGTGACTCAGAAGTATCATTATACAGGGTGTAACGAAAAGATGGAGACAAAAAGGAACCAGAGATTCTCCAAGTCAAAATAAAACGATTTAATTCAACTTACCTTTATACCAAGTTGCACCGTTTGAAAGTTACAGGGCGCCAAAGTTCAAAAAATATTTTTGTTTTTTATTTGTAACTTCTAAATGGAATAATCGATTTTAATGAAATTTTATACAAATAATTTGTCATTAAAACCACATGCAATTTGCAATTTCTTTTGTTTTTCTGTTATTGTAAAGTACTTACCTAACAACTATTGAACACATTTTAGAACATATTTTTGTTATACGTTACCTTAATGGTGTAGTTCTTTTTTTATTCGAAAGACCCTTTATTTCTGAATACTTTTTTTATCTTATAAAAATTTTGTATCGCCCTTGGTTTTGGAATAAAATAGTAGATTATTTTATAAGGCGTAAATGTGATAGTTTATGTGGGGAAGCTGAATGTTTATTTTGCCGAATGCAATGAGACAAATAATTCAGCTGAGCCACATAAACTCACTCCAAAATGCCTCAATAACAAACTGTATTTTTAATATTAATGTAAATAGTAAATTATAGAATTTATAAAATAAACTTTCTGCTTCATATTTGATTTTCTGATAATCTACTTACTCTCCAGAAATTGCTAAAGCAGCGAAAGAGACACAAAAAAATGACAACAATGGTAAGTCATGATGACAGACAAAAGTAAAAAACGCTTTATCACATAAAAATGATTTACCCCATGTCCGATAAAGTGGTCCGAGAACTAGATCTTTTACCTGTGACATTCTGTCACAAATGTTGTTAGTTTTGTGACGTTTGCGGATATAAATAATTTAAGTAGAAGTGTTAACATTTCGGACGTTCGTCAATTACTATAATTGGTTTTAAAAATGCGTTTAATTATTTAACTTAATTATTTAATTATTTAATGTAATTATTTCATTATTAGTTTACTTATTATAATTGTAATTAATAATTTTTCTATAACGACAGTGTAGATTTTAATTAGTTGTGTTGGGTAGAAATTTAGAAATTCACAGTTTTGTGAAAAATGTCTTCTTTGGTTTAAATTAATAACTAATTACAACATTGTTATTTAACATACACGTACATAAAAGAACTAAAGCTAAAATAAAATAAATAATTTAAAACCCAGTAATAACAATTGGGAGAATTGACATTTTTATTTTTTTTACTCCAAAACCGAGGCTGATACAAAAATTTTATAAGTTACAAAAATTGTTCAAAAATAGTGGGTCTTTCGAATATACAGCGTGTACCAGAACTCGCTTCCCACCGGAAAGGTGCTAGTGGTAACAGCAATGGGGATGGCAAAAATGCAAAAAAGAAGGTCTTTGCTTCTTCGTTTGGGAGAGTACAGAGGTTTCAAAGTGATCAATCCCAGAAGCTCTCTCCTAAGTGTATTGCATACAGTAGATCCGTTACTAAGGAATGAAAAATAACTCTAGTGCACACTTTTATTGTCCGTTCCACATATTTTTGATTTCCTAGCAACGTGTTTTGTTCCCCTAGTCCTCCGGAGCAAGGTCTTTTGTGATTGGCTACTTTGAAACGTTCTTATCTCCCAAACGCAGAGAGTTAGAATTTCTTTGTAAAGGAACTTTAGTTTCAGAATTACCTAAGCTATATGCACCTTTCGGGTGGGGAGCGAGTTCTGATAGACGCTGTATTACTCCACTCAGATAACGTTTAACAAAAATTTGTCTTAAAATGTGTTTAGTTCTTAATAGGTAAGTACTTTACAATAACAGAAAAACAAAACAAATATCACCAAAACATGTGGTTTTGATGGCAAATTACTTGTACCAAATTTTATTGAAATCGATTGAATAATGGAATCATTAAAAAATCATTAAAAAAATCGAAAATAATTTTTGATTTTTGGGGCCCTCCAACTTTTAAACGGTGCAACTTGGTATAGAGGTAAGTTGGATTAAATCGCTCTATTATTGAACTATTTTGACCCATTTTTTGGTTACACCCTGTTTTTGGGTAATTTTGATGTTTAATAAAACATTAATTTTGTGCCAAAGTTTTTATGTTTTCAGACTTTGAACTACATTTACAAAGTTAAGGAATGTAAAAGGACTTATGGGATGTGTTTTTACGAAAACAATGTGTTATGTACAAAATCTCGCTCAATTGTTTACTTCTCAAGATTTTTAAAATACTGAAATAACATTTTTTGTCGTTTCAATTATCTCACCTTGAGTAGCTAATTCAATAAATAGCGAATAAATCTTTGTATTTTGTTTGCTTATTTTCAGGGCAATCTTTTTGAACAAACATTCTTCTAAGGATTAAAATTTAGAGAATCTGGTTAAACAATTGATTAAAGTGTAAAGTGCAAAATATGAAGTGCAAAAAATAATAGAATAGTAGCAGGAGGTGAAAGGAGAAAAAAATGAAGAGAAAAGGAAACTAAAAGGAAGAGCAAAGGAAACGAAATGGAAGGGGAACTGAATGGAAGAAGAAAAAAGAAATGAAACAATGGAGAATGAAGAGAAAAGGAAAAAGAAATATAGAGGCACGAAAAGAAATAGAAAAATAGAACAAGAGGAACACAAAAACGGAAGAGAAAAAAAAAAGGATGAGAGTAAGAAGAAAGAAAAAGTAGAGGAACAGAAGAGAAAAAGAACAAGAAATAAAGAGAGAGAAATAAAGAATAAACCAGTATAAAAGGCAGAAGAAATAAAAAGAAAAAGAAAAAGATTAAGGCAAAATTTTGAACAGAAAAAAAAGTCAATTTTTGGATGAGGAAATTAATGGAAGATGAAAACAAGAAATAAAAGTATGAATAAGGAAGAGACAAGGAAAAAGAAATAAAGAGGCACAAAAAGAAAGACAAACAAATAGAAATAGAGGAATACAAAAAGGGAAGAGAAAAAGAAAGGATGAGGATAAGAAGGCAGTGGTAGAGGAACAGACGAGAAAAAGAAAAAGAAATAAAGAAAGAGAGAGAAATAAAGAAGAAACTAGTATAAAAGCAAGAGGAAAAAAAAGAAAAAATACTAGGGGAGAACTTTGAAAAGAAAGAAAAGCCAAAGAAAAAAAGAAAGAAAAAAGAAAAAAAGAAAAAATCAAAGGAAGGAAAGGGAAAGAAATATTAAAACTTCACGCTGTAAAATTATAGCTACCACACGTTTAATTCTCATTTTTCAATTCTAGATCACGAACATTAGGTATACTCGCCAAAAAGACTTACTTCATCATGAATTCTTAAGACTAAACCGTTAATTACACTGCGAGAAAAATTTTCAAAAATTTTGGGTACCCATTTCAAAATGTTCTGTTTATTTCTTCAGACAACTCGTATATCACGAATATAAGTACAGTTTTTTTCCATCAGGTCCCGTTTTTAAGGTACACTGAGTAATAGGAAATATTACAAAAATAGTCATAACTCATATAACAGAAAATTAGCATACGTAAAGAATTTTTTTTTAAAAACGCAACATGAGCAGAAAACTATAGGCTTTAACTTATTATAGAAAGAACTCCATCCTTTTCTAACTGAAGACGTATTTGAAACATTGTATTCCCAAAAACCCTAATTTTAAAATTTTTGTGCGCGTACTTCAAAAACTAGACCTGATGAAAACGATCGGGTTCCACCAGGAACTTGTATAAGAATTCAAAAATTCGGCGGGTACCAAAATCGTCTCACGCATTGTTATTATTGTTTAAAATTCTTCAATACTTCAATACCTCTTCATATTAAAATCTTACCTTGTAAAGTATTTAAAAATTTTGTCAAAAAATTTTTAGTAAAAAATCCAATTTATTCTTTTGTAGAATTTTTGAATTTTAATTTTTCCGTAGGTATTATAAATTTTCACTTAGAAGAAATTATGTGTTCACCTATATTGTTCAGTCACTATTCTGTTATCTGACTTGTGTAAATGAGGTCCGTAAAGTTGGCCCTACAAACTAAAATTTTCATAATTAGGAATACATTTATTAAAAGTGCTCTGCAAGTGCTGACGAATGCTGTAAATTAAATAAAAAATGCTACGTAAATAAATAAGAAAAATCAAGTATATATTGGGGGGGCAACTTAACGATAGCCCCACAAAATGTAAAATTTTAAAATCCAACTGCATTTCTAGAAAGTGCTCTGCAAGTGCTGAAAGATGCTGTATAATATATAAAAAGTGCTGCGAAAATAACCCCAAAAATTAAGGTCGTAAATGTGGGGCCAACTAGACGGTAGCCCCACAAAATGTTAAACTGTAAAATCTAACTGCATTTCTAGAAAGTGCTCGACAAGTGCTGAAAGATGCTGTGTAATATTTAGAAAGTGCTGTGAAAATAACCCCAAAAATGAAGGTCGTAATTGTGGGGTCAACTAAACGGTGGCCCCACAAAATGTTAAACTGTAAAATCTAACTGCATTTCTAGAAAGTGCTCGACAAGTGCTGAAAGATGCTGTATTATATTTAGAAAATGCTGCAAAAATAACCCCAAAAATGGGGGTCACATACAGCGTGGCCCACAACTCATTCCCCACCGGAAATGTGCTGGTGGTAACAGCAATGGAGATGACAAAAATGCAAAATAAGTAGGTCTTTTATTCTTCGTTTGGGAGATAAAAAGGTTTCAAAGTGACCAATCCCAGAAGCTCCCTTCCAGGTGTAGTGCCTACAGTGCTAAGGAATGAAAAATATTTCAAGTGCACAATATTATAATCCGTTGTACCTATTTTTGGTTTCTTAGCAACGTGTTTTATTCCCTTCCCGTAATTCTCCGGAACTAGAGTTCCCATATTGGGAGAGTTGGAACACTGAATGTCAATTTTCGAAATTTTGTTTCGTATACGTCAGCTCGCATGTATAAAAAACGAATTGGGATAGAAAATCAGTGGTGTTACACTTCAATTTTTCAGAAAAGTCAAATAAATTTGTCAAAAATATTTCCCTTTTTCTTTGATTAACTGTGTTTAGTCTGGAAGTCATCGTCACCTTAACGTTTTTCTTGATATGATGATATGAACACCTAATTTTAAAAGAGATTTCTTTGTAAGTATTTAAAGAAGTAGATTGTCTGAACAATTTATTGTACAAAATCATGAAATTTTGGGAATGTGTCGGTGTATTACCAAAATACCTGAACCAAAAATTCTTAGAAGAGATGAATCTGTTGCTTGGCCGCGGTTAGTTGCGAGGGCTGCGACGCAAATTTTAGATCTGTTCCAAATTATAGTTATTTGAATCCTCAATTTCTTTTCCTTTTTTTTTACAAGAAAAGACCTTCAGTATCAATTTTTGTGACATTTAAAACAACGCCGGAAAATATGGTGGTTCTTGATGACCATGCAACTATTGAGAATCGATGTTTAACCAAAAATTGTGACGAAAATAAAGACATTTAACAATGAAGTGTTTTAATTTTTATATTCATTACTGGAAGGTAAATGTCGAGAAATTTCAGGTACAGCAAATATTTGTAGGTATTCAATTATTTTTGTTTTTATACGGTATCCCAAAATTCTTAAGTTTCCTCCGTCCCTGGTTAAATTTGGCGTAAATTTATGTCATTTCATTTATTTGACAAATATTTGTATAACCTTAAAATAATTTTTGACATGACCTGACATAAGTTGCTAACAAAAATTTTAATGAAAAAGGATAGAACGATATACCTTATCCACATAATACAATATTGGCTCGGTTTGACGTTCAGTGACCCAACTCTCCAATATAGGAACTCTATCCGGAACAAGGCCTTTGGTGGCTACTTTGAAACGTTCTTATCTCTCAAACGCAAAGTGTTAGAACTTTTTTCTAAAGAAACTTTCCATTCAGAATTGCCTAAACTATATGCACTTTTCCGGTGGGGGACGAGTTGTGGGCCACGCTGTATATAGTAGGCGGGGCCAACTAACAGTACTACCGTAGTACCTTTTTTCCGAAAAAGTAAAAAGTACTTGACAAGTGCTGCATAATATAAAAAAAAATGCATTGCAAAATTAATCAATGATTGCGTTGTTCTCAGTATTGTCTTTAATCTAATTATTATTTAAAAATCAAACGCAGTATTAAGTGCTAAGTATAATTATTAGTATGTTTGATTGCATCAAAGGAAACGATATACTCTCTCCAATTGAAATACATAGTTATTTACCTAAGGTGTTTGGAAGATACAATTTCCCACATGAGCACTTTGTTTGCGGCATGAGCGCAGAGAGGGCCGCATGAAGTGCGAATGTGGGAAATTGCTTTCCAAACAAGTTAGGTACAATATTTTTTGTAACGAATCTCTCAAAAACATTAAAAATTAATATTTTTTATGATTTAGTTTTTTTTGCTACTGGGTTGGTAACAGGTCATTTTTTATATTTTTTATACTTTGCGCCCTCTTTTTTCTTATTTTAATAAAAAAAAAATTGGCGTCTAGGGAATTTTGTGTCTGTTGGTAACGGTAATAAATAATAAAAAATAAACGAAGAAGAAATGATGATTACATCGATCGTACGTATATTCCACTCATTATCGATGAAAAATCTTGAAAACTAATTATCCCTAAATTCATTAAAGCACACTGTGCTTTAATGAGCCATAAACGACTCCTACTGATAGAGGTTGTTAATAAACATATAGGGACATTTTTTTAACTCTGAACATAGCCCTATGTTCAATCTGAAAAAATCATATCAAAGCATTGATCTAATTTACGTTACCAACGATACGTAAAGGTAATTATTTGATGTCGAGTTATTTGAACCAATTTGAAGTGACTTCGAATATTTATTAAAGTAATTTATCATTCCTTACATGTTAATATTACCTGATGATTAATAAATTTCATAAAAATTAATCTTTCTTTACTTAAATAATCTTGGAAGATTTTTTATAAGACGCATTTTGTCGCACGCACGGAATTGGGGCACGACGAGCGCAGCGAGGAGTGCCATAATGGAGTAAGTGCGACAAAATGCCTTATAAACGAGATATCATACACTATTTTTTATACTTTGCACCTTTTTTAACAAAAAAAATCAATTTCGAAATTTAGGGAATTTTGTGGCAGTTGACAGCATTTGCGTGGATCATGAAATTAAATTAATAATTTGGATCGTCATTAGTTTATTCGTAAAATGTATTCTGAAAGTGTCCAAGACGTTTTGCAATCTATCTGCCCCTCAACGAATACGGGCTTTTGTGGCAAATACGCGGAATTTGAACATTGGCCTAAGGAGAATGGGATCTCAAATTACTCACTTGCACTGGCTTTTGAAGTCATGTTTGTACACTACTCGAAAGGTGTTCGAAGGGACTACGTATCAGGGTTGGTACAAAAGCCTCTAAAGGTTCGAAATTGATTCATTTGATTAAATTATCACTTGAAACAGGTGACGATTGACACTGACACTTCTCTCAGATAATTGTCAAAAAACTAGGTTGCCATCATTTTCCAACTAAATTACCCTGGTTTTTAGTGTAATTATTATAGCACTCCGTTGGATATTACGAAACCCAAATGGCGTATCGTAATGACCTCAGTACGAAACAAAAGTAGAAAAAGTATATTACTATTTTATCAATCTTATTTAAAAAAAATAATTTGCTGAAATGCGACGTGGGCTTTCACATTGTTTTGAAACAGCTAATACCACTTAACATCCATAATTATCTTGATGTTTCGTAGGGTTGCCGTTTATTTAAATCATATACATGGTGAATTTATTATGGTTTCTCTTGAAATTTTTTTTGATGCAACTAAAAATATAAATTAGTATTTTTTATCCACAGCCAGTCTATTATTAAGGTCATAATATTGCTATTAGGAGTCCTAATATATCCATATCCATAAAACCTATAGGTTTTATGAAAACACCATAAAACCCGTAACGAAATTAAACTGCATTTCTCACTCTTACCTTTATATTAAATGAGAAAATATAGTTGGTTTCTTCTTTATTCGATGTCGAGCACAGCTTTACTGTATACGAAGCCGGAACTAATGCAATATTTCGATTTTAAAAATTAATTTGCCAAACGTTACTTCAAAACGTCAAATAAAAATTTTGAAAAATAATTTGGCTGACTGTGGATAAAACTTTCTATTGCATACGGGTCTTACATGTGTGTTTTATACGCTTAATTAAACCTTTGCGCGAATAAAACATGTTGTAAGACCCTAATGCAAAGCGATCAAAAAGTCCTTCTATCAAGTAAGTTTAGAAGTTGAAGGACGTATGTCTGCGGAACTCAAGCCTAATGTCAAAGGAAAAATGTCAAAAAATTAAGCAAATTAAATTATTGTTGGAATCCAGTTTTGCCCCATAGACACCATTTTCGGGTCGTGTAATGTTTGGGTGTTATTTGTGTCACGGATTCACGGCATCTATTAGCTGTTTCAAAACTATAAAAACGCCAACGTCGCATTTTACCGAATTATTTTTTTAAATAAGATTGATAAAATTGTAAAATAGTTATTAGTGATTAGATCCCTCATTGAAAGTACAATGTGTTCAAAAATGGCTGTTCATCAAATTGACTATGGAATTCAAATTCAATGATCCGCCTCGTCCACATGACGATTGTAGTTTCTCTCCCAAATCTTTGAATTAGCTTTTTACTCACTTTTTTGCATTTTTCGCCAAAGTTGTTTCAAGTGTAGGGTTTGCCTTGATTTGTGATTTTTGTTGTTGTGTATTCTTTCGTTTTTGGATTCGAAGCCTTTTTGCATAATTTGACGGATATGTCACTTTGACTTTATTCACAATTTAAATTAAGCGGCACATTACGTTCAAATTTCATAGGCGGCTTGATGAACAGTCATTTTTGAACACATTGTATAAATTACATTGGCTATTATGTTTTTGAAGTGCATGAATAATTTATAACAGCTAATTTTGAGAGAAAATGCGACGTTGGCGTTTTTATTGCTTTGAAACAGCTAATAGGATGTGTACAATTATTGAAAGTTATTATTGAGTGTCTAATTTTATGACAGCGGCCTACACGATTCCTTTTTTTTTTCGAGAAATAAATTAATATTTAGTATTTTGCAAAAATCTCCCAAATTTTACAATATAGACCCCACATCCCCTATATCGACAAAAAGACTCCGAGTTTGCTTTTCTTGCAACAGGTGCACTTAAGCTTAAGGAATCGACTGGAAAAAAGTTGGCTAAGTTATCTTGAATGGTTCTGAAGTTATAAATTTTTATGTAGGTCTATGTACGAAGCTATTTTGGTATATAAATTGGCATAACTCAAACACTATGACAGATAAGTCAAAGAAACCCGGGTGCGTTTTATCGACAATTTAATGGCGAATTCAAAACTCTAACAAAAATTAGGGGTTTCAATTTAAAAAAATTGAACTTAGTTGTGTATTTTACTTTGGGACACTGTATACAAATAATAGTATATTATACGAGTTGTACAAGACAATCCATTCCAGAGGAACGAGTTCGACAAGATGTCTTGTACAACGAGTGTAATATGCTATTTTTTCTATTTCGCCTTTATTTATTGAAATTTTTTGTTTAAAATCATTTAAATAATGACCTAGTAACTTTTGAGATTTTGGGTTGGTAATGACGTATGGGGTGAAATGACAGTTTATTGAAAATAAATTACAAATTTCAAATCTTATGGATTGTTACTGCATATTTGATAGTTTTCTCGTTACTTCGTTTAATTAAATATGGATTCTGATGGATGTTGTGCACTCCTTCCGAGCTGAGAGACATTGTAAACACTGCTGTGAGTAAATTGTTCCCGACGAAGTGCAGTTGACCCAGCTTCGCTGTGAGTTTGACGATGACGACAATCACGCGATCGCATTCAGTAACCAAAGGGATATTCTTTTGGGCCAAACACAAGATAACCAAGTTAACTATCTAATACTTACGTTCAATCCGACCAAATTCTGTAGCATTTCTGTTGTACGACATTGAATATGAAAATTGGGAGGTGTGGCGGCACTGGAACCACAGGCGATTCACGGTTGCTCGTAACCGTAGCCACACCACTTCCCATGACAAGTGACAGCCCGCCAGAACGACACGAGCGACACCACTTCTTGGCGTCGAGCGTCACACGGTCACGCGTGCATTATTTCAGTTTAGTTGTTTCGATTTTGTTATTGTAATAAAGGAGTTTATGAAAAGTGAGTTTCGTTGACCTCTTCGCGACACACAACTCAACCCACATTGGTGACCCCGTACAACACACGCATCGACAACACCACGCAACAGTGCACGTTACAACATGCCCGATAACCCACCAGGACCTGTCCAGGTCGAGAGGGTTACTGTTAAACCGCCACCCTTTTGGAAAGGTGATCCCAAGCTGTGGTTTATCCAACTTGAAGCCCAATTCAACCTCGGCAAGATCACAAGCGATACAACCAAGTACCACTACGTGGTCAGTGCAATCGACACATCAGTCCTTCAACAGATTGCAGATTTCGTGACCAATCCACCCGCGGTTAACCAATATGAAGGTATCAAACAACGGCTTATTTCTACATTTTCGGATTCTCAGGAACGCCAATTGCGTAAACTACTGTCAGAAATGGACTTAGGCGACAAGAAACCTTCGCAATTGCTTAACGAAATGAAGCGTCTGGGTGATTCGGCAGTATCCGACGAATTACTGAAAACTTTGTGGTTACAAAGATTGCCGACCCACGTACAATCAGTGCTCGCAACCAGCTCTGACCCGATTCAGAACCTTGCACAAATGGCAGACAAAATCGTGGAGATACAACACTTGCCCTCAGTTTGTACAGTTGCGACCCCAACCGAAGATATGTCCGCAGCTATTCTGCAACTCACAAAGGAAGTCGCAGCATTAAAGACTGCCTACAATACTGGATTTAAGCCGCGACGATCACGATCACGACCACAGACGCCAGACCGTTCAAGCAGGGACTCTTGTTGGTACCATCGTACATTCGGCAATAAAGCAAAGAAATGTATCACTCCCTGCAACTTCACTAAGTCGGAAAACCCCACGCCGCGCCAGTAACGGCGGCAAGCGACGCGGCGTGCGACAGCCGCACTATTAATGCAATCCATGCCAGTCGACGCCTCACCATCACCGATCCAACCACTGGTATTTCGTTTTTGATTGACTCTGGTTCGGATATTTCAATCATCCCCAAGAAAGCACGACAGTCGACAGTAAGTGACCTCGTACTTTACGCCGCCAATGGCACTGCCATCCAAACCTACGGCTACGAGAGACTTACCGTCACTTTGGGATTACGACGTCGATTAATTTGGAACTTCATCATCGCTGATACCAAACGAGCAATAATTGGCGCCGATTTATTGCATTATTTCGATCTTTTAATCGATATTAGACGGGCCAGACTAATTGATAGCACGACAGGAATCTCCAGTGCGGGCACATGCATTTCCGCCTCTCACGCTGCAGTGCTGTCAGTTTCACCGAACGCTCGGTATCGCGATCTGATCAGGGAATTTCCAGCTCTGACAACTTTCCACAATGTCGAGCCGACCCTTCCACACGCGACCCAGCATCTAATCGAAACCACCGGACCCCCAGTGGCTTCAAAACCACGGAGACTCCCTCCCGACAAACTACAAATAGCCAAAAAAGAATTCGAACACATGATGGCGCTAGGGATTTGCAGACCCTCCAACAGTCCGTGGGCAAGCCCTCTCCATATGGTCCTGAAAAAGGACAGCAACTGGCGTCCGGTAGGCGACTATAGACGACTCAACGCGGTCACTAAAGAGGATCGTTACTCAATTCCTCATTTACATGACTTCGCTCACTTGCTTGCTGGCAAGACCATTTTTTCAACCGTTGACCTTGTTAGAGCTTACCACCAGATTCCGGTCGAAGCGAGTTCTATTCCGAAAACCGCCATTACCACACCTTTTGGCCTTTTCGAATTTACGAGGATGCAATTTGGTCTGCGTAACGCTGCTCAATCTTTTCAAAGATTCATCCACGAAGTCTTGAATGGTCTCGACTTTTGCTTCCCCTACCTGGATGACATTCTCATCGCCTCCACTGACGAAAGGGAGCACACCGACCATCTTCGCAAAGTCTTTGAAAGATTATTAAAGTACGGCCTTACTATTAATCCCGAAAAATGTTCTTTCGGAAATTCCAAAGTGAAGTTCCTTGGGTACGAAGTCTCGGCAGATGGCACCAAGCCCTTAACCGACCGAGTCGATGTCATTTTGAACTACCCGCTACCAAAGACACCCAAAGATGCTAGAAGGTTCCTAGGTACAATTAACTTTTACCGACGTTTTGTACCTCATGCAGCCGCTCATCAAGGCCCTATACACAATCTAGTCAAAAACAGCAAAAAGAACGACAAAACACCGCTATCTTGGACTCCCGAATCGAAAGCAGCATTCGAGCTGTGTAAACACGACCTCGCTCAAGCGACGCTCTTAGTACACCCTACAGCTACCGATACTATTTCGCTCACAGTCGACGCTTCTGACTTTGCAATGGGGGCAGTACTCGAACAGAACCAAGGAGGAAGTTGGAAACCCTTAAGTTTCTTTTCAAAAAAATTGACACCGGCCCAACAAAAATATAGCACGTACGATAGGGAACTGTTGGCAATTTATTCCGCGGTTAAATCGTTCCAACACTTTCTCGAAGGCCGTCATTTCGTAATATACACAGATCACAAACCACTTGTGTACGCTTTCACGCAAAAATCCGACAAGGCAACTCCGCGACAAGCACGACATCTCGACTACATAAGCCAGTTTACTACTAACATCAACCACATTTCTGGTAAATCCAATGTAGTTGCCGACACCTTGTCCAGAATCAGCGAAATTGACACGCCAACTCCTATCGATTACCAGACACTACGCGAATCACAAGACGTAGATCCCGAACTGCAAACACTCCTGGCACAACCCGATTCTACAGCGCTGAAACTGAAATTGTTCACCGTTCCTGGTTCAGAGAAACAAATTTATTGTGACGATTCTAACCGCAGAATCCGTCCGTTCATCCCCAAAACCTCACGGTATGAACTTTTCAAGCACTTTCATGGTATGGCCCACCCCGGTATCAAAGCCACTACAAAACTCCTCACTGACAGATTTGTGTGGCTTGGTATTAACAAGGACGTCAACCGCTGGACTAGAGCTTGCATAAACTGCCAGAGATCCAAAGTGCAGAGGCATACACAACCACCGATCACAGAAATTGGTACTCCTGACGAACGATTCGCAGTAATCAACATAGATTTGATTGGACCATTACCACCTTCAAACGGCTTTACCTATTGCCTAACCTGTATTGACCGTTACACTTCTTGGACCGAAGCCATTCCG
Organism: Tribolium freemani; assembly: GCA_939628115.1. Classification (NCBI taxonomy): domain Eukaryota; kingdom Metazoa; phylum Arthropoda; class Insecta; order Coleoptera; family Tenebrionidae; genus Tribolium; species Tribolium freemani. Next base: position 3,887,525 of record OW626793.1, read on the forward strand.
CTAACCGATATCACAGCCGAATCCGTTGCTAAAGCCCTGTATTCCGGCTGGATCTCCCGGTTTGGTACGCCGCTGAAAATTATCACGGATCAAGGCAGGCAATTCGAAAGTTCGCTATTTGCTTCACTTTCCACCTTAATGGGTTTTCGCCGCGCGAGATGTACACCATACCACCCAGCCACTAACGGCAAAATTGAACGTTGGCATAGAACACTAAAGACCGCCATTAAAGCTCACGCTTCACCAAACTGGACGGAACATTTACCCACCGTTCTCCTCGGGCTGAGGACAGTCATTCGCGATGACACCCCAGTCTCAGCTTCAGAAATGGTTTATGGATCAACCATTCGGCTCCCCGGTGAATTTTTTCAAGGTTCAACCAACACCATCGACCCTGCGACTTATGTGGGACAATTAAAAGCAAATATCGCAAACGTTCGTCCAGCGTCAGCTCCACATCATGACAACAGGCAGATATTTGTACCCCAAAACCTCGACACCTGCACCCACGTTTTTGTCCGAAGAGACGCAGTCAGAAAACCTTTTGACCCACCTTATGATGGCCCCTGTAAAGTCCTGAATCGAACCGAAAAGTATTTTACGGTGGATCTCAACAACAAGTCAACCAACATTTCCTTGTGCAGACTGAAACCAGCTTTTCTGCTCAACGACAACCCCATTCGGCATGACCATACTTACGCCAATTGGGCTATCACATCCGAAAAGACTGATTTGAAGAAGACTGTCAGATTCAAATTATAAATAGGTTTAATTGTTTATTATTTTAATTTTCTACTTTGTTTAAGTTTTTTTCTATTCCTCATTGTGGCTCCACCACTGGCAGGGGAGTACTGTGGCGGCACTGGAACCACAGGCGATTCACGGTTGCTCGTAACCGTAGCCACACCACTTCCCATGACAAGTGACAGCCCGCCAGAACGACACGAGCGACACCACTTCTTGGCGTCGAGCGTCACACGGGCACGCGTGCATTATTTCAGTTTAGTTGTTTCGATTTTGTTATTGTAATAAAGGAGTTTATGAAAAGTGAGTTTCGTTGACCTCTTCGCGACACACAACTCAACCCACAGAGGTTTGCGGTTTGACAGAACTGACAGAAATTCATTACCAATAATACCAATCATGAACAAAAAAGTTACTATTTCAATGAGACAAAATTTCATTTTGTCTAACTGTTTCCCATGACAACAGTTGCACAAAATTGCATTTTGTGTATGCGAAATAGAAAAAAATATTCTTTTAACTTTTAGGTCAGTTGGATGTCGTTTATTTCCTCCCAGTCAAGAGATAGTCCGACATTTAAAAAAAACAGCAACATTTACTTACCTGAAGTAACATCATGTTGCACATCTCTAACTTGTCCACCCGTGATATTCTTGACATGAATAATCGCATTTGCTATTCCCCTATTTAAAACACTGTCATAAACAATTCCTTTGATACCAATATGACTCTGAAACAAAACCACTGTTTATTTCTCATTTCTTGATGCATCATTTCACACACAACTCACTTGCCAAATGAAATTAATCAATGCATTCTTGTTCCTTTCCCATTCTCGCTGAAGAGTGTATGCCGGTGGATACTTGTCACAACCGAGTTCTAAAGTTATCTCAAAATCGTTACTCGACAGATAATTGAAATCCTGCATTCCTGCAAACAACGAAAATTTAAATTGTATATTGTACCCAAGTCACAAGCTAAGAGTTCGTAAAATAAAAACTTTGTCTAAGGTGTCATGAAAAGACGAGTTTACGAACCACATAAAATCTAAAAGACGAACCCGAATAAAATAAAGAAATCGCTAGAGTGTTGTGAATTCATAATAAGTTTAAGGAGTCAAGTCAAATCTTTGTTTTGTTTCGTCTTTTTTCGACGAGTTGTTTTAGGTTTTTGTCAGTAATTTTTGCACCAACTTACCCCCAGCTAAGCTGTACCATTTAGCCCCATTGGTAATTCCCCCTTGTTTCCCAAACCGATCACTGTCAGCATCACCGCATCCTCCTCTCGTCGGACTTGCCATATCTGCATGATGGGTCGAATAAGCCAAAGCTAAATGCCTGAAAATTCGCAATTTGTTAAATTTTCGCTACATCTAACTCACTACCGACCTAAATGTCTCATCATCCGGACTTTTAGAATACTCATCCTTTTGTCTTTCGGTTTTACTCTCATCGTACGGATAATTAGCGACCAAGTCACCCCCGTGAAGGTTGGCGGAAAGCACGAACGGAATTTGCATGATAAGTCGAATTACGGCTTTCGTTTCCGGCTGAAGCTGAAATGTTGAATGAAACAGTGACAAATATTCAGTCAGTGGATGGTCAAGCAGTTCATAAACATCAACATTTTTATTCACACAGTTGTAAAAAATTAATAATGTTAGCGCACTTTTTAAATTTCGGGTTTTGAATGTTGGCAAGTTTGGTCTGCAAGAGATAAGATATACCTAATAAACGTGAAGCGGTCAGGTGGCAGCAAGACCCCGCATTTTTTGATATTTTCGCATTCTTTGTTAATTTAAGTGTGAAATTGTGCCTTGCCGTCAAAATTGTATTTTTTTATTCTTCCTCTTTCACTTACTAATTTCGCTTTGATGGACCACTCGGTAATTTTTTTTTGTTATTTTGTGTTGTAGTTAGTATTTCTTTCGCGTATTAACAAATAATAATAATAATAATAATAATAATAATAATAATAATAATAATAATAATAATAATAGACCTTTATTAAAAAAAATTAAAATAAAACAACAGAAAAAAATAAAGAAATATTACTGCAGTGAAGTACAAAAAGAAAAGTGGAAAAACTTCATATAATGGAAAAAAAGTTTAAAACTAAAGAAGATGTAAAAAGAATGAAAATGAAAATGGAAATGTAGTATGCAATGATGAAAACCATAATAAACCGTTAATTTACTGAAACATTCAACCGAAAAAATACCGTAGAATTAAAAACTTTAACACTATGATAAACTAACGAGCGCTGAAGGATGGAGGTACTAAACTGAGGCATAGAAATTTGAGTATCATGACGAAGTTTTTGTAATTTGTAATTTGTATGGGTTTTTAAAAGGAAGCTTTACGAGTTTTTATCTGCGAAATGTTTAAACGATTCTGAGGAATATTTTCACTGTGATTTCAGTAATCTATAAGTTTTACTTTCAGTGTGTTTCTTGTTATATTGACTTGTGTCTATTTTTAAACACCAATAAAACTTTTCCTCAATATTTCAAGAATATAGGCATTACCAAAACTGTGCGGACAAGCCGGAACAAAGTAATTGCCTACACACGCTCCGGTTTATGACTATGAGCCATGTATGAGCTCAGTTTTTGAGACGATGACACTTGAAGGTACTTTTTGAAAAGAGCTTTAATAGTATATTAAAAAACAAGTTTCATAAGACCACTCTTGAAGCACGAATTCAGTTTCAACAACGAGTGGCGTTAGCCACGAGTTTTTTGAAAGAATTAGTGCTTTAAGGTCTTATGAAACGAGTTTTTTATACTATTTTTTGTAGTTTGTCTCCTTTCTGCCAATTTTAAACAAAAATTGTTATTTTAATCGACTTAGGGATTTTTGTGACGGTTGGTAATGTCTCAATTTTAAAAGTGAAAAATTGATTTAAAATTTTTGTTTTATTCAAATTCTGCCAAAAAACACGAGTATGAATGATAATGAAGGTAATCTTGCATGAACGCCCTCTGAAATTTCTGAAATTGGCCAAAACACGGTCGCAAATTTGCTTCCTGCCAACCTAAAAATTTCCGTAAAACGTTCCGTGAAATTATGATTATAATGACATCGCACTTGATGACTTTGCGTGCTTTTATGAGCCTATTAAAGCATCCAAATGACGACAAATTACAAAAATATTGTTTATTTTTTACACAATGATTTTTTGCTCTGAGTGAGTTCAACCTCTCTCTATTTATTAATTCAGATTTCTTAAGTTTGGATTTTCTCATTTTTATTGTTATATTCATTGTTTGTACTTTCCACATACTCTATCTAACTCAAAATAATAAAAAAAATCTTTAGATTAATTTCTAGCGCCCATATCTTAGTTTATATTCAGAGAAAGCTGCTTTTAACTCGAAGAAAACTAAGGTTTTAGCCTGAATCACCTGCACACGTTATGGTTTTCTGGTCTGTGCAGGCCAAAATATGGATAATGCACAGGCCGGGCTTCAGGTCTGGCCTTTGCGGGTTTGTTACATACACACGCTCCGATTTGCCTGCGCAGATCTCGCCTGTTCAGGCAGTGGTTCAGGCAAGCCGGAGTAAAAACCGGAGCGTGTGAATGGTTTCTTTAAATATTTTTTTTGAAGTAGGATGGAGACGAAGTTGTCGTACGTTTAAACATAAATGTACCCAATTGATGTCGATACATATTTTCAGCTTTTAAACAACGTAATTTGAGTATTTTGGCTGAAACATGATCGTATTTGTTTAGGCCAAAAATGAACCTACATCTGCTATTATGGATTTTCTGTAATTTGTATATTGTGATATTGTCTAAACAAGGATAGCGATATTTCATAAATGTTATAACTATATACTTTCTTTTAATTTTTACGTAGTTTAATATGGAGGATTAAATAGTTCGCGTATAATAATTTAAGAGAAGAAATAAAATTTTTTTAGAACCATCTTAACATGAAACTTAAAACGAAACTCATCATCTATTATGACTTATGAGTCCTAAGTCTTTAGTTGAATCGGACACCGGAATTTTTTATTATTAACAATATTTAGTTGGTTTTTAATTACCTCCCTACTATTGTTGCTAGCGAAGCATATACGAGTACAGTCCGAAAATTGAGAGTTGAGCGGTCTAACGACTGTAGAAAATGTAAAACTCGCGTCCCTATTGTGTCGTATATTTACACAATTACTTAAGACTTATCGCAGCGTTTTTTGCGATAGGAACACGAGTTTTTCATTTGCTACTTCGTTAGACAGCTCAACTCTCAATTTCGGACAGTAACTGTACATTTATCAAAATTAAGATGTAAATTAAATTTATTTGCATAGACAATTTCGAAATTAGAACTAAGTGGGCATTGATTTCTAAACATTTCTGAGGAAGTTATTGGTGGGAGAAGTCTATACAAAGGTTAAAGTCGTCAGCATGTTTAATTGAGCTTGTCTTCATTTCTGGCAAATTTGGGGAACTGCTGATTGAATTGTTCCAAGATTAAAGATGTAATTATCTTCCTATCATAACTTTCTGAGTCTGATTAACTAGGTAAGATCGGAAGAAATTTCGAGAAATATTATCAAAAAAATTATCAAATAAAAGTCGAGTTTGGCACATAGCAGAGACTGGCCAAGACTATAGCAAAAGCCTTGAAGATGTCAAGTGAAACTAATACTGTAATTTTACCTTCATCAAGAGCTTTCAAGGAATCATCTAGAACAACGCTCAAGGCAGAGGTTCTTTCTAAAACCTGACTGATTGTCGTTAGCAAATACCAGATAGTCGTAAAATTGCCTATAAACAACTTTTTCCAAGATTTTCGAAACAGCAGACAAGACTACTGATTGGTCTAAGTCAGAACAGGAAGTTGGCTGTTTAACTTTAGGTAATGGAACAAAAATGGCCATCTTCCAAAAATCGTGAAAGTATCCTGATTCAAGGCAAAACAGTTTATTATACAGGCTGATTCTTTTAGGAAATACATTAGAAACTTTTTAACTTCTATATAGCTAGACCGAGAGCTAGAGCTTTAAAATTTTGTAAACAATCTAAATCGACCATTCTGAGTTCAACTAAATTATGTTCAAAATGAACGATGAGAAATTGGCGACAATTTTGAAATTTTGAATGGTAACCTACTATTTTTATTGCATTTTTGAATTCACCTTCTGAAACTGGGTAAAACGTACTCTAGTTGGTAGTACATAACATGTGTTCAATATTGGTTCTGGTCGTGGTTTGCTGTGGTTTTCTCTTTCTAGCATGAACGTAGGTTGCGTGATAAGTTCATATGGTTTGCTATCAACTGCTTTATTTTTGCATTTAGGAGTTTTTGATAGGAATCACATTGCAAATCATGATAATTGTAGAGAGACGTTCAAGAATTTACTCTGCAAGCGTTATCTCAGTTGAACGTGTGAATTTTTGGACGCGGAGCACGGACAGCTGTCATGTGTCATAGTTTCCGAGACATACGTTTTTTGTGACAATTGCCACACATAGGCGATCTGACCAGAACCAATATTGAACACTTGTTAGTTATGGACGTATGCCAATTTTTTAATGTATTTTCCGTTTTTTTTTTTAATTCTTGAAGGCTCTTCGATCCTTCGATTACAATGTCAGGATCAAAGTTATTTTTATTTCTCTTAACATTCAGTTTTTCTAAACACTCTCAAAAAATTTTTTGGTAAATTTTTGTTCTTGTTGGGAACCGCCCCTAACTAAAAAACGAATCAATTAAAAATTTTTTTTGACAGTTAGAAACACTCATTTGTTCCCTTTAAAAAAATGTTTTAAAAAATAAGGGGTGCTATTTAAAAGTTTAAAGTAGGGGTGACGCATTTAATTTTTTGACATTTTTCCTTTGACATTAGGCTGGAGTTCCGCAGATATGCGTCCTTTAACTTCTAAACTTACTTGATAGAAGGACTTTTTGATCACTTTGTATAAGGGTCTTACAGCGTGTTTTATCCGCGCAAAGGTTTAAACGCGAGAACGAAGTTCGAACGTTTAATTAAGCGGATAAAACACATGTAAGACCCGTATGCAATACAAAGTTTTACCCACAGTCAGCCAAATTATTTTTCAAAATTTTCATTTGACGTTTTGAAGTTTGTCGCATTAATTTTTAAAATCGAAGTATTGCATTAGTTCCGGCTTCTTTTACAGTAAATCTGTACTCGACATCGAATAAAGAAGAAACCAACTACATTTTCTCATTTAATATAAAGGTAAGAGTGAGAAATGCAGTTTAATTTCGTTACGGGTTTTATGGTGTTTTCATACAACCTATAGGTTTTATGGATATCATTAGAGGTCTGCTAATAGCAATATTATGACCTTAATAATACACTGGCTGTGGATAAAAATACTAATTTATATTTTTAGGTGCCCCAAAAAAAAATTCAAGAGAAACCATAATAAATTTACCCTGTATATGATCTAAATGAACGGCAACCCTACGAAACATCTATTAGATAATTATTGATTTTAAATAGGTATTAGCTGTTTCAAAACAATGTGAAAGCCAACGTCGCATTTCACCAAATTATTTTTTTTAAATAAGATTGACAAAAATGTAATATACTTTTTATACTCTGCGTTTATAATACAGGGTGAATTTGAATTCACTACACATATTTAGTCGTGAGCACAGTGACAGCATGTGTTTCCTATTTTTTCACATCTTAGTTGTCTTTAAAAGTGGGGCAAAATCCCCTTCAGGGATCCCAATTACGACGCCTATGACACGTAGGCAATTATCAGCACAGGTATGAAGAGATATCAGTACCCACAAAAAACGGAAACAAATTTGAACTTGAAATCGGAGTAGCACCTGACCTACCTTACATTAAAAAAAGGTGTCGTGACTATTGCGCAATTCGGGAACTTCGACATTTGACCACATTTTTGCACCAATCACTCGCACTAAGTTACACATCCGGATAAATCTTGCGATAACAACGCTCGCATTATTTTCTTCTGGTAGATAATGCAGTTCTTGTCGTCTTTTCTTGCATTTAAGGGCCAGAGGTACTGTGATACAGATGATGGAATCGTCCACGAATTAAGGAAATACCGATTAAAAGATCTTTGCATCTAGCGGTTCTACGGGTGCCAAGCATGATGGTGTTAACAACATTTGTAAAATTGGACCATTTTTACGACACAAAGCACGGTACCAAATTCAGACACACCCCGCAAAGACACAATGACACACTGACCTTATCTATTAGTAAGCAGCGATAAAAAAGAGCAGATATTTCACTGGCAACTCGTGTTTTTTGCAAAAAATTTTTGTCGAGAGTCAGCTTGTTTACTTCCACAATTTTATCCTGGCGTGCCGTAGATTATTGACTAAATTTAGAACACGTTTAATTCATTAATGACATTGAAATGGAAATTTTCCTATCCATTTTTGTAACCTTTTTATATCAAGCAGTTATGCCTTTTATTATGTGTAGTGAATTCAAATTCACCCTGTATGTTTATTAACCTCTATCAGTAGGAGTCGTTTATGGCTCATTAAAGCACAGTGTGCTTTAATGAATTTAGGGATAATTAGTTTTCAAGATTTTTCATCGATAATGAGTGGAATATACGTACGATCGATTTAATCATCATTTCTTCTTCGTTTATTATTTATTATTTATTACCGTTACCAACAGACACAAAATTCCCTAGACGACAAAAAATTTTTTTTAATTAAAATAAGAAAAGTAAAGTATAAAAAATAGCATAAAATACTCATCCCATAGAAAACTCGCCTACGGCTCGTTTTCTAATTTGGGATTCGTGCACCAAATCAATCCTTATAAAACTTGTGCTTTAATATACTATTTTGTACTCATAGCTCTTAGACAGCTATTTTCCGGTTATCTCCAGCGTGTGGGAAAGTAACTTTCCCGCACTGCGGTGTTTTTCACCTTCCAACAATGTCTGTGGACATTTAGTACGTTAGTATCGCCATCGTTGAGATGGAAACGATTATTTTTTTACGATATGACAGTTCATGCCAATTTTTTGATTGTTTGACCTGTTACCAACCCAGTAACAAAAAAAACTAAATTATAAAAAATATTATAATTTTTTTTTTGAGAAATTCGTTACAAAAATATTGTACCTAACTTGTTTGGAAAGCAATTTCCCACATTCGCACTTCATTTCCCACATTCGCACTTCATGCGGCCCTCGCTGCGCTCATGCCGCAAACAAAGTGCTCATGTGGGAAATTGTATCTTCCAAACACCTTAGGTAAATAACTATGTATTTCAATTGGAGAGAGTATATCGTTTCCTTTGATGCAATCAAACATACTAATAATTATACTTAGCACTTAATACTGCGTTTGATTTTTAAATAATAATTAGATTGAAGACAATACTGAGAACAATGCAGTCATTAATTAATTTCGTAATTTTCTTGGAATTAGCTAAAGGTGCAATTAGTATTATTAGTTGCATCATAGAAAATTTACAATGAACACACACTGTACATATAACGCCCGGTTTTGAGTTTACTTTCAGTGCATTTTTTAAATATTATAAGTACAGCATCTTGCAGCACTTGTGAAGTACTTTCAGAAAAAAGGTACTACAGTAGTGCTCTTGGCCCCGCCCACAATATATGCGACCCCCATTTTTGGGGTTATTTTCATAGCACTTTCTAAATATTACACAGCATCTTTCAGCACTTGTCGAGCACTTACTAGAAATGCAGTTAGATTTTACAGTTTAACATTTTGTGGGGCTACTGTTTAGTTGACCCCACATTTCCGACCTTCATTTTTGGGGTTATTTACACAGCACTTTCTAAATATTACACAGCATCTTTCAGCACTTGTCAAGCACTTTCTAGAAATGCAGTTAGATTTTACAGTTTAACATTTTGTGGGGCTACCGTCCAGTTGGCCCCACATTTACGACCTTAATTTTTGGGGCTATTTTCGCAGCACTTTTTAAATATTATACAGCATCTTTCAGCACTTGTAGAGCACTTTCTAGAAATGTAGTTGGATTTTAAAATTATGCATTTTGTGAGGATATCGTTAAGTTGGCCCCCCAATATATACTTGATTTTTCTTATTTATTTACGTAGCATTTTTTATTTAATTTGCAGCATTCGTCAGCACTTGCAGAGCACTTTTAATAAATGTATTCGTAATTATGAAAATTTTAGTTTGTGGGGCCAACTTTACGGACCTAACGATGTATCACATGATATGATCGAATCTTACTTACTGATCAAAATCGAAAAAAAGCATTTTTGCGAAGAGTGCTTTAAAAAAAACGCCAACAATTTTGTTTTTAAACAAACTAGATTTTGGAAGTTTAATTGAATATGGATCTGGAAGGTTCCCATTTCCGCCAAGCTTACTTATTTAAAAATTAAACGACATGACAAGATAAACAAGATAAATTCTGCTCGAATATTTAATAGAACTGTCAAAAGTTAGTTGGTTAAACAAAATTTTTGGCGTTTTTATCCAAAGCACTCTTTGCAAAAACGCTTTTTTCTTAATTTTAATCTGCATATAAGATTCGAACATATCATGTGATACATCGTTGTAATCAGGAACAAAAAGACTTAAAAAATACAAGTATTAAATATGGCGTCCATAAGAAAAACCAAAGTTGAGTGTTATAACTATGACATCAAGAACGCCCTGGAAAAGGCGATGACAGATTTAGATTTCTTGTAAGAAAGTGCCTGAAGAATGTCTTACTTAAAAACATCTAGTTCTCTTAGTTTTCGCTTAAAAAAATAAAAACGAAAATTAAAAAATTTTGTTTTTTTTTTCAATAATTCAAAAACTAAAAATGACATCAAATTTTCTTTCAGGTAATTGTTCAGCATAATAATGCGCAACTTTGCCCTAATTTAACCGACCTCGTATCTCTTATAATAACTGAGATCCCCATGGTGGAGCTCGAAAAACGGACACCCTGTATTTCCACTTAATTTCTGAATTTTTTCATCGATATTATTAATATTTTATATAAAATATTGCCATTACTCTGCGACCATAAATTTAACTGAAGGCAGTCACTTACCGGTTCTTTCAGTCTTGTCAACTGTGCAAGAAGATGATTATTGTGATCGATATGATTTTCTTCATTGCCGAACATAATTCGATCCAAATCGGGAAAATTTCGATTCAAATCGATCGAATTGTTATTAGTGCGTCCTATTAAATAGTCTTTGCCTCCCTATGAATAAATAATAAAAGGAACATTACCCAATCGTTGAAAAATAATTGAAACAATTACTCTTACCGTCTCAGTAGCAAGCTGCCAGCCGTCTGGATTCATTGAAGGCATAAGATGAATTCGGGTCTGTTCTATAAGAGACTGAATTTCGGGGTTGCCAGCGGTGTACTGTTCGCAGAGGTAATCAGCTAACTTTAATAAAAGTTCTCTTCCCAAAACCTCGTTTCCGTGCATGTTTGCTATGTATTTGAATTCGGGTTTCACTGAAAAAAGGTTTCAGTAATGTAGGTGTTTTGTATTTTGGTTTCTCCTAACAACATTTTTTTAAATTATTATTATTAGTAATCTCGATTTTTTTCGTATTGGTGAATTACTTTGGGAAGTTACAACATCAGTTGCAACGTACTTGTTTGTTCGCGATATTAATATTAAATTATGAATGAAAAACATTCATGATGTCATAATTTCACAAATAATTTTGCTGCTAAATGAAACATGATAACACCGAACAGTAAAATATGTATATGGACCGTTATCATTTTATATACATGAAAAAAATTAAAAGTTTTTGATGTGGAAGTAACTGGTATTGTAAAATACGTATTAAATGATCCCTTGCATCCTCTTTATTTATTTATTTATTTATTTCAATGTTATTTAAATGGAATGCTATTTCTATGTACAAGTATTATTGTCCTTTTTGTTGTCATACGAATATATATATATATGCAAGGGATCATTTAATACGTATTTTACAATACCAGTTACTTCCACATCAAAAACTTTTAATTTTTTTCATGTATATAAAATGATAACGGTCCATATACATATTTTACTGTTCGGTGTTATCATATATATATATATATAAATATATATATATATATATATATATATTTAAAAAAAGGTCAACCAACTCCAACAATAATAAACAAATATATTCCAACTTAAACTAAAAACAGATAAAGAATAATGAATGGTATAATGAGGTCTATACGTATATACTTATGTAAGATAATTATAGATAAAATTGTAGATACGCTGTATTTCACTAACTGCTGGCTATCTAAAGGTACCTACTACAATTATTATTTAAAAACAATAATGAAAACATATAGGAATACAAAAAAAGTTAAAATTAAAACGTTTTAGATAATTGTAAAGTTGTAATATTACAATAACGGAAATTCCTATACAGTTTTTTATGTTAACCTATTAACCCTGCAGCACAGACTAATACAGACGGCCGACTCCATATGAAAAGTTATCCGCACTATCTCTCTCACTCTTTTGTATTATAATTTATATAGCTCTATCTTCGTCATTTGTTGTAAATCCCTATTCAGGTGTCCTTACTGTCGGACATTAAAAATGTCGATAAAACATAAAACTGTAACGAACATTATGATATTTGTATTTAGAGGTCACTAGTAGTTACAATTTTTTTTCTGTCAAATTTGAAAATTTGTTGAAGTTGAAGTTTTTATTTTTCGTTGTCCAAAATTTATTTTCACGTTTTGTTTCATACAATGAAACCACTGTAAGTACTTCTGTCCCGTTCAATAGACATAAACAAATTGTTCAGAACAATGTTGATCCGAAGAGACCAAGGGTCGTCAGCGGTGTCAGACGAGTCCAAGTAAAAAGAAAACTCTAAACGTAGGTCTTTCTACTCATAATATAATTGGGAATAATATTAAAGACGCTTCTAAAAACCGACGGTGGAAACCGAACCAGGACCGAACCTTTCAGAAATAAATCTGTACCTAGACACGTCAGTATTTGTCAGTATGTGGAATAAATTTATGTTAGAATTTGCATCAACGTGCATCTTATATCAAGATTTAGTCATGAAGATATCAGTGTTCCACTAATTGCAAAACATTGGTTCACTAACTCTCCTCACACCTCAGAATTGTGAGTAAGCAACGTAAAAGTTAAGGATTTGATGAAATTCGTCTTGGCAGAGGTAAAGATCGGGTACAGTTCAAACATTATCTCAATTTACAATAATCCTTTAGTGTAAGCACCACTAAATAAAACCTGAAATCAAAAATTCAAAGAGCAAATCAATTTTGAGCAGAAGCGGAAGTGATGAAGATTAGTAGACACAAAAAAGAATTTCCAGTATTTGGATTCTAATATTCTTTGTTGTATCATCCAGAACCGTCTAAAAAGATAACTTATTGTGTCTAAAACTTTACGTGTGTTGTAAGTTGTCTAATTTTTATATTTGGCACTTATATTTATGTTTTGATTGTATTTATAATTTTCATAATAAAATGAAATTGCTTAGATGCATTATTTTATTTTTGAACAAAAAAAATACGAATAGGCTCTAAAACTAAATTCAAATTTGCCGCCACTATCCGTAGCGTCATCTGAATACCGGTTTACTTCCAACGGAAAAACCCAAATAGTTCCGAAGCTTTGGGGATAAAAAATTTACATTGAGTTGGCCATCTGAACGTAATCTGTGCCCTTCAGTTTATTTGTGTCCATTGTAGTGCAAATAGCGTACTCTTTACTTTTATATGAGTTGTCATGGTAACAGGTTAGCCATTTGCACCACCATGGGACCATGGTTTTTATGAAAGTAAACTAAAGTTCCGTTTATTTGAAGATATTTGAAACTTAGGTACACCCTGTTTTTTATTTACAGTTTCAATTTTAAATCGCATGAAGTGCAGTAACTAGAAATTGCTTACAGTGTATTGAGGCAAAATAGTCATGCTTAGGTATACAAGGTGTGATTCTCATCTAGTTAACTTTTAAATTGATTTACATGTAAGAAAAATTGTGCCGCTCCACTCAATTGAATCCTCTGTAAATAAATGTCAAAACTGTCAGTTGTTAAATTCACAAATTGTCAATTAATTACATTTAAAAATTTCATTAAAATGCTACTAAATTGTTACAATGATGTACAAGAAAACATCTTTAATAGCGAAGTTTATTTCCGAATTGGAGACTTAGTACATGGAGAATGGCAATGTTTGATGTCTGAATGCTTCTCATTAGTTCTATAAAGTAGCATTACTGATTTTACATGAGAAATTCACAGACGACTAGATGAAAATCATTCTAATACACCTTGTATTTAATGAATTTATAGTGGATGAACAAAAAGTATGGACACAATCATTATTGGTGAAACATAATGTGTTATAAAATATAATTTACGAGTACTTAGGGCCGGTTTAGAAAGCAAAACTAAAATTGAATGCTCTGTTAAAAGTTAATTTCGTAAATGAGAGAATCTGTTTGGTTAAATTTGGTCACGTGATCAGTTAATCAGGTATTTAATTGCGGATTAAATTAATGACGTTTCTATAAACCGGTCCATAAATTTGGAGAATGAAATTTTCTATTTATAATGGCAACTTACTATGAAACTTTCGAAAAAAATTAATTTAGCTTATTGTAATTGTAATTCTTGATGGTATGCTTTGTTAAAAAATGAGGGTCACTATTTAAAACAATAAAAAATCACACAACTCAAAAACAAAAACAAACATAAAAAACTTAAAAACCGATAGTGCTTTATCACTCGTCAATTACTTTTATTTAAATAATAAATAGTTTATTACGCAAATAACGTTTGGATCCACATTTTCAATTTACCTATAGCACGGATTTACGGATGCCTCTCTCCCCCCACTCTTGGGTTCAAATTTTCTAGGGCTCTATTGCGCACTGCAAATAGAGCACCTAGTGAAAAAAAGGTGCAGATATATATCTATGTCCTGTTTATTCTAGTAACTTTTCAAGCTTCCAAGTTTGTTCATTCGTGCTGTCGTGAGTACAGTCAAGCAGTCAGAAATTACCGCGCTCAATCACTATTTTCAATTTACCGCGCTACATCACTATTGGCTACAGCTGTAGCGTCAACAGTGGAAGGGCTGGTAGTTCGGAAGATTTTTTTTTAGGCTACGCGCACGTTGGTCCATTTCCAAGCAAGGCCGCCAATTGCCAAACGCCCGACATCAAAGGCACCGACAACAAGTAACTGATCAGTTTATTGGTGCCTATAGTTTGTATTTTTTTTATAATTTATTTTGCAATACATTGAAAGCTGTCGAAAATATTTACTGATTTTATTTTATTATTGCGGAAATGTGACTATTTCCTGACTATTGACTGAGAACGAAACGTACAGTATCCGGTTTCAATATGTAAATACGTACATACGTACGTAATCGAGTTTCGAGTTGGATAAAATGCCACAAATTGAATCTCTTAATTCAAATGTTATTGGAATTTTTTTATTAAAAATACAATATTTTGATTTATCAGTGAATAGAAAACAAATTCTAAATGAATAAAACATCAATTATTAATTAATGAATTATAGATTTTCTACAATGATGAGCTGTGTAACAAATTCGCTAGCCAGTGTAAGGTATCAGTATATCGTAAATAGGTCAAATCCAAATGTGATTATAACTGCACTAACTGCTTGTAGTTAGTGGTGTAGTAAATACCACAAGCACGGTAAAATAGTGACGTCAAACTCAAACGTCGGTATTAAAAATTGAAATGTCGCTAGAATTTATCATAAACAAGAAAGTTACCTTAAGTATGAGTACAGAAAATTTACTTATGTTTCAATAATAAATGTTTATTACCACAAAATTGAAAATTTTTATTAACTTGAGTGGTTTCTTGCATAAACACAACACATAAATTTTTACTATGAATTTAATTTACTCTTTTTGAAAGTTGTAACTGCATTGATAAAATTACCAAAGTATTTTCCAGACACTATTTAATTGCTTCCTTGGTTGTCGTATGAGATAATCAACAGTAATCAATGTGTGAAGATTTCTTTCTATAGTGCATTGCTCATTAAAGTGCATTATGAAACTGTACTGGAGGTTCAGAAAATCGGGGTTTCCGAGAGAAATCGAGGGAAATCATATAAGTAGTAAAGCGATTTCCAGCACTATAAGATACACAGTATTTCCAAACACAATTAAACAATGCAATATATTTTTTACAATTTGCTCACCTTTCAAATATTAAAAAAAGACTTTGACTCGCATATCAAATAGCTATTTACACAGTATGGTCCTCACAATAGCATGAATAAACATGAACAATGTAAATTTAGAAACATCTCAACATTTTTGTAGAAAACTATTGTTATTTTTATAGTTTATAATTTAGACTTGACAATACGAAATAAATGTCACCATCCTAGAATAGTCACCATAAATAATAATAATAAAGTTATTGTTGCCATGAGCTTTAAATAGTACGAATGCAGACAATACAAATTAATTTAACCACTAGAGACTAGATAATTAAATTAAATATTGTACAATACATTATCAGCCAGAATCAATTAGTTAATATGTTGAATTGAACGTGACGCAAATTGACAGAAGCCTCTACATATTATTAAATAACAAAACCAAATAGGTTAAAATGTGATAATTTCGATTTTTGACCCCACAATAAAGTTTTATTTTGTTATTGAAAATTCAAAGTTTTTATCTTGCCGAAGTGGCACACACTATTATCGGTTTTGTCAAAAGCGTTTTTCATTTTATCAATTCTATCAATGTACGTACATCCTATTTCAGTTCATTGTAGAATTTTGCAACAACGTATTTTCATTTTTTGGAGTTTCTGGTGGCTTTTCTTGGCTCAAAATTTGTCGCTTGGATTTAGCTTAACACAGAGTTCTTTTCTTATACAGAAACTCTCAATTTGTGCTTTATTTCACTCGAAAAAATTCAAATGCGCTGTCAAAAAATTCTACTATGAAATGAAATGAGATATAAACACAAGTTAATGAGACAAAAGACTGTCAAAATTTTGGACACGAAAAATGTGACTACCATTTTATTTCTTGGTTTGGCGTTTAATTCGTTTTTAATCCGCGGTTAATTTTATGGTCAACTTGAGCCTAGAACTGCGAGAGGTTACCCAGATTTTTTCCGGTTAACTCATCATGCGCAGTGCATAGTTTCCAAACTTTTTTCCGTGATACCATGCACTTTTACTATTTTCTACGATTCTTTTACTTCTTATGTCTTACTGGATTTGTATACGACATGTGCATAAACCAGTTTTTATTTCACTAATAGAATAATTTAAGTAATCTAAGAATGCAGCAATAAACACAGCTTTCTGTTTAAAATAAAAAAGTTGAGATCGACTCCCTGTATAACCGAAAATGATGCCATCTTGAAAATATTTTTGATGAACAGGATTTAACGAATTAAGGCTGTGTTCAAAATACAAGATGAATATCATTATTCCAACTCAATATTTTAATGTGGAGTTTAGACGAAACAAAAAAAAATCAACAAGAAATTAAAAAAGATTCCTATTTTTCGACTTGCTACCATATCTAAAGCATTCAAAATCTTAGCGCTTGGTGTCGCCAGTAATTCATTTTGAAATTTTGATTAAGATATATCCGCGATTAGATATTTAGGCTTTTAATATCATGGGGGTTTGTATTTTATGTATTTTATTATAACTATTGTAATTATACTACGAATAAATTTACCAAAGTCATGTAAAAGGTTTGTTGACTTTTGTAAATGTTTAACAAAACACCTAGTAACTTTTAGTAATTTCGTATTTCCAATATTGGCTGTGAGACCCAAAAAAAGTAAGTGTTCGTGCCATGTCACCTTCAAGCAAGACAATATTGCAGGTATGTTAAACATTTACAAAAGTCAACAAACCTTACGTTTCTCCTTGTAGCCTGATGATGATTTAATTAAAATCGAAACGTCGCTAATAATATAAAGTGTATTTTATTCCCTGCCCTAAACAAGCAAAAACAATTTCTTCCGTAATATTTTATTATAGAAGAGCTAAAAAGAAGTCAAAACAAATCAACTTGCTTTATCCGAATGTATTTATCTACTTTTTGAGACATAGAGCGTGTACCTTCCACCGTAGCGTCTACAAATTCGTCAAAAAAATCGCCATATCAACTAGCTTTGCGTCTTTTGAGCACTTTCTTTCAAAGTTTGACTATTAAGCGGTGATATTTGAGGGAATAAAATTCGATGATATCTTTGTCAAAAAAATTCGATGCAAAATTTTTGTATTTTTATATTTTTTATGGAAGGACTCCTTTTTCTATAGCTGTTCTTGCTAATTTTAACTAAATGTAATAGATTTTAAAGAACTAAACTTAGAGATCATATTAGTTTGAAATTTTTATTGTTCTTTATATCTCAGAAACTATAAATGTTTGGATAACCCAAGTTGAGTTATTTTCACTTCGTTTGAGCTCTACTATCACCCTCTTACAATATTTGCACAACTATCAAATTCACACAGCATACATATTCAAGGATTCATGATTTTTTACAATACTGATTTATTTTGTCTTATTTTATATGTAAAGTAAAATTACTGCTAAAAAGTCACTGTTTTTAGTTTACCGCTTACAGCGAACCTCAGATATAACGAACTGATTTTGATTCATTTTCCGAGTTCGTTACAACCGCCGGACACCACTTTTATTTTTTGCAGAAACTAAAACTACATTTGTTCCTAAAACAGATCATATACCTAATTGTTATTTATGTAACCCGATATTTTGATGTTATACAAGCCGTCACAATCAACAGAAACCTGTATAGGTATATTAATTCAATGCACTTGCACTTAAATGTACTATGGAGAAACTAGTTAGTTTACTAGTGGAAACAATACCTATAGTCTTCTTTGTTTAACCACTATAAATTGCTCATTAGTGTAATAGAAATTTTTATTGGGGCGTGTTCATTGTCAAGAATAATTCAAACACAAGTCAGGAGGTTCTTTCGTCAGGCCGTTCCAGCGGATAGACCAACCAGCTCAGACTTCATTCTGTAATGAAGTAAAAAGGGTTGTTGAGTATTTATGTCAACAACTACAAGACACAACTAAGTTAAATTAATTAACTCTCAAGAACCATGTATAGCCAGATCTCTCACACTAATTGTCATTAAACGGATGACTACTGAATCAACAAATAGTACAAATCTGTGCAATGATCCTCCTGATCTGATCTTGTACTTCACCTTTCATGAACTGTACAAATCTGTGCAATGGTCCACTAGCCCAACTCTCTCATGGCGCTAGCATCCAACCTGATCTTGTACCTCCTCAAACACATCTCATTACAACCAGATCGTGCAATAGATTAGAATCCACAACCTGATCCTGGCCTAATGCAACACTACCAGATTGTGCAATAGAGGTTGGACGATGCCATCCCTAATCCTGGTTTACACACCAAGTGATCGGAGTCCATGATACATGGCATAACAAGAACTACTCTTTCTACTTTAAATAATATCGACTATAAATACTCTGTGAGAACCACACTCACTACGATAACTAATATTGACTATAAATACTCTGTGAGAACAACACTCACCAAATTTACGGCTTCGCTCTTATTTCACTGACAGGATTGAAGTTCGTTAATTTGTTTATAATAATTTTACGTAGTTACGGACAAACTAATGTGATTTACAATCACAAACACATAATTAGTTAATAAATCTTAAACTTGAAATCATGAATCCTGATTTAATAAATTTATTTCAAATTAATAAAATATCCAAAGTATTATTTTTATTACATTAGCATACATGGCAAATCATTAATAATTATTTACAAGCTCAGAATATCAACGTTGCAAGGAGTGTAATTGAATCAAATAATTTCTTATTTTATTTGTCTTGCACATATGTAAAAAGGTCAAAACAAACCAACTTGCTTTATCCAATTGTTTCTTGTTTCTGAAACACGAGGACAGGAGTTCCAATCTCACTTTTGCGTCAGAAAATGCGATATAAACAAAGTTTGCATCTTTTGAGTGCTTTATTCCAGAATCTAAAGTTTACATTGGGTGGTATCGTCGACAAAAAATGGATGTAAACCTTTTATCCTTTTATTACTATAAGCTAACATTTGTTTGTGGCTGTTTTTGTAAATTTATACTCATTTTTTAAAGTAATCTAATATATCTTGGATTTGAAGAGCTAACCTCAAGCATCGGATCAGGCAAGTTGAGTTATTTTCGCATATTTTATTTACTATTGTCTCTTAAAATTTCTGCACAATTGTTAGTCATGAACCATTCACGACGAAATTCCAAATTCTGAAGCACTGTTAAGTTTACGTACTTGTAATTTTCGTAGGCGCAAAACTGTCGTTGCAAATTTTAAACATTATCAAAATTAAAGTAACCATTAAGGAATGCATAATTAAATTGGTTTATTTCAAGAATAATCAATAAATTTGCTACAGCAGACCTGTCAATCTAACTCAGTTAATTAATTTAGTAGAATCAAAGTGGTGGTACAATGATGTCACAGGCACAGCCGAATTTTCCCAGTAATATGTTTGTTTTTAATTAAAATTTTACAATGTATTTTACAGTAAAAAAAGCAGAGGGTACTGTTTCACATAGCCAAATGTTTTATACTACACCTTTTCCAATAGTAGCTCAGAAAGTATCAAGTGTATTTCAGGAAAGATGAATTGTACTTGCAAATGAAACTTTCTGACATAGCAAATTTCATACTTCCTGAAATACAATTAACTTATCTGAAATACAAATGAAAAAGATATACCTAATTATAAGATTTTTTTACACTCTGCTTTATTAGTATAGTTATTTATACAGGGTGTCCGTTTTTCAAGCTTCACCATGGGGATCTCTGTTATTATATCTTATAATGTCTTAATGATCGCAGACAACGCTTTCCATGGTTATTAAGAGCCAATAATTCCCGTGACAGGTAAATAATTTTACCACAATCACAATATAAGTGGAGTTTTATCCATACTTATGAAGCATATAATGAGTCTTAATATCCACTAGTGGAATAAAGTAACTTTATTCCACTAGTATTATACATAATGAAAAAATTAAAATTTAACTTCGATTAATTCCACGTTCCACGCCACCTTTGTCTCACCATCGTCGTCGTTAGTCGCTTAAGACTCCGAAGCCACATCATTTCATCGGACTGCGCTGCATTGACGAGCCCCAAAAGGGCGAAACCGGTCTGCAGCTGTCCGATGAAATGATGTTGGCTTCTTTTATACATCGATTAATTCCATTCTGTTAATGTGATGATTGTGGATAAAATGTTGTATTGCATTCGTGTTTTAATCACATTCTATCCACTTAAGAATGTGTTTTAGACGTTTTTTCATTCATTTCATTCACTTTGAATTTTTTGACGTTTATAGTTGTCATTCAAAATAACTCAGTAATTCAACCGAAATAAGGGAGGATGGAACAAAATTTTATATTGTATACGACGATAAAATTCACCACTATCTTCACGAGCGTTTCAGCCTTTCGGCCTACTCCTCGAGGCGGAAACCGCTCTCAAAGATAAAATAAAATTTAATCGTCTTGTATAATAAACAACTATTATTTCTTACTAAAATAAATTTCAACAAAAAATAAATTTTTGGACAATTTTTGGCATTTCTGACAATATTGACAATTTTTAATAAAAAATTTGTCGCTCTATAAAAGTTAAAAAAGTAAAATCACGGACAAATTGCAAGAGAAACGTCGAAAACACGTTTAGTTTGTTTCCGGCAAAGTCTGAAACAATGTACGCGAAGGAATAAGTTGAATGATTGAAGAAAACTGGTTGGAGGGAATTAAGATTCGTAATTCCCTCCCTATAACTCTCGCAAGGAAGTTTAGTGTTAAGTGTTTATAAATAAATATAAATAAATAATTTAAATAATATAAATTTTGTTGGTAACACTAACCTGTAGAATAGGTAAACCTAGTTTTAACTTTAATCACTTTGTAGTACAAGTAACCGTTTGCTTTCTTTTGAAACTAAATTTTTATGAAAATAATAAACAAAATTGTTTTTTACAATTGGATGTTGTTACCTCACAGACCAGTTTTAATCTTGCGTTAAATATTTGTAACCGAGTTTTAACTGGTTAAACAGCTTAATAATTTTATTTCTTTTTAGTCTTTTGTAGTGAAATATTGTTTTAGAAACCGTAACCATAAAGATGGTCATAATTCCCTTGGGATTTTTAAAAGGGAATTATTAATCCTTAATTTCCTGCAACCAGTTTTCTTCAATCATTCAACTCATTCCGTTTTGTGCATTGTTTCAGACTTTGCCGGAACCAAAACCAAACGTGTTTTTTTGTTTCTTTTGAAATTCGTCCGAGATTTTACTTTGTTAACTCACTTTTATAAAGCGACACATTTTTATATAAAAAATTGTCAGTAATGTTATAAATGCCAAAAACTGACAAAAATTTATTTTAGTAAGAAATGAAATTATTTATATGTCACGGCTATTATTGAGTATGAATAACCTTGTCTTGCTTTTCCAATTAGCCAAAGCAATTTGAAAATTTTAAAAAATGGCAGTTATCGATTTTTAAATTGGAAGGTGCACATCCAAAAACAAATTAAAGAATTCTAAATATTTCGTTGACGGTGAAATTTAGGTAGAGGGAGAGCTGGTGAAAACTACCTTAAAAAATTCCAGTAATCCAAAAACGCATTACAAACCTAGCCATCCATTTAAAATAAAGAAGCTGATAGCGACTTCCGGTATACCAGGAAGTGTCGCCATCTTGAAAATATTTTCATTGAACAGGACCTAACGGATTATGGTTGAATTCAAATTATCATTCAAGCGAAAAGTCAAAGCGAAACTCAACATGACTTTTTTTTTAATGTCTAGTACGTGTCTCTTATGTACTTTTTTATGAAGATTCTAATAATGAACTCAAAAATTGGCCATCACGTCAGGTCTCTGAAATTTTTTTTTTTTAATTTAATAAAACTTTATTACATTTCACTGTATGTGAGCGTCTTTTCTTTTACTACTATCAATTAAAAAGAAAAATCATATTAACTGATTTATCCAAACATGTTTAAGAAGCTGGTTAAATCAAAAGAGCATTGCTATGCCGTTTGCTAAATCTATAGTTTGGTGTGCTCAAACGGATCACTCAAAAAATTATTAATTATTACTTTTGTTGCACTAAAATCTTTCAGAATGTTCTGACAATCAGAATTAAAAGCAAGCAAAAAGAAAAACTTTATAAATAAGCGCTACATTATAAACAGATTTAATTAGCATGAAGGTGCATGAGTAATAAGATCGATTTACTTAATTTATTTTCTACACAACCTGACGTACGTTACAAAAAATGTTTTTATACTTTGCGTTTATAATACGTTTATTAACGTCTATCAGTAGGAGTCGTTTATGGCTCATTAAAGCACAGTGTACTTTAATGAATTTTGGGATATTTAATTTTCAAGAGTTTCATCGATAATGCGTGGAATACACGTAGGTACGATCGATTTAATCATCATTTCTTTATTTATTAATTATTATTTATTATTTATTATTTATTATTTATTATTTATTATTTATTATTTATTAATTATTATTTATTATTTATTATTTATTATTTATTATTTATTATTTATTATTTATTATTTATTATTTATTATTTATTATTTATTATTTATTATTTATTATTTATTATTTATTATTTATTATTTATTATTTATTATTTATTACCGTTACCAATTGACACAAAATTCCCGAAACGATAATAATTTTTTTTATCCGCAAACGTTACAAAACTGACAATTTTGTGACAGAATGTCTCAGGTAAAAGATTTAGTTCTTGGACCACATTTCCGGACTGGGGTAAAACGATTTTATGAGATAAAGCGCTTTTTACTTTTGTCTGTCATCATGACTTACCATTGTTTTTCACTTTCTTGTATCTTTTGCTGCTTCGCTCAAGAGGTGATGAAACGGGAGTCACTGCACTAGTTAAATTAAAAAATACTCAACACATTCGAAAATCTCAACACAAAAATCCGGGACTGACGTTTGCTTATAAGCATTGTTATGGTAATGATTCACGTGCAAAGCTTCCTGATTATTTTATTCATTTATCTTTAAATTAGTGTTGCTCAAAATTGCTCTTTACTTTTCACCAATACGTTTGTGGGTAAAATAGTCTATCATTGCATTCGGCAAAATAAACATTCAGCTTCCCCACATAAACTATCACATTTACCCCTTACAAAATAATCTACTATTATTAAAATAAGAAAAAAGGGGGCGCAAGGTATAAAAAATAGCATAAATACTCGTTTTATAAGAGTTTTGGAGAATCCCAAGTTAGAAACGAGCCGTAGGCCAAATCAACCCTTATAAAACTTGTTTTTTAATGTACTATTTAGAAACGGTAACCATTAAGATGGTCATAAATCCCTTGGAATTTTTAAGAGGGAATTATGAATCTTTAATTTCCTCCAACCAGTTTTCTTCAATCATTCAACTCATTCCGTCTTGTGCATTGTATTAGAACTTTGCTGGAACCAAAAATCCTTCCTTTCTTCATTCCTTACAAACATAAACGTATTTATTAAATTTAAAATAAGGAAATAGATAGCGACTTCCTTTATAAACGGAAGTGTCGCCATCTTGAAAATATTTTCATTGAACAGGAACAAACACACTATGATTGTATGCAAATTTTCAGATGATCATCATTAGTAGAACTCTCGATACCTACTTCTAATGTGGAGTTTAGACGGAACATGTATAATCCAGAGCAAAGCTTGAGGATTGATAGAATTACTGTCTGATTTCTAATTTATTCACACGTTTTAATCAAATATTTGTACGAAAATATAGTTGACGCATTGATGTATCTCATAATGTGGAGGTAATAAAAATTGGAAAAACGGATAAATCTCAAAAGAAGTCAAAATACCTCACTTTGCCTTACCAGAATGTTTATAGTGTCTGAGATAGAGAATGCAACTTCGATTGCTTTAACGTTTGAAAATTCGCAAAAATTTTCAGAGCTAATAGTTGAGGATATTTCAGGGAATGAAATTACTCGACAACAAAATCGACGCAAACTTATTACTATACTGTTTTATATTCTCTTATACAGGGTGCTCAAAATCCTGCGCACCAACTCAATAGTACGTTGTTCAAAAACATGTTTGGATGACGGGAAAAATTAAAAAAAATTCATAGTCATATTTCAAACTTATTTTGTTAAAGTCTTCAGATTTCATTATTTTTTTAATATTTTCATGTTTCACACTAATTGCTCCATAATACAATGATGAAAAATGAAGTGATTTTTAAATTTATTATCAGTCTATAGCAATTTTTTGAATTTAAAATAGTATATTAAAAAACAAGTTTCATAAGACCACTCTTGAAGCACAAATTCAGCTTCAACAAGGAGTGGCGTTGGCCACGAGTTTTTTTGAAAGAATGAGTGCTTCAAGGTCTTATGAAACGAGTTTTTTATACTATTTTTGTAGTTTGCCCCCTTTCTGCCGATTTTAAACAAAAATTGTTATTTTAATCGACTTAGGGTGGATTTTACATTCGCCGGATAACTTTATCCTGGGGATAAATTTTGAAAAAAACATTGTTGGAACAATTGTAACCATAGTAGTTATACTACGAATAACTTATCCGATTGACGATTGTAAAATCCACCCTTAGTGATTTTTGTGACGGTTGGTAATGTCTCAATTTTAAAAGTGAAAAAATGATTTAAAATTTTTGTTTTATTCAAATTCTGCCAAAAAACACGAGTATGAATGACACTGAAGGTAATCTTGCATGAACGTCCCCTGAAATTTGTGAAATTGGCAAAAATACGTTCGCGAATTTGCTTCCTGCCAACCTAAAAATTTTCGTAAAATGTTCCGTGAAATTATGACCATTATGACATCGCCCTTGATGACGTTGCGTGCTTTTATATATCTATTAAAGCATCAAAATGGCGGCAAATTACAGAAAAAATTAAACTCATCATTACATTCAAATGTTTAAAAAATAATTCAATTTTATTATTTATAAAATTCTATTGCAATCACAAGTGTGAGACAGCGTTGCCGCACATACCTATCATTTATTTAAAATCCGTTATCACTAGTTTTAATACATAATTGTTTTTTACTATTTTTACCTTTATACGTAAGCATTTCTCTACCACGTACCATTGAGTTGGTGCGCCGGCTTTTAAGCACCCGTTCTGTTTTTCGTAATTTTAACTCAATTTCTTTAAAGCTTTGTAACCGTAAATTAACCAGAGAGATCATATTTGTTTACAACTTTTGGTGGTAAAGATTGAGGTTGAGTTGTTTTGATTTCTTTTGAGCTCTACTGTGACCCTTTAAAATATTATTTGCTCAACTATTACTCGTAAATTCATAGATTTACTAATTCTGAGTAAGAAACACCAAAATAAAAATTAAACAATTTTTGGTGTATGATATTCCCTATCCAATTCTTCACATTTTAACGGATGGTACATTAAAGAAACTGTAAAAATTATAGTAATTGTAACAAACAGCAATTGCAAATTTATCTTTGTTATCAACAGAGTATCATCAATAATATTACTTTATCACATTTTTTATTCTATTGAGCATTTTCATTGTCCATATTGTAGATAGGAACAACAAAGAATTAAAGTGAATACCTATTATTAAAAAAAGTATTAATTATTAAAAAAAAATTTGGGCATTATAAAAAAAACTCACTAATTTCGTGATGGCCCGGCTTGGTGGAAAACTCGATCAGATACAAGGGAAGCCCCAAAACGCTCGTCTCCGTCAGTGTATACACCCTCGTGATATTCGGACACCTGCTGTTGACATCTTGCAGCACTTGCACCAATTCGTCGTTATTGTGGTGTTTGAATTGGAACTGCAGTGTCCCCGCGAACAGCAGGGACACGACCAACAAAGTTGCGAACACCATAACAGCTCCAGCTGTTGTGAATGGTCGTCGACGAGCGTCGAAATGAAGAAGCGTCACTACGCCGGCGCTTGACGTAAACGACGACAATATGGATTTTCTCCTCGACGGAAGACGCTTAGTTTGTTTATCAATGGCGAGGGACAATCAAACGGGTTGTGGGAAATTAACGACAATGTCATTACAGGTTCACGTTTGATGATAACAAAATCAGGAATTTTTTTATGATAAGTTGACTAGAACCATGGCTAAATTCCAGAATGGTGATTACGATGGGTTTATGACACTGGTTAAAGTTAATTACTAATACTTGTCAAATTGCGCTCACTGTGACACTGTGTGACATAAACAAAATTTTCCCGCCAAAAACGTGGCGTACAGGGTAAACATAATACGAGGGTGGTTTAAATTAGAGTTCCTATATTGGGAGAGTTGGGACACTGAATGTCAAATCTCGAAATTTTGTTTCATATACGTCTGCTGGCATGTATAAAAAACACATTGGGATAGAAATCAGTGGTGTTAGGGTGCAGTTAGACGTCGGTTTTTTTCCACGGTTTTGCCCGTACGGTTTCACCCGTTCAGGTAAAACTGTATGTGTAAATGGTAAATGTCAGTCTGTGACTTTCCATCGCAACGCGCAGTTTTTCCAGTGGAGGAGAATCGAAGATAGTGCCCAATGGATTTAGTCGTAACTAAATATGTCTATATTGACAAAAAATGCCGTAAACAATTTATTGTAGAGTATACAACACTTTGTAGAAATTCACCTTGTAGCTGGAAGGATTATTATAAAAAACACAATTAAATTTTTACACACGCCACTGTCGAAGTAAAAAACGAAAAAACCGTCCATTTTGAACGTGTCTTGTAAACACGTTCGCGATGTTCGTTCTTACTCGTACAGACAAAACCGTACGGGTAAACCGTGGAAAAAAACCGACGTCTAACTGCACCCTTTAATTACACTTCAAATTTTCAGAAATGTCAAATAAACTACTAACTGGGTTTAGGTCGACAGCCATTGTCAATTCACGGTTTTTCTTGATATAAACTACTAACTTTAAAAGAGATTCCTCTGTAAGTACAAAAATTTCACGTCTAAACTCTTCATCATCAACATTTTTTTGTTAACTTTTAGAAATGGTAATCTCCTATGAAACGGACAGAAACTGTACGTTTCCTGCCACGTTTTACGTTTATTATTAACAATCATTTGAAAAAGTGGATTGTTTAAACAATGTTATGTATAAAATCATGGGATTTTGGGAATTTGTCTACGCATTTACAAAGTACTTGAACCCAAAATTGAAACTAAAGTGCATCTACAGTTTTTAGAAAACCTATCGCTGCTTGGCCGCCTTTAGCTTCTACGTGAATTTTAGATTCTGTTCCAAATTATACTAAAGTTATTGGAATTGACGATTTTATTATATTTTTTACTAGAGAAGACCTCCAACATGATTTTTTTTTGAAAATTTAAAAATACGACGGGATATATGCTGGTTCTTGATAATCAATTATTGGGACGAGATGTTTAACAAAAAATTGTGACGGGAAAAAAGTATTAACTGTTTAAGTATTAGCTGTTTCAAAACTATAAAAACGCCAAGGTCGCATTTTACCGAATTATTTTTTTAAATAAGATTGATAAAATTGTAAAATAGTTATTAATGATTAGATCTCTCATTGAAAGTACAAATTGCATTAGGAATTATTTTTTTGAAGTGCATGAATAATTTATAATAGCTAATTTTGAGAGAAAATGCGACGTTGGCGTTTTTATAGTTTTGAAATAGCTAATATACATATGTTTTAATTTATGCATTTATTATTGAAAAATAAATATCGAAAATTTCAGAAAGGTGAACACAAATATTAGTCGGTATTCCTCGAGGTATTTAATTATTTTCTTTTTTTAGATGGTATCCCAAAATTCTTTAGTTTTCTACGTCCCTGGTTAAATTTTACGTAAAACAATGTCATTTTATTTATTTGACAAACATTTATAACCTTAAAATTATTTTCGACATGAACCTGACATAAGTTCCTAACAAAAATTTTAATAAAAAAGGATAGAATGATATACCTTATCCACAAAATACAAAATTGGTTCGGTTTGACGTTCAGTGTCCCAACTCTTCCAATATAGGAACTCTAGTTTAAATGTAAACTGGAATTTGTGTATAACTTTTTATTAAAACAAAATTTTGACAAACCTCTACTCTTCGTCTACCTCTTTGTTTTTGTGCTCTCTTTGCTAGCTTCATAATCTTAATGCAGATTGGAATTTATAACCGGAATAAAATTCATAACTTAAACATGGGCGATTTTTGAGAAAACTCCCTCTAATTTTTATTTTTGCACAGCCACTTTTAAATTTTTTTTTTCAAATGTAACGGTATGTCAAGTGACACCTCGTGTGAAAGAGCACTTCGAAAGCAGTACAACGCACTATTTGTTTTTTAAATATTTTCAAAGCCTACGTGATAAAAAAATAAAAACTAATTTTATGAGTTGAGCAGTATTTAATGCATCAAATGCTCAGAATGAGCACCATTCCTTTCTTGGGTAATAATTCAGGGTCGCTAAAAAGTATGGATACAGTTAAATAATATAAATACTATTCATCAAAACTTATTGAAATTTGGTATATACTTAAAAGTATTTAAATTCTATTGTTTCAGATGTTTATCAAATTTCTATCTCCACTTGTTCTGGAGATACAAGGCTAACTTGATTTCTTTTAATGGCATAAAGGAACAAATTTAATACTTTTAAGAAGAGGATTTTTTCTGAGTTCTGTGATGTAACACATGCATACCTTATTTTAAAAAAAATGTCGAACTAATAAAATTTTGTTAGCCTTGGAAACGTTGTCTTTATCTAACGTTACCTCTTTGCCGCCTAAATTTTGATCAAATAAATAAATAAAAGTTAATAATAATTGTTAAAATAACACTTTTAGGTGAAAAAGAACACATTTTAATAAATAAAATGGTTAGTTGTATCCATACTTAATAGCGACCCTGTACAACTAACGATAGTAACATGAATTTCCAACATTTTGCATCATTTCGAGTGTAATTAGCATAATTTTAACTCATAAAAATTGTTTTTGATTTTTGAACCGCGTAGGCTTTGAAAATATTCAAAAAAAAATAGTGTGTTGTATTACTTGCGAAGTGGCCTTTCAGAAAACGTATCATTTGACATACTGTTACGTTTGAAAAAAAAGTTTGAGGTGGCTGCGCATTTGTGACAGCAAATAAACAAAAACCACATGCACCAAATGATGCACAAAGAAAAAGAAAAATTGACCTGTTTCAGGATTTTTTACAAAAATCGTTTATATCTAAGTTATAAATTTTATTTTTGTCAAGGATTACACACTGGTAATAATTTTTATCACGTAGGCTTTGATAATATTTAGAAAACAAATAGTATTGTTTTTGAAGTGCTCTTTCACACGAGGTGTCACTTGACCTACCGTTACATTTGCAAAAAAAAGTTAGAGGTGACTGTGCATTTTTACAGCAGATAAACAACAATCATATCCACCAAATGGTGGGCAAGAAAAAACAAAAATCGACCTGTTTCGGGAATTTTCACAAAAATAGCTTATGTCCAAGATATGAATTTTATTCCAGTTAAAAATTCTACTCTACAGGCTGGTCCAGCCCAACTCCCGTCATCTGTAGCTCAGTTATTATTTAGGTTGGAGTTTTGATATTTTGTAGATGTTATTTATATTCTAGGACACATTTCAGGAAAATATATGTCTAAAAAAGGTATGACGTCATAATAATAAATTTTTTGAATGGCATGTTATTATTTTTATTTTTATTTATTTTTAACTTTTTACACGTCCCTAAAGTTTTGTTCAAATTGGTTCAGGAATTACTGTTAAAAAAAATAAAAACCAAAAAAAATCGGTTTTACACCTTCAGTTTTAAAAATTAATAAAAATAGAAACAGTGCTGTTTTGACGACATTAAAACTACGTAAGTGTTAAACAAGGTTTAACAGACTTATTAAGTAAGTTTGATTGATTTGAATTACTACAGGTGTTTAGAATTTATTTCCAAACTTATTAAATTTTAGAGCCTTTTATTTTGCTTATTTTAAATGGCGACCCCTATTTATTTTTACATCATTCGATGAAGAATTAAATAACGATCATTTTTTCTTATTACAATCCTAACGTAAATCCTAAAACTTTCAAAGTTATTTGCCAAAAACTTTAACCATGTTCGACTTTTAATCATTAAAGTCATTTATTGACATTGACAGAATGAGTTTTTAGCAAATAACTTCAAGTGTGTTAGGATTTAGGTTAGAGTTGTGGTAACAAAAAATGTTCGTTATTTCATTCCGCATCCCACGTTATAAAAATAAACAGGGTTGGAACCATCTTCGACTTTTATTCTTTAAATTTGTCATTAAAATGCTTGATAAAACAAGTTTTTATTAAATAACTCCGAATTGGATTTACGTTAGGGTTGCAATATAAAAAGTTGTTTGTTTTTTAATTTTGCAGCGAATGATATAAAAATAAATAGGGGTTGCTATTTAAAATAAGCAAAATAAAAAACTCTAAAATTTTAAAAGTTAGGAAAAAAGTAGTAATTTAAATCAATCAACCTTAATTAATAAGTCTGTTAGACTTATTAACACGTACCTAGTAATAATGTTATCAAAAAGGTACTGTTTCTATTTTTTAGAAATTTTTACAACTAAAGGCGTAAAACCGATTTTTTTTGGTTTTTATTTTTTTGAACAGTAATCCCTGAACCGATTTGAAATAGTTATTTTTAGGCGATGATTACAAAAAAGATAATTCTGTGGCCTCATTTGGCGCCATAAAGTTTTTTGTACTCATCTGTCAAATTTTACTTTTTTGTACACTTCTGTCACTTTCGTGGACCTGTATGTCACTTTCTTGGACTCATCTGTTACTTTCTTGGACCGATCTGTCAACGCTATTAAATTTGACAGATGTTTTTTGGTTTGCATGTTATCAAATTCTTTAAATCTGTTGTGATCATCGCCTAAAAAACGTTGTGTGCACCTCGGCTTAGGGTGCTTTTTTGGCCTTATCTGAATTGTAGCCTCAGATCACCTTTCCGGCCTTGATAGAGCTTATTCCAAACCTGGCAATTTTGGCATTAAACATATGTTCACTATTAAGAAAAAAATTGCCCATAGGCGTCGTAATAAAATGTTTTCAAACCCACTGTTAGTCTTGAAAAAATTATAATAAGATGAAGAATAATAAAGAAATTATTAATAAATAATAGTAATATGTTTGTGTATCTTCGTCCTCAAAATTTATTAATGTTAAAATGACAACTAACTAGATTTTAGAGAAAAAAATGCACGCCAATGTATTTCATTATCTTAACCAAGTGGGTGCATTTCAAGAGTCTTTCAAGAGTCTTTTATGTCACTGTCAGTTCGCCACCAGATATGGAACAGCCTCTACACAATAGTTATTTGTGTATACCACAGGCTGTTCCATCTAAACCCCACATTAGAAGTATTGGGATGGGTGTTCTAATAATGATAATCATCTGAAAATTTATATAGAACCCTAATCTCTTAGGTCCTATTCAATGAAAATATTTTCAAGATGGCGACACTTTCGGTTATCCCAGAAGTCGCTATCAACTTCCTTAATGAAAAGTTATATTTTTTAATGCATTTTTAGATTACTAGAGTTATTTTAATGTAGTTTTCATAAGCTCTCCCTATACCTAAACTTAGCCGTTTACGAAATATTTAGAGTTTTTAATTTTTTTTTTTGGATTTGCACCTTTCAGTTCAAAAATTAATATTTCTAAATCTGAAAGAGGAAGCCTAGGTCTTTCCTTCGGTGTTTTCAAATCTCTAATGAAAATAACTACTTGAAGTTGTCCAAACTTAACCTTAAAATTTTTGGGTTTGTTAACTTTTTTTCTATTTTGAAACACTGAAGAACAGATATAGGCTTTCTCTTTTAATTCTCCAAATACAATTTTGAAATCTCTAAGACCAAAAAACTTTTTAAGTGACAGGAGCAAATCGAAATTTTTTTAAAAAATCATAAATACATATCTTTAAAACGGTTAAACTTAGATATAGGAAAAGCTGATAAAAACTCCTTTAATAATAAATTTATTATAAATTAATTAAATTAATAATAACTTAACTAATCCAAACGCAGTGAAAAACATAGCTTTCCATTTAAAATAAGAAAGTTGATAGCTTCTTCCGGTATAACCGAAAGTGTAGCCATTTTGAAAATATTTTTATTGAGCAGAAGTTAACGAATTAATGCTGAGTATCGACTTTTAGATAAATATCTTTATTAGGATTTTCAATACTGCTAATGTGGGGTTTCGACGAAACAGTCTGTTTTTAACTGATGAGTGTGTAAAATTTTTGAGCACATCAACATCATAAGTGTTTTCCAGTGCAACTTCTCCAAGATCCCTGCGGCCAAATGAGTCGTGTGTTGATCACTTGATCAGGCGTTGTCTTGAAGCAAAATCACTTCGGGTTGAAAGATTCTGTCTTTTTGACTGAAATGAAGGTTGAGATATCAATTGTAAATAATAAGCCATTTTTAGAATGTGGCCAGTGCTTTATTTAATTTAAAAAAATTTTGGAAACTGAAAAACATTTTCGTGCTCTTTGAACATTGTTCCCCATCAAGAATGAGAATTGAAATTGTCAATAGTTAAAATTCGTAAAACTCTTAAAACAAATATGCTGAAATCTCACCTTCGATAGTAACGGCTGGGATTTCATCAACATCATTCATAAATCATAATTATACATTATTTATACAATGTGTTCAAAAATGGTTGTTCATCAAGTCACCTTGAAATTCGAACGTAATATGCCGCTTGATTTAAATTGTGAATGCCGTTAAAGTGACAGATCCGTCAAAATAATGCAAAAAGGCTTGATATCAAAAAATGAAAGAGTACACAACAACAAAAATCACGAAAATATAAAACATAAATGAAGGCAAACCCTACACTTGAAACAACTTTGCCGAAAAATGCAAAAATGCGAGTAAAAAACATTTGAGAGAGATGACAATACTCAGACTACAATAGTTATTTGAAAGAAGCGGCATTGAATTTGAATTCCATAGTCGACTTGATCTTTTTGAACACATTGTACGTAGAGTATACACAATACCTGTGACGGTGACAGGAATTTTTTTAAAACAGCAGACGTAGAATTTTTAATTGCACACGTTTAGTGAAAACTGAGCTGAAAACGGATTTTTACATAATTTTTTTTTTCCTACGACTATTCGAAATTTGTCAATTTCACACAACTTAATAGGCCCGAAAGTTGACCATTTCATTCATCTGTCAAAAACCTGTGCGTTATTATAACGCACGGTTCTAACGTAATTGTTTGCTTTTATCAAGTATGTTGCTATTCTGTTTATCGGCAAGGAGATCTCCGAAGCAAGACAACTGGTAGGTGTGAACAAACTTTGCAGTTTCCGGAAATCGCTATCGACGTTCCTATTTTAAATGGAAAGCTATGTTTTTCACTGTGTTTTTGGCTTAGTTGAGTTATTATAAGGGAGTTTTTCTCTACACCTAAATTTAACCGTTTTCGAGATATTTAGGATATTTTAAAACTTTTTGGATTTGCACCTGTGACTTAAAAAATCGGTAACTCACTTAGTTTTACAGATTTCGAAATCATATTTGGAGAATTAAAAGAGAATGCCTGTATCTGTTCTTCAGTTGTTTTCAAAATTGGAAAAAACGTTAATAAACCTAAAAATTTTAAGGTTAAGTTTGGACCACTTCAAGCATCCATAACTTAAATTTTTCAAATGGGATGTCCTAATTTTTATTTTACTATATGGAGGAAAAATTTTTCTGCATTGATCTGTATTAGTATTCCCTATACCTATCTGTGATAATTTTCAAGTTATGTTGTTTTTTTTGACATTGTAGGAAATTGCTCACTAACCACCGCTATTTTTGCATAGTTTGTCAAAGAAAAATTTCTGATTAAATAAACGATAAATTCTGTTCAAAATTTTGTTGTCCGTCCCGTAAAAACAAAATAAATTCATTGAATGTTGGTTTAAAAAACTTTAATTTCTCACAGTTTTTCTCTCTGGTTTCCATGGTAACGTATGAGAAAAGACCTATGGCTAATGCATTTCTCAATCCCAACAAAAAATTATTGTAACTTGAAAACTATTAATCATAAGTATAGGGAATGTTAATACAGATCTATGCAGAATTAAATTCTCTACCGTTTAGTAAAATAAAACTTGTGGCATTTCATTTGAAAAAATTGAGTTACGGGTGCAAGTTCTGCAAACTTAACTTTAAAAATTTGGGATTTGTTATTCTTTTTCAGAAATTTCAATACACTAAAAGAAAGATCTGGTATTCCTCTTTCAAATGAGATGAAAATATTTCTAAATTTTTAAAAATGGCAGTGTTATGGATTTTTGAACTACAAGGTGCAAATCCAATAAAAATTTAAAAACCCTAAATATTTCGTAAACGCCTAAATTTAGGTATAGACAACGATTACAAAAACTACCTTAAAATAACTCTAGTAATCCAAAATCGCATTAAAAAATATAGCTTTCTATTTAAAATAAGGAAGTTGATAGCGATTTCCGGTATAACCGGAAGTGTTGCCATCTTGAAAATATTTTTATTGAGCAAGACCAAAGAGATTATGGTTGTCTACAATTTTTCAGACGATTATCATTATTAGAACTCCCAATACTTTGAGCACATCAACATCATAAGTGTTTTCCAGTGCAACTTCTCCAAGATCCCTGCGGCCAAATGAGTCGTGTGTTGATCACTTGATCAGGCGTTGTCTTGAAGCAAAATCACTTCGGGTTGAAAGATTCTGTCTTTTTGACTGAAATGAAGGTTGAGATATCAATTGTAAATAATAAGCCATTTTTAGAATGTGGCCAGTGCTTTATTTAATTTAAAAAAATTTTGGAAACTGAAAAACATTTTCGTGCTCTTTGAACATTGTTCCCCATCAAGAATGAGAATTGAAATTGTCAATAGTTAAAATTCGTAAAACTCTTAAAACAAATATGCTGAAATCTCACCTTCGATAGTAACGGCTGGGATTTCATCAACATCATTCATAAATCATAATTATACATTATTTATACAATGTGTTCAAAAATGGTTGTTCATCAAGTCACCTTGAAATTCGAACGTAATATGCCGCTTGATTTAAATTGTGAATGCCGTTAAAGTGACAGATCCGTCAAAATAATGCAAAAAGGCTTGATATCAAAAAATGAAAGAGTACACAACAACAAAAATCACGAAAATATAAAACATAAATGAAGGCAAACCCTACACTTGAAACAACTTTGCCGAAAAATGCAAAAATGCGAGTAAAAAACATTTGAGAGAGATGACAATACTCAGACTACAATAGTTATTTGAAAGAAGCGGCATTGAATTTGAATTCCATAGTCGACTTGATCTTTTTGAACACATTGTACGTAGAGTATACACAATACCTGTGACGGTGACAGGAATTTTTTTAAAACAGCAGACGTAGAATTTTTAATTGCACACGTTTAGTGAAAACTGAGCTGAAAACGGATTTTTACATAATTTTTTTTTTCCTACGACTATTCGAAATTTGTCAATTTCACACAACTTAATAGGCCCGAAAGTTGACCATTTCATTCATCTGTCAAAAACCTGTGCGTTATTATAACGCACGGTTCTAACGTAATTGTTTGCTTTTATCAAGTATGTTGCTATTCTGTTTATCGGCAAGGAGATCTCCGAAGCAAGACAACTGGTAGGTGTGAACAAACTTTGCAGTTTCCGGAAATCGCTATCGACGTTCCTATTTTAAATGGAAAGCTATGTTTTTCACTGTGTTTTTGGCTTAGTTGAGTTATTATAAGGGAGTTTTTCTCTACACCTAAATTTAACCGTTTTCGAGATATTTAGGATATTTTAAAACTTTTTGGATTTGCACCTGTGACTTAAAAAATCGGTAACTCACTTAGTTTTACAGATTTCGAAATCATATTTGGAGAATTAAAAGAGAATGCCTGTATCTGTTCTTCAGTGTGTTCAAAATTGGAAAAAACGTTAATAAACCTAAAAATTTTAAGGTTAAGTTTGGACCACTTCAAGCATCCATAACTTAAATTTTTCAAATGGGATGTCCTAATTTTTATTTTACTATATGGAGGAAAAATTTTTCTGCATTGATCTGTATTAGTATTCCCTATACCTATCTGTGATAATTTTCAAGTTATGTTGTTTTTTTTGACATTGTAGGAAATTGCTCACTAACCACCGCTATTTTTGCATAGTTTGTCAAAGAAAAATTTCTGATTAAATAAACGATAAATTCTGTTCAAAATTTTGTTGTCCGTCCCGTAAAAACAAAATAAATTCATTGAATGTTGGTTTAAAAAACTTTAATTTCTCACAGTTTTTCTCTCTGGTTTCCATGGTAACGTATGAGAAAAGACCTATGGCTAATGCATTTCTCAATCCCAACAAAAAATTATTGTAACTTGAAAACTATTAATCATAAGTATAGGGAATGTTAATACAGATCTATGCAGAATTAAATTCTCTACCGTTTAGTAAAATAAAACTTGTGGCATTTCATTTGAAAAAATTGAGTTACGGGTGCAAGTTCTGCAAACTTAACTTTAAAAATTTGGGATTTGTTATTCTTTTTCAGAAATTTCAATACACTAAAAGAAAGATCTGGTATTCCTCTTTCAAATGAGATGAAAATATTTCTAAATTTTTAAAAATGGCAGTGTTATGGATTTTTGAACTACAAGGTGCAAATCCAATAAAAATTTAAAAACCCTAAATATTTCGTAAACGCCTAAATTTAGGTATAGACAACGATTACAAAAACTACCTTAAAATAACTCTAGTAATCCAAAATCGCATTAAAAAATATAGCTTTCCATTTAAAATAAGGAAGTTGATAGCGATTTCCGGTATAACCGGAAGTGTTGCCATCTTGAAAATATTTTTATTGAGCAAGACCAAAGAGATTATGGTTGTCTACAATTTTTCAGACGATTATCATTATTAGAACTCCCAATACTTTGAGCACATCAACATCATAAGTGTTTTCCAGTGCAACTTCTCCAAGATCCCTGCGGCCAAATGAGTCGTGTGTTGATCACTTGATCAGGCGTTGTCTTGAAGCAAAATCACTTCGGGTTGAAAGATTCTGTCTTTTTGACTGAAATGAAGGTTGAGATATCAATTGTAAATAATAAGCCATTTTTAGAATGTGGCCAGTGCTTTATTTAATTTAAAAAAATTTTGGAAACTGAAAAACATTTTCGTGCTCTTTGAACATTGTTCCCCATCAAGAATGAGAATTGAAATTGTCAATAGTTAAAATTCGTAAAACTCTTAAAACAAATATGCTGAAATCTCACCTTCGATAGTAACGGCTGGGATTTCATCAACATCATTCATAAATCATAATTATACATTATTTATACAATGTGTTCAAAAATGGTTGTTCATCAAGTCACCTTGAAATTCGAACGTAATATGCCGCTTGATTTAAATTGTGAATGCCGTTAAAGTGACAGATCCGTCAAAATAATGCAAAAAGGCTTGATATCAAAAAATGAAAGAGTACACAACAACAAAAATCACGAAAATATAAAACATAAATGAAGGCAAACCCTACACTTGAAACAACTTTGCCGAAAAATGCAAAAATGCGAGTAAAAAACATTTGAGAGAGATGACAATACTCAGACTACAATAGTTATTTGAAAGAAGCGGCATTGAATTTGAATTCCATAGTCGACTTGATCTTTTTGAACACATTGTACGTAGAGTATACACAATACCTGTGACGGTGACAGGAATTTTTTTAAAACAGCAGACGTAGAATTTTTAATTGCACACGTTTAGTGAAAACTGAGCTGAAAACGGATTTTTACATAATTTTTTTTTTCCTACGACTATTCGAAATTTGTCAATTTCACACAACTTAATAGGCCCGAAAGTTGACCATTTCATTCATCTGTCAAAAACCTGTGCGTTATTATAACGCACGGTTCTAACGTAATTGTTTGCTTTTATCAAGTATGTTGCTATTCTGTTTAT
The DNA here is from genome assembly GCA_939628115.1 of Tribolium freemani. NCBI lineage: Eukaryota > Metazoa > Arthropoda > Insecta > Coleoptera > Tenebrionidae > Tribolium > Tribolium freemani. The sequence continues at coordinate 3,926,399 of OW626793.1, forward strand.
CGGCAAGGAGATCTCCGAAGCAAGACAACTGGTAGGTGTGAACAAACTTTGCAGTTTCCGGAAATCGCTATCGACGTTCCTATTTTAAATGGAAAGCTATGTTTTTCACTGTGTTTTTGGCTTAGTTGAGTTATTATAAGGGAGTTTTTCTCTACACCTAAATTTAACCGTTTTCGAGATATTTAGGATATTTTAAAACTTTTTGGATTTGCACCTGTGACTTAAAAAATCGGTAACTCACTTAGTTTTACAGATTTCGAAATCATATTTGGAGAATTAAAAGAGAATGCCTGTATCTGTTCTTCAGTGTGTTCAAAATTGGAAAAAACGTTAATAAACCTAAAAATTTTAAGGTTAAGTTTGGACCACTTCAAGCATCCATAACTTAAATTTTTCAAATGGGATGTCCTAATTTTTATTTTACTATATGGAGGAAAAATTTTTCTGCATTGATCTGTATTAGTATTCCCTATACCTATCTGTGATAATTTTCAAGTTATGTTGTTTTTTTTGACATTGTAGGAAATTGCTCACTAACCACCGCTATTTTTGCATAGTTTGTCAAAGAAAAATTTCTGATTAAATAAACGATAAATTCTGTTCAAAATTTTGTTGTCCGTCCCGTAAAAACAAAATAAATTCATTGAATGTTGGTTTAAAAAACTTTAATTTCTCACAGTTTTTCTCTCTGGTTTCCATGGTAACGTATGAGAAAAGACCTATGGCTAATGCATTTCTCAATCCCAACAAAAAATTATTGTAACTTGAAAACTATTAATCATAAGTATAGGGAATGTTAATACAGATCTATGCAGAATTAAATTCTCTACCGTTTAGTAAAATAAAACTTGTGGCATTTCATTTGAAAAAATTGAGTTACGGGTGCAAGTTCTGCAAACTTAACTTTAAAAATTTGGGATTTGTTATTCTTTTTCAGAAATTTCAATACACTAAAAGAAAGATCTGGTATTCCTCTTTCAAATGAGATGAAAATATTTCTAAATTTTTAAAAATGGCAGTGTTATGGATTTTTGAACTACAAGGTGCAAATCCAATAAAAATTTAAAAACCCTAAATATTTCGTAAACGCCTAAATTTAGGTATAGACAACGATTACAAAAACTACCTTAAAATAACTCTAGTAATCCAAAATCGCATTAAAAAATATAGCTTTCCATTTAAAATAAGGAAGTTGATAGCGATTTCCGGTATAACCGGAAGTGTTGCCATCTTGAAAATATTTTTATTGAGCAAGACCAAAGAGATTATGGTTGTCTACAATTTTTCAGACGATTATCATTATTAGAACTCCCAATACTTTGAATGTGAGGTTTAGACGGAACAACCTGTATAGATACACATGTCTTACTTTTTACATTTATTAAAGAAATATTTTATTTTAAAAGGTAGACCCCTACATAATTAAGATAAAATGATGCTGATAATTCAAATAACTTTTCGGTAAGTACTTTTTGACTGTTGAGTAATCACGATTGAACAGTGTGTCATCTGACACCAACTTAAAATTTTATTATACGCAGTGAGTATTTCAATATTTTTTTTTTATTTTTAACTTTTAATAGGTACCTTAATTTTACACAGTCTTCATTTTTGACTAAAGCTGTAAAAAATTTATTTAGAGTCTCGTTTAGAAATTTCACTTATGAAATTTTTAATTAATAATACAAAGCTTCTGGTTTAGCATCAAATTTTGTGACCGTAATAGTTATTTATCCACAATCACATTATAATTGGAGTTTTAACCACACTTATGAAGCATATAAAGTGACCTATTATCCACTAGTGGAATAAAGCAACTTTTTGTAATTTGCCGCCATTTTGATGCTTTAATGGGCCTATTAAAGCACGCAACGTCATCAAGTGCGATGTCATAATAGCCATAATTTCACGGAACATTTTACGAAAATTTTTAGGTTGGCAGGAAGCAAATTTGCCATCATATTTTTGCCAATTTCACAAATTTCAGGGGACGTTCAGGCAAGATTATCTTCATTCATCATTCATACTCGTGTTTTTGACAAAATTTGGATAAAACAAAAATTTTAAATCAATTTTTCACTTTCAAAATTGACAGCTTACCAACCGTCACAAAAATCCCCAAATCGACAAAAATTACAATTTTTGTTTAAAAACGGCAAAAAAGGGGCAAATTACAAAAAATAGTATAAAAAAACTCGTTTCATAAGAGTGGTCTTATGAAACTTGTTTTTTAATATACATACTATTATTCCACTCATATTATCCACTAAATAACTTTATTCCACATGTAAATCAATGAAAACATTAAAATTTAACTTCGATTAATTCAATTTTGTTAATGTGGTGATTGTGGGTAAAACGTTGTATTGCATTCGTGTTTTAGTCGCATTCTATCCACTTAAGAATGTTAAACACTCGGGCTGACGCCCTCGTTTTACTCATTCTTGCGTGGATAAAATGCTTTCTATAACACTTATACAATAAATAACTATTATTTAACGAGTTTGCGTGTAAATCGGGTCTTTATTTCACAAGTGGATTTTTAAACGTCGAGTGAAAACGAGACGTTTAACATCCACGAGGTGAAAAATAAATGAACCGATTTACAAGAAAACGAGTTGAATACAACATTTTATTCTCCGACTTAGACTCAACAAGGCTTAAAATTGCTTGCTTTAAATCTGTTAAAAGTAATCTGACGTTTCGTATTGAGAAATGCCAATCAGTTGTCAAAACTTCCTAACACAGGAGAAAAATCGTTAATTTTGACAGTGTCGAAGAATAAAGGTTTTTTAAAGAAATAATTTTTGTATGAAAGAGGATTTTACACTATTATTGAAGTCTCAAGTGGTTTAAGTTTAGATGTGTTAGAGTTTTTATTATCTATGTGTAAGACAATTTGCAACAAATAATACCACTTTTAAAACCATTTTCGATTAGAAATCTTGACCTGTTTGAAAACAAAATACAGATGAGAAGCAAAAAATTAAGATCTAATGGTTTTTCTGTAATTAAATATATGGCAGAAACATTTCAACAACACGGCTTGAGGAAAAGTAATTAAAATAGGCTACGGGAGTGTTTATCAATCAAAGATAAAGTTTTTGCAATGAATACTCTTGTTATCAGCTGTTGTCACCTTTTTGTTAGTTAGGAAATGCGATGCAATCAGTAATAAATATTACATAGTACATTTCCTGGATTGTTTCGTTTACTTTACAAATAAATTGTTTTATGGTTTTTTCGTCTAACGCACATGGGAAGTAATAATAATAATAATAATAATAATAATAATAATAATAATAATAATAATAATAATAATAATAATAATAATAACCATATTTACCTAAAATTTACTTAAAAAACTATATACAGCCACAATCCGTCAGTGAAGTTTGTTTTTTAATATAGTGGCACTTTCAATTATTCCAAGAGTTAAAAAAGCTATGATTTCATCGCGTTTTTAGTCTATTTGAGTAATTTTAAAAGAGTTTGTCCTTTTCCCTCTTGCAAAGCCAAAGTTTAGCAGCGTTTGAAATTTTTAAAAAATCGATCTTAGTAATTTTTCATTAATTTGAAATCATATTTTGGCATTAGCAAAAGAAAACTCCAAACTTCCTTACAGTTAAAATTGCAAAAAAGATAACAGATAAACCCACGTTTAAGAACTCACCCACAACAAAATGTTTTCAAATGTCTCCATCGTCTGCAAAGTGCACGAAATAGTCTGTAAAATTTAAAATGTTGATTGCATTGCATTATTGTATGTATTTCCTGGCTAATCAAAACGCGATACATTACGATAACAATTTTTTTTAATTTAAATCAAAACCGATATTTACAACTTATCTCTGATGTGATAAACACACACGTAGCCCAGTTTTGTTAGTTTTCCTCAAGTCGTGACTGCAAATGTTGAAATACTTTTGCCATGATTGTTAGTAAAACAATTCAACCAACTCTGATACTTCTCATCTGTGTTGTGTTTTCACTTTGTCAAGATTTTTCGATTGAAACTGACTCAAATCGAAAATTATTATCTTCAACAACTGAAGTAGGAGGCAAGTTTAAGTTCAAAACAAACTAAAATTTACTAAGAAACAATTGTGGATACTTCCAGATGAAGTTCAAGATCTACGAGTAATCAATCAATCAGACACTAGTATACATTTAATTTGGAAACAACCCTCGCAAATGAATGGAGACTTTATTCATTATGTGGTCGAATATCAAGTAACATGAAATATAACTGAAAGTTTAAAGATGTAGTTATTTATTGCAGATTGTCTCTGACGTTGCTTGTAAAGGAAACAAAGTCTCTAATAAATTTAAACTTAAGACACTTGAAACTTCATTAATTGTGAAAAAGTTAGTTCCATACGCAAATTATTTCTTTAAAGTATTTGCGGTTAACACAATCTCTGATGGAAAACTGCAAGCTGTGTATCATTCTACTAGAGGATCACGTAAGTTGAAAAAATTTCAAACGAAATTTAAATCAATTTTTTTACAGCTTTACTCAAGGATGAAGAATGTCCTAAATTAAAAAATATTATAACAAATGATCACCAAGTTGAAATACATTTTTTTTTCATTGATTGTGAAAAGATCAGAGGTCCAGTTTCTATTGAAATAACTGCAAGTTGTGCAGAGGTTTGGTGTAAAAACGCAACTAAAGAGTTTAAATACAACGCTGATCAAAATTCTTTTACACTCGATGGTTTATTTCCTTTTGTAAAGTATACTTTAGCAGCAAAATGTTGCCGAAACAAACAATGCAATACCATTGTAAAAAATCAAATTTTCAAAACTGACGCACAATCGCCAGGTCCAGTTACAAACTTGTCGGTTATTTCAAAAAACGAAAGTTCTATTTCAATCAGGTGGAGAAAACCAAATCCTCCAAATGGAATGCTGGACCATTACAAAATTTCGTATTTTACTACAAAAGAAGCTGACGCCAAATCAAAAATTGTTACGAGTTCTCCTTGCAGACTATGGACTAATTTCCACTGTTACACCTTAAACCATTTAGAGGCTGATAAAAAATATTTCGTACAAGTTAGTTTCAACTCTTACTTTTGATTGTGGAATAAAGTAACCGATTGTAGGTTCGTGCCAAAAATATCGAACCAAAAACATATGGCCAGCTATGGGAAATAAACGCAGTAACCAAAACTGGTAATTTTTAACTTTTTTCATTTACAACTATAAACCTTGTTTTTAGAAGCGTCTAAACCACCACTCAATCTCACAGTTAAATGGACCTTACAAAACGATCTACAATTAATTTGGTGCCATCCAATCGAAGCTAATGGTTACATAACCCATTTCAATATTTCTGTGTTTTCAACTGAAAAACATATTTCTCACACTTTCAGAGTGTTAAACCACAACCTTACTTACACTCACATAGTACGTATAAAAGTGTAGGTTTTTACTTTTTTCACAATTATTTACAGATTAATCAAACAAAACTAACACCTTCAAGACATTATACAACTATGATTCGAGCTTTTAACGGTTTAAATGGTGATCCTGCGAACACTACAGACATAAGACCTCCTGTAATTCCATTTTTTGAAAAAGAACCGAAAATTGTGTTTACTACGGACAGCACACTTATTGTGGAAACATCCAAAATTAAAAATAATACCAAAGATTTTAATTTATTTGTTTTGGTACAAGATGACATAAGGAGTGTTTTCTGCCATCCAAAAAAGGTTAAACAGTTTGAAGAACAATTCGACAGTCAACTATCACAATTTCGAATTTTATATAAATGTAGCAAAATAAATCCTTCCAATTTCACGATTGGTAAGAACCATTCTTTAGAAAATTGCACTAATCAGTTTTATTATTCTCTAAAACCTGAAAGCAGCTATAACATTTCTTTTTTATTGATAAACACATACGGGAACAAGAGTAGTTACAAATTGTATTCCCTTCGTATTTACACGAGTAACTCTTTGGTAATGTTAAAAGCAATCAAGAATTTCGGAATATTACTATTTCTATTGGTTGTAATACTTCCCGGTGTGGTTGTTTATGTGTGAGTTATTCATTTAACAACAATACAAAAATGTGTTCATTCAATGTTTTTAGTGGAAGAAAGAGAAAAAAACCGATAAGTAAGTACAACTTCTAGCAAATTGATTATATTTGCATTATTTTTTTCAGTCTATCCAGAAATTGCTGAACATCTTATTCCTCTGAGAGAAATAAATATCAAAAAAAATTTTGGAATTGATCCTAAGAAAATTAAAGTGTCCGAATTGGAAAATTATATTAAAGAAGCATTAAAAAACGGTGACCTTGAACGTCAATATTTGGTTAGACCTGACAAGATATAATTTTTTCCAAACCTATAATGATTTCTTATTTTTAGTTGATTCCCCAAGGTCACACTAAACCATGCTTTTGTGGAGCCTTGGAAGCTAATAGACATAAAAATCGATACCCCGATTTATTTGCATGTAAAATTATTGATTAATATGTATTTTATGATTTTTGTTGAAATTTTAGATGACCATACAAGAGTGGTGCTACGGGAAACTAATGACAAAAATTCGGATTACATCAATGCCAATTATATTGATGTAAGTGATATTTAATTAATAGTAGACTGAAAACATCCGTGTTTTTATTGTTGAAAACAATTTATTTTGGATTTTTTTAGTTTTAATGTTATGTGATGTGCAATTTGTTGACGTTTAACGATTCATATTTATACCTTAGCTGAAAGTCGTAATTTAATAATAATAATAATAATAATAAAAATCCACCACGCCACGTTTCAGAAATATGTAATTCATAAATATGCAAAAGTATAATTATTTCTAAAACAACAATTTAACAATGAGTTATTTTACTTTGTTCTTTTAGATCAGTTTTCCGAATTTGCCAACGAAAAAGGCCCTAAATCAATTATTAAACAGTCACCACAATGGATTTACTTTCCGGTTTTTTTTGCCAGTTTAGTGACTGTTTCCATTAAAAAAAGTCTTAAATTCTCTGCAAATAGACTTAGGATCGGTTTACAGAAAGCTCAGTTAAAGTTAATTGCGCAATTAAAAGTAAACAACGCGCGTTGACCAACCAAATTGCTTCCATTTGGTCACGTGATCAATTAATCACACATTTAATTGCAGATTAAATTAATGACGCTTCTCCAAACAGGCCCCCTATTGTAACAATTTCTTATTTTGTTCCACTTTGAAATTTCGTAAGTTTTGTGTATGCTCCTAAATAGTGTTTCATAATATGTTCCTAAATAGATTTCAAAATTATTTCATAGTTTAGCGATTTTGTACTACATTTTGGCTAAATCGGTTGAATTTACAAAGTTTTTTATGAAAAACCTTAGAATAAATCTGTTTTAAGAAGCAAATATTTTCTGCATTGTCTCAACAGAATTTTCACAATTATAGTGAATTTCTGGCCAAAAAATGTCAATACAAGCGCAAGTGAAGCATGTCTGTCCTTCATATAAAAATGTTCCAACATTCACAGGATGTGGGATATTTTAGATTTGATTTAGATAATGATTTTTCATTCAAACGTTATAGCAACTAAACTTTTAAAAATTAACGTGTTTCATACTTAATGTAAAGAATGTTTACGTTTTTTTGGCAAAATCTTTCAAATTCAGCAATAAGCTCAAAAACATATTTATTTTCAGTGCAAATTTTACGGTTTCTTGCATTTTTGGCAAAATATTTATGCTTTAAAGAGTAGAAAACATCCATACCCAAAGTGGTATGTTATTTCAAAATTGGAGGAAAAAGCCCAAATCAATAAACGTGACTTGGGGTTTTTTCTCCAATTTCTGTTTCAGTGGAGTCATTCTTTCACTGGAAAATGTTCTTAAATTATCAAAAACTAAGACATTTTTTTATCTTACTAACTCGTGAATTTCTCGTCGAAAAATGGCCTGAATCTTAATTTCATGCAATTCAATATCGTTTTTTTAGTTTAGTGAAATAGGTCGAAAATTCATAGCAAATAATACCTACACTTTAACCCAATTTAAACAATTTGCCACATTGTTTTGGAAAATTTTTTCAAGTTTATCGTTGACATATATGTTTCTAAATGGATATTATGTAGAAAATCATGCACTTCGGACATAATTTAGAGAATTTCTAGAACATTTTAGTTAAATAAGTTTTTTATGGAAAACGCCGTAACAAATTTTTCGGTAGAAGCGAATTTTTCGACGGAATTTTTGATTTTAGTTAATTTCTGATCAACAAACGGCAAGTAAAGCAGTTCCGACTCAATTTTGCAATTTTGCATAAATTCCGTTTGTTCTAGTGAAGAAGTTTTTCATTTAAAATTGTTCTTACATTCATAAAAACTTACACATTTTGAACCTAATACTACTATATTTGACACTTTGCTTTAATTTAAGAGTCATACTAAAATTTTATTAGGTAGTAAGATGTTTCAAACTTATAAAATTTAGAATTTTCACTTTTGTTTGTCAAATTGTTTAAATTTATTGAATTATCGTCAAAAATTCTCCAGGTCGAACAAGACAAGCTCAAAAAACAGATTTCAGACTTCATTTTATAGTTTTTTGCACGACTAAGCTCTATTTGATTGTTTACCGCGCCTGTTTCCAAGACGTGGTGTTTACTAGTTGCTACGTCCAAAGGTGTCGGTAAGTAAATTGGGCGTCGGTAAGTAATTTTGTCGACGCCTTGGACGTAGCAACCAGTAAACATAACCTGCTGTCTTGACAATTATTTTGACATTGTTTAATAAATTTAAAAAAAATGGAAGAATCGTGCAAAAAACGCCATAAGCATCACGAACGTTAAGTATTACCGATCTCAGACAATAATTGGAGTCGTCGCTACGCTCCTTCGCCAAACAATTGTCTTCGATCGGTAAAGTCTCCTTACCGTTCTTGATACTTAATATACTATTTTGTTCGTTTTATGAAAATATTTTTGCTTTAGTGTGAGCCAATCTTTCACTAAAAAATGTTCCCAAATTAACAAAAAATAGTGCATTTGACTTACTGTTTTGTTTTGGCAAATTAAATAAGTCACTTAAGGTTCTTAAATTCACAGAAAATTGCAGACTTAATTTTCCAACGATTTTCCAATTTGCCAAATTCTTGAAAATTTTTAAGTTTCACGTTGAAAAAGAAGAACCTAAATTAATTGAAAGTAATACAATGTGTTCAAAAATGGTTGTTCATCATATCCACCATGGAATTCAATAAATCTATTAATCTATATAATAATGCTATTAATCTCGAAGGGTAAACCGCAGGGGAAATCGGTGTACAAAATAGAGGAAATCAGGAGAAATCTTGGGGTAATCAGGGGAATTCAAGGGAAATCAAGGGAAATCAGAGGAAATCAGTGAAAATCTTCAAATAATGCGCATGCGCAAGTTGAGATTTCGTGAGCAATATGTTTTGCGGTGATGCTATGGTGATACTGGTGATAGAGCTTCAGCATATGGTTTATGTGGCCCCTCTTCTGCTTGGAGAACAACTGCGTGTTGACGGAAAGGTCAAATATTTGGGTGTCATCTTAGACTCCCGACTGACCTGGAAACCACACGTCGAAGACAAAGCACTAACGGCGACCCGTACCCTTTGGGCATGTAGGAGGGCCGTTGGCAGAACATGGGGTTTGACACCCAATACTATGCTTTGGCTATACAACTATGTTGCCAGGCCAATGGTTACGTATGGCCCAATTGTCTGGTGGACCATGGCGTGCACGTCTGGTGCCAAAAAGACTTTGGCCCGGATTCAGCGTCTGGCCTGCCTGGCAATTACCGGAGCCTTCAGAACCACACCGACTGCGGCAATGGAGGTCCTTGTTGCTATTCGGCCACTCCATCTTGTTGTGAAGGAGACCGCCGCAATGGGCTTCCTGCGACTCCGCAGTGCAAATCGGTGGAAACCATCAACTGGTAAGGGTCATCAGTCAATATCGACAAGGATATTGGCCCTCGACCCCATATTCGAGATGGGGGACGATAGTATGACCCCCAGAAGTGTAATAAACCACAAATATCGTGTGGTAATCCCTCCACGCGATAACTGGTGCAAATCAACGAGACATCTCAGGAAGAGGGACTGGCTCGTTTGCTATGCGGATGGGTCTGTCCACTCTGATGGAGCTGGCTCAGGTGTATACATATGTAAGCTCGGCGTTGAGGAATCGACGCCTCTTGGCAAACATGTGGACATTTTTCAAGCGGAAATCTCTGCTTTGATAATCTGCGTGACGCGGTGCGTGCAAAGGGCCGTATCAAACCGGCGAATTTGCATCTGTACCGACAGTCAAGCTTCCTTGAGGGCCCTGCAGTCGTGCAGGTACACTTCAAGACTTATCTGGGATTGTCACACAAGAATACAGGAACTGGCAGAACGCAACAAAGAAGTTGTCCTATGCTGGATTCCTGGACACTGTGGCCTTGTGGGCAACGAGGTAGCTAACACTCTGGCCCGTAAGGGCTCAGTAATGGACTTCATCGGGCCGGAGCCGGCTCTGGGCGTTGCCAGAAGGCGACAGAAAATCACACTGCAAAAGTGGATGGAATCTCGCCATCAAACTGAATGGCAAAGTCATGACGGCCTGCGGCAGTCGAGGCTTTTCATTAAAGGCCCGAACAGAGAACGCAGTGAAAACCTGCTGAGTCTCAACAGAAGAGACCTCCAGCTCCTAGTGGGTATGTACACGGGACACTGCCCACTGAAGAAACACCTGCACACTATCGGTCTCAAGGAAGACGATGAGTGCAAAGGTTGTGCGGAAGATGAGGAAACTCCTCTTCATGTTCTTTGCTACTGTCCCGCCTATACGGGGATCAGAGAGACACACCTGGGCTCCCGTTACTTGGAGCCTGATGCGATCGAGATAGCTCCAGCAGAAAGGGTACTGTGCTCCGTCAGAGGCACGGGGCTGCTGCTGTGATCTTCTTCGAAAGGTAGCACACAATGGGCCTTGCTGCCTCGGTGTGCGGCTCGATACTTGAGCCCCTCTTGGTAAAAAGAAAATGTATAAGTTACATGAACCAATACTTTTGCTTATATTCTGATTATCACAAGCCAACAAATTTGAACAAAGTTTTGGTAACATTGATGAAACTACCTTCCCTGTTTATGATTTTTCACTCTGATTTTGAAAATTTTTACAAAAATGTTCCATCACGTATCATTCGTATGTTACAAATTTCGTTCTGACACCCATGTTAAGGTCAAAAAGAGTATTGAAAATAATGCAACTATTTAATTTATTTTATTATGAACATACAATATTTTCGTAAACTAACTTTAGGGACATTAAAGATGTCATATATCACGATAAAAGAGTGTAATCTCAACATTTTCATTTGTGGATAAAGAGATTGGGTTAAAATTGAAGAAATCCAGACTTACTTAACAATTTTATTTCAAGTCGACATTTCGAGTTTTTTTGAACCTCTTAAATGGCGGTCTCTTGTACAACACGCGGTTCATCAATTTGTCATTTAAACTTTTAACGACAAAATAATTCAATTCTTCACACATCCATGCCTAACATTTTAAATTTTATTAAATAATTTTTTGAGTTATGATTAAGAGTAAATTCATACTCGAAACGTCGCCGTCGACTTGAAATAAAATTGTTAAGTAAGTCCGGATTTCTTCAAGGGGTATGAAAGACCAATGCGTCGAAGCAAGCTTAGGCGGGAAATTTAAATCACTTTAGTTCGATTACAGTGGTAGAGGTCGCATACGTTTGGTCTGTGCGTTTAGAGTCAATATTAACGCGAAGTTACCTACAATATCGGCAGAACATTACAGTTGACACTGTTGACAGTTGACGTGCATGCACAAAATGGAGTCAGATAGGGCATGAAAAACGAAGTCGCTGTTTTTTGTGCGTGGGTTGTTGATTTTTTGTGTTGTTGTAATTTAGGCTTGTTCATGGTCAACAGTTTCAGTGTTTTGAGTGTTTTTCGTTTTGTGTGTTTGACCAGACAAGTGAATGAAAAGTGAGGTTAGGTTAATTTGGTCGGTAGCACGGGTCGGTAGTTAGCAGTGATATTAGGTAAAAATGCAAATAATAAACCAGAAATGAACACCGAATGAAAAAAATGCTAAATGTATTATTGTTACTATAATAATGTGTATTTTTTTGTAATAAAAATCATCTAATGAATTTTATTGTCTTTGATTTCTAACTTTTTTTATATTATTCCGTATTCTTTGCGAATGTTCACAAACAATAATTGATTAACAGCTAATTATTGTTTGTGAACATTCGCAAAGAATACGGAAAATAGTGTTTAAAAAAAGAAAAGTAACCAGGAGCTATTCAAATCGCCCGCGCTACCTATTAGTACTCGCAGTTGACGCAAGATGTGTTAGTGTCACTTTGGCTTAGTCTAGACAAGGACAGTTGCGAATTTTATTAGTTTTATTGTCGAGTTTTAAAATCCAACAGTAATCGCCCATCATGGAAGGGTCCTACCGGCTCTAATACCGTTTTTCTATCTTTCTGATGTTTTGATGGAACTTTTCCCCTTGTTCCTCACTGACAGCCCCAGATTTGTTACAAAAAAGATCCAAGTGGGAGTGCAAAAAATGTATTTTTAGGATCATTTTTCAAAATAACTTATATTTTTGGTAACTAATGGTAATTATTTAAAACTGACAGACTGAAGTGTCCAATAAACAATGAATAAACAATTGCTTAACCATGGCAACGCATACTAATTTGATCTGAGGTTTTAATAAGTTAGGAGCTGCACTTATATCAAAATTAAATAAATTCTTGGTAGAAATTGGTAGAAAATGCAACAAATAAACGGTACGTGTTGTCAAAAAACAAAATGTATTTTGTTATTTAGGAAGTAAAAAATACTATTGACCAAATTTTCATCTGTTACTGAACCTTTGTCGACCTGTGTTATGTTTTATCCTCGGATTTATTTGATATCTCATTCTTACCAATGCAGTTTGAATTTGCCGATTTTAATTTTGCAACAATTCTCGCATTATTTATGGGTATGGCAAGACAGCAAATATAGTAGTTTACTATACAAATAAAGAAGAGTTTTTCATTATCTGCGAGTGAGTACGGAACACAATAAATCTATTAATCTATTAAAATAATAATGGATTTAGTTTTTTTCCTATAAAAAAGTTTCCAAATTCTATTGCTGATTTTAATTAGTTATGCAAAGCAAATGTTTCTTTAATATTGACTGAAGTAGTTTTAATAACAGTACTACTAAATTTGTTTAGGGTTACAACATACCAAAAGCTTATATTGCTACTCAGAGTCCCAAAATTTCCACAGTTGATGATTTTTGGAGAATGATATGGCAAGAAAACGTGCAACACATTGTCATGTTATCCAACATTTATGAGGAAGGAAAGGTTTGTTGTAAAATCATTTATTTGAATTAAATAAAGAAATCTGTTTCAGAAAAAAGTAGAAAAGTACTGGCCTAACCCCTACGAAAACTTATGTTATGGTAAAATCGAAATACAATACTATAACATCAAAGTTTATACTGACTACGAACATCGAATCTTCAAAGTGACAAATCAAAATATCACCAGGGAAGTCAATCAGTACCAATTTTTGTCATGGCAATATCTTGAGGTGCCTTTCTACTCCCAGCCATTTATATCTCTTTTGGAAAAACTTCAAAGTATTCCACTTAGTACTGAATCTCCGATTGTTGTTCATAGTAGTGCGGGAGTTGGCAGAACTGGGACTATAATTCTGTGTGATATTTGTTTAGGAATGGCAGCTGAAGAAAATTGTGTTGATGTTTTCGGAACACTTAATCAGCTCAGAGACCAAAGACCAAATCTGGTTAAAACTGTGGAACAGTATAAGTTGGCTCATTTGATTATTTTGGACTATTTGGTTGGTAAAAGAACAGGAATACCATGTAGCAAAATTGAGAAAATAAAAGATTTCCTAAAAAGTGAAGAATTAAACAAACAATTAAACTATTTAAAAAATATTGCTTGGTGGAATCAAGTGACGCTTCACCACTTGCCATCTGCTATTCCTGGTAAATTGAAAAACATATTGTAACACTGTTAATAATTTGTTGCCTCTTAGCAAAACTATTTAATCGATTTATAACAATCCAACAACCTGAGTTTGACATGGTTGGAAAGTTTTGGAAATTAGTACACGAGAAAGAGATATTGTTGATTGTTTCTTTAAACAACAGTAACATTTGGTCCTTCCCAAATGCAAACCTACTCAATCCAGTTGATTACTTGATGCTTAAACATGTTAAAACTGAAACTTATAAGTTTTATAATATTATAACTGTCCATATGTATATTAGAGATATCAAGGTTTGTAGTTACTTCACTACTTTACCTAAATATCATTAATGAGAATTTCAAGGAACACAGAGTGGTAGGAATCGTTTCTGTGAAAGAATGGCCTGCCAAAAAATTGTGTCCTAAAAACATCGTACACTTTTTATCTTTTTGCGAGAAAACATACGAGAAGTTCAAGCAATCCAATCAAGTCCTTGTAACATGCTTGTAAATAAACTTGGTACTTTTTACTTGTGTTCTGTTAATATTCTGTTGCAGTGATGGAGTTGTAGCTTGTGGTCTCTATATCGCCATGACGTTCGTTTTAGAAAAAATTAAGTTAGAACATATTTGTGACGTATGCCAAAGTATGAGAGTTGTGAGGTGTATAAACAGTGAATTTGTCACAAATGAGGAACAATTGGCCTTTATGTATAAAGCTGCAATGATTTACGTCAACAAATTTCAGCTTTATTGTAATTTCAAATAGGTGGTGAAAATTATGTCTTATAGAGGGTGAGTCCACTAAAAGTATATATTTATTATATTATTAATATTATTATTATTATTATTATTATTATTATTATTATTATTATTATTATTATTATTATTATTATTATTATTATTATTATTATTATTATTATTATTATTATTATTATTATTATTATTATTATTATTAAATAATGTAGGACATGTTACACACGAATTGGTTAGGGCATAAGCGAACGCAGTGAGTGAGTGCTGTAATTATTCGAGTGTAATATGGTCAATTACATACGAATTGAATACTATACTTTATCTACGACTATAATAAAGTACTTAATAGCAAACGCTAACTCCTGTGTTATAATTAATAATACAGTAAAAAAATACAGTAAAAACATACTTTTAACTATTAGCAGACTCTCCTGCTAAATGCATTTTTCACAATATCTCAAAAACTAATAATATATCAGTGTTTGCTAATAAATAATATATACAGACTGAATCAAAAGTAACGCACATAGTGACATTTACTATGTCATTTGTATTTGAGGTGTGAGGTTATTTTTAGTTTTTTTAAATTAACCGACATTTTTTTCAGTTTTATTCAGTGGTAACAAAAAAAATTAAATTAAAAATTAAGAAAATAAATTTAATAAAATAAAATAGTATCTTTATTCTTGACTTATCTTATAAGCGGCAATTGTTTTTTTTGTTTCATTTTTATGAAAACACTTAATATGATACCTGAACACAATAAAAAAACAAAAATCAATCACCCCTTTAACATGAAGCAAGGTAAAAAGGATAAAGGTCTTTGTGTAATACTCTCAATAACTTTTGTGCGCAACTGTCAAAAAACCTCACTTTTTTTTCTTGATTTTGAGTCGTGAAATAGCACATTTGTTTATACTAAAACAAAGCCTTGACAACGTAAAAAAAGCCTTTTTTTACTCACAGTAGGTTATATCAAAAATTTAAATTTATCCTCCAAATTTAATTTGAAGATTTATTTGGCCTTCGCTCGTGATGTCGCGCCAACTACCTTTGTGATTACAAATATTATAGAATTTGCGCCCTTTCACTGCTTATTTTCCTTAAAAAGCACAAAAAAACAGCACCAACACACACAACAGCACAGGAATGACAATAGTAAACAGCAACTAGGCACGCCTTAGTTACCAGTGCCCTAGCACACTGCTAAATTGAATTTTATGTAAAGATTCGCTCGAAACTTTAATTTTGGTAATTTTTCACTGTTGCACACAAAATTTTGTACACCACATGGCCGTGTACTATCTTTTTTTTATTCGAATGATTATTTGGCTCGGCCTGCGCCTCGCCAAATAATATTCATTCTCATAAAAAAAGTCATAGTTCACGGCCTTGTAACATAAATAAGTATTGTAACGTTTTTATTTTTTTATTTTTTTGAATTGTTATGCTGTATATTTTTTTTATATTTACCAGAAAGATAAAAATGTGTATTATCGGTTCACTTTCTTAAAAACCACTTCCTAGTGTAAATTCTTTATATTCGGCCTGTGGAAGTCGGGCTTTAAAGTTTCTAGTAATTTCTAGTGAGAAATTTGTCAGAATGGACAGTGTCTATAAAAAGAGGTTAGAAACTCGGAAAGTTTTTAAAATCTGTTAATTATTCGCTTAAATTAAATTTGTGAACTTGTGAAACTGGTGCAAAAACAGAGTATCAAGACGAATACTTTATTTTAATAAAAAATAACCAGTTTAGTTCAGTTCCTTACTGCGCTTGTGCCAAGTGTCAAATTTTGAAAGCGCCAACCGGTACATTAGAAAAACTATAGTCACGATGTACAGTCACGATCAGAAAGCATGACACCCTTAAAACCGCAACCATACTCTTTTCGATATGATACGGTTAATGTGTACGTTTGGCTAGCTTATAAACTAGTTGGATATTGTGTAAACTAGCTGGACAGTTTGTCAACTAACCTGTTTGTTGAAATTTATGACCTAAAAGAGTTTTGTGGCAGAGTTTTGCCACAGCTTTTGTTGGTAGGGGTGTCATTCTTTTTGAACGTGACGGTACCAATCTAACAACTTTACAGCTGGACGTTATTTAAGTAAAAATATTGTACTATCTAAAACACTAATCAAAAATGTGAGTTGTCATTAAAAAAAATTAAAAAGGATGTCATTGGGTGGTATGAATAAAAATGAAGTAAATGCTAATATTACAAAATCGTAGTAAATTCTTCAACTAAATTCTACTTGCTGAAGAACCTACTTTTGATCGAAGTACAGTCACCCAAAATGAAAATGACGCGTCCATAAACGAACGCCTACCGTGCAACCCCGATCCCTTGACCGCAGCCAACCCCTGCTATAAATCATTAGAGATCGTAAACTAGTTTTGAGTCGTATTCCACATTTCATTTACCGGCTTTTGAAATGTTTATGGATTTCTTGATGGAAATTTTTGGTTATCCCAAATGTGAAATAATATAATTTTTAAGTTCTTCGCAACGCGATGTTTCGACGCTTTGAGAGAAGGTCACAAAAATAAAATTGTTAGTTGGTTTGCAAATTTAATTTATTATTTGGTTGATGCAAAATAAGTTTTAGTGTGCAATTAAAATCTGCCGAATAAAAAACACGACAAAACATGGATTCTTATTTCATTTTGTTTAAATTATCATTAAATTAAATTTCGTGGATTGTGATGCGATCGCGAAACGAAACGTCTACATTCTTAATGGTTTTAATTATTAATTGCACAATCGTTTTTGTGAACATTTTGGTTTACTAGGGCCGGTTTATAGAAAGCTCCATTAAATTTTTGTTCGTTGTTAACAACGCGTTAAATTTTAATGGAGCTTTTTATAAGTCTGCCCTTAATGTTTTAAAAAATTAGAATCGCCAGAACATAAGTTATCAATGAATGTTACAGCAATTCATTCATGGGAATACCCGGATTAAAATTCCGACTATTACCGCAAATAAGATTTACTGGAAAATAATTAACAAACCCGTAACACCACAGGGGATAACTTAAGACCAAAACTGCAATGAAAGAATTTTATTTACTATTAAAGAATTTACTATTTAATTGATGCAAAATAAGTTAAACTAAGTCACTCGTGTCCTAATTAAGTATTTACTATTAAAATTGAAATGTCTTAATCCAATTGTATTTTAAATTTTAAACAAAAAATTGGAATAATCAGAATAGAAGTCATCAATGACGTTACGGCAATTCATTCATGGAAATCAGGGATGGGCGTTGACACGTCGACTTTGATTGTCTACACGACGTGTCAACAATTGCGTCGACAATGTCTACAATGTCAACAGTGTCAACAATGTCAACAATAGGAATTTGAGGTTATGTTGTGTTTTATATTACATTTTTTTTTGAAGAAAAAATTCTTTTGAGAACAAAGACGAAAAGGCTAAAAATAAAGGGTAAAAACAGAAGAAAAGAGACTAATTTGTTTGATTTCCTTGTTACCGTTTTTCGAGAATTTTATTTTTATTTATTTATTTTTCTATCACATATTTTATGTTTAAAAAAAGTTTTAATCATACTTTTATGTTTTATTTTTAACAATCATACAGCAATTTCATAGTCAAATACCAGTTTAATGTCAAAATTTATTATTTCTGTATTGTTGACATAGTTGACATTGTTGATATCACTTCAAATATCGACGGCGACGTAATTGTTGACAGGTCAACAATTGAATTGTCTACCTTGTATTGTTGACACGCCCATCCCTGATGGAAATACCCGAATGAAATTCTGACCATTACTGCAAATAAGGTTCACAGGAAATGACAAACAAACCCTTACCGCAGGGGATAACTAAAGTCCAAAATTTCAAGAAAAGAATTTTCAAATTCTTCATAAAACTGATAAACATTTATTAATTTTCTTAGAAGACAAATGAGAAATAAAAAGATTTTCATCTTCGTCGCCACGTTTCGTCACTTTGAGAAGTCAAAAAAATGTATTTTTTTTAAATTAATTTATTATATTTTAGTTGATGCCAAAAAAAACAATGTTATAATACCATTTCCAATTCATGAATAAAATTAAATACTTATTATAAGTAGTTTAGTTATTTATTAAACAACACGATAAAATTTGATTTTATTTTTGAGAGCGGTTACAATTTTTGGAATTTTAAAATTACAACTTATTTGCCTTAAGATTTTCGTACTCAATCTTGTCTTAATTAAGTATTTACTATTAAAACAAAAATTGTATTCCAATTGTATTTCAAATTTCAAACAAAGACGTTTTAAAAAATTGGAATAATCATAATAAAAGTTATCAATGATCGTTACGGCAATTCATTCATGGAAATCCCTGAATGAAATTCTGACCATTACTGCAAATAAGGTTCACAGGAAATGACTAACAAACCCTTACCGCTCCGGAACATGTTGTTCCAAATCGTCGAAGTGGGCGCATCTCTGCAGGATTTTGGGGTTGGATGTCGGATGCGGGACCGGGGGAAATTGTCCAGATAACTCCACCGAATTTTAATTTCCTCGAATATGTTAGAATACTCGAAGAAGTTATGCTACCCTCGGTTACAACATTATATCCTCCCAACGAATTAGACCAACCGATAGTTTTCGTCCAGGACAACTGCCCCCTCCATAGGGCAGGAATTATTGACGAATGGTTCGGCGATCATCCTGAGTTCGAGCTTTTACGATGGCCCGCACGCTCACCGGATTTAAATCCGATTGAAATTTTTTTGGACAATGGATATCAAAGTGATCGTTTCGCGATCGCATCACAATCCACGAAATTTAATTTAATGATAATTTAAACAAAATGAAATAAGAATCCATGTTTTGTCGTGTTTTTTATTCGGCAGATTTTAATTGCACACTAAAACTTATTTTGCATCAACCAAATAATAAATTAATTTTACAAACCAACTAACAATTTTATTTTTGTGACCTCTCAAAGCGTCGAAACATCGCGTTGCGAAGAACTTAAAAATTGTATTATTTCACATTCACATTTGGGATAACCAACAATTTCCATCAAGAAATCCTTAAACATTTCAACAGCCGGTAAATGAAATGTGGAACACGACTCAAAACTAGTTTACGATCTCTAATGATTTATAGCAGGGGTTGGCTGCGGTCAAGGGATCGGGGTTGCACGGTAGGCGTTCGTTTATGGACGCGTCATTTTCATTTTGGGTGACTGTATTTACTTTGAATTTTCGGGAAGGTACTACACCCGTAGTATCTTCCATGAAAATTTTAGTAATACCTACTACACAATTAAGTATTTGCTAATGCTTCGATTTTGTGTGTATTTGTAGTATATTCTTCACTTTTATAAAGTTGCTGTTACACGAATGCTACGCGACTAATTCTTATTTATTGTTGAAAAATGGGGCTACAGGATAGCAGCAACATGTACAGAGTTAGAAGAAATTATGATGATAGATCATATAAAAAATTATTTAGATAAAAACTGTACGAATACACCTACCTACTCATAAAGATTTTGTATTTTAATAGTATACTTCTTTATCTTTCTGGCAAGTATAACAAAAATTGAAAAATAAATTTAAAAAAAATCAAAAAAGAAGAAAATAATGTAAAAAAATTAAAAACTAATTATTATTAATAATTACACATAAAAATCTTTCTTTCTTGACAACACGAATTATTGGCATTCCTGTTAATTTGTTATATCCGGAAATAGAATTACTGTTGGGGGTGCTCTGAGCCAGACGAAATTAATTATGAAATCAATTTAATTAATTAAATTAAATTATCGGTCAAAATTTTCGAAAACTATGTGTTACTGTTTTCGATACGTCAAACCAGGGGGCATGGCATCTAGTTAATTAAGGGCCAGTTTCATATTCGAATTTTAGGGAGCATTAAATTAAATGTTATTTATAATGTGCTGGTTACTACGGATTTGTTAACAAACATTTCACATTCTAAACAACATTTAATTTAATGCATCTTTAATTTTCATTATGAAACTTGTCCTTAATTCCACAATGGACAAATTTAAGATTTTAAATTTGTCACCAACCTGACGACAAGAATCACAGTCTCGCTCAAAAGAATCAATCATCGTTGGAAGTAGGTACTACTATGGAGAAGTATCTGCTACTAACAGAAAGTACCTACTTTGATCTGTAATCTTTTGTTCCCGGAAGTAAAGTATTTACTTCAAAAAGTAGCATCTACTTCACCCATGAAGTATTTACTCCACTGTACTGTAGTATTAGCATCTACTTCATTTTTATTCTTACCACCCATTAACTCATTACTCAAAAACAAATGACGTCAGAAATATCATTATGGTGATAAATATAAAGTAGTATTTAAAAAATTAAAATGGAGTTGTTTGAAGATTTTTTTGAAAAAAGCCTCATAAAAAATTTATGAATTTTGTGCGTGACTTTTCGTTCAGTCTATACATGTGATTTTTTCTAAATTTTTCTACACTTCCTTATAATTAAAATAAAAAATAAATATAAATCTTGGTGCCGATTTATAGACAGCTCTGTTAAAATTTAATTCGTTGTTAAAAGTTAACAACGCGAACGGACCAACCAAATTGCGTCAATTTAGTCACGTAATCATTTAATCACGCATTTAATTGCAAAACTAAATTAATGATGCTTCTACAAACCAGTCCTAAATATCAATATGATAATAATAAAAATTTTAATTCATGATTTTTAGTGTTATTCTTAAACAATAATTCTTAATAAAATTTTTGCTACCACCATAATTACATTGATTTTAATTTCTAGTTTTTATTTTAGTCAGTTATTATAATTTTTTGACGTCAGCCAGATTGAATTATTGCACAAAGCAACATTTAAGCATCGCTTTCTTCTTAGATGACACAAGAAATATCAATTTTTTGCAACTACTTAGTAATGAATAATTAATTAATTAATTATTAATTTTAACTACAAGGAATTGTAGAAAAATTCTGAAAAAAATTCACGCACATAGAGCAAAGTATAAAGTATTTAATAGCCGACGCTGAATTCTTTTATACTCACCCTGACTGAGTCAGACTGAGTTTACTTAAAGTAATGCATAAAATTCGTAATTCTTTTATTTTTCGAAAATAAAAAAAATGCAAAAACAGGTAACTTACCATTTTAATTGCCCTCACATCTGACCTAACTGGACCAGTCATGGCAGCCAATATGGCGGCGCCATGACGTCATCACAGAATTTTTTAAATGGAACGATCTCAGTTTTCTTGTATAATTGGAAGCCCTACTAATAGGCCTTTACAACTGGGCTACTTATTTTGAATATGGATGAACCAAACATGTAAAAAAATTTTTGAAATCATCAATGTAGTATAAAATTATTTTTTATTTTTCAAAAATAAAGAAAGTGCAAAAACAAGTAACTTAGTATTTTAACTGAGCTCAAATTTGACGTAACTGGATCAGTCATGGCGGCCAATATGGCGGCGCCATGATGTCATCACAGAATTTTTTAAATGGAACAATATGATTTTTCTTTCATAATTCGAAGTCCTATTAATAGGCCTTTAAAATTAAAATTTTCGTTAGTCTATAGAAAGTTATATTCATATGAATTATTATTAGACGCTATGCTGATCGAGATAGGTCAGAATTTAGCTCCCTTAAAATACTAAGTTACCTCTGTTAGTGCACTTTTATTTTATTTTAGAAAAATGATAAAAATATAATTTTTTTAAATAAAAATTTCAAAAATTTTTTTCAGCGTTTTTAGCGTTTTTTCACATTCAAAATAAGTAGCACAGTTGTAAATGCCTATTAGTATAGCTTCCAATTATACAAAAAAAATGGTATCGTTCTATTTAAAAAATTCTATAATGACGTCATATTGGCCGCCATGACTGATACAGTTAGGTCAAATTTGAGTTCAATTAGAATGCCAAATTACCTATTTTTGCATTTTTTTATTTTTGAAAAATAAAAGAATTACGAATTTTATGCGTTACTTTAAACTCACTGTATATGTTCATTATAAAATTATAATACTCATTTGGCCGTCTTTGATTTGAGTTATGTACACCAATTTCACTATTATTAACATCAAAATTACCCACAGTTACTTACATAGTTCTAGTTCTTGATTTATCTCGCAAAACCGACTTTGTCTCGTAAGCTATCTTTCATGAGTGCTTAATAGGTACGATATTCTATGATAAATAACGATTAATTGTAATAACTGTTTTTTAAACCTTTTTGTACACAAATTTAAATAAAACCTTCTGAAAAGATAAAAATACTTTTTATTCTTTATAATTTCTAGCCATAAATGCAATTTTTTGGGCTTTCTGAACGGCCTCAGGACACTTAATTTTTTTCAAAATCTTGCAGTCTTGGAAAAAGCCTTCATATCTCGGAAACCCATTTGACCCATCCTTGAACGTGGTTAAACCTAGTGAACGAACAAATTAACAAACTTAAATAATAATTAAACGAAGATTGAAATTTGTACCTAAACCCCACATTTTGCCTCCACAAAACTGTCCTTCGTGTCTCATACCATCCGCTCTCCAAAATATCCCATAACCATGAAAACATCCATTCGTAAATTCACCTTCATATCTACGAGAAATTTAATATTCCAACTAATTAGCATAAAATTTGATTAAATAATACCTACCTTGCACCGTCTGAAAATGTCAACATTCCTAAGCCATGAAACAACCCATCTTCAAAAAAACCATCATATCTGTTACCATTTCGAAATTTCAAGTGACCGTAACCGTGGCGGAGGCCATCTTTGTTCCATAAACCGACATAAACGGCGCCATTTTCGTACCGGAAACCTCCAATTTTGGTGACACCCTCTAGGAAAAATTATTAAAAAGTAAAAAAAAATATATAAAAAATACTAACCCATTAGTATAGAGTCCATAATGAATTTTAAATTCTCATACTCGTCACACTGTTTTGAATGGCTTCCTCTTATTGGTAATCTTATTATGTCTAAAACTTATTGATTCTTTCTATTAGTCACAATCAACAAAAAAAGACCCGCTTTTACAAAGGGAGTTTTTCTTAAAAATAGGCTATTTTTACAATTCTTGTTTATTTGTACAGGATGTATTCAAATTGGCGCATAAGCTCTTTCGTACGCTATAGCATACGTACCCACAAACTCTAGAAAAATAGTTAAAAAATTCCTTCCCAATTATTCTTAGCAGTATTAAGAAGTAAAGAGGAGATTTTTACTTCTTAATTTCTTAAATTTTTTTGAATCGGTTAAAAGTTAAAAGCAGATACGTAACTATTTAGTGATTTGTGCTTGTCATATCCCAATAATCAAAAAGTGATAGAATTTGTTTGCTGTTACAATAAATAAACTACTTTAACCGTTATAGAGCATTGTCTATTAAAACACAAATGTCTTTCACATTTTCGAGCAGTTTATGCACAGTTTAGCAGTTCATTTGAGATATCACAAGAGGGGTGGTACCGTTTAAAATTTTGAAGGCTGATTTGTATTACAAAGGGGTTAAGTGCTGTCAATAAAAATTGACTTTTTTCGGGGTTTGTAAATTTTTCTTTATTTTCGGTTGTTTTCTTTAATTGTGTCATAAACTGGGGCGGCCAAAATTAAATAGCCCAGGGCGGCAGTGGACCTAAATACGCTACTAACTAAAAAAGTGACCAAGTTCCGAATGGCGTAGAAAGCGTTCCTTTTCAGTAGCATATTTCGTGTGCATTTTTCAGAAAAACCGAATTATTTCGTTAACTAAAAAATTAAGAGGTAAAAAGAATGTAAAATAACACGCTGAATAATCCTTAGTAATAAAATATAGGGGGTGCTATTTAAAAAAATAAAAAGCTATGGTTCACAGTAGTCACGGCAAGGTGATACTGCAATGCAAAAGTACGATCTTGTTGCCGAAAGATACCTTAGACTTTGTTTACACATGAGCAAAGTCTAAACTTGAAAACCAAGGGCATTGCGATTTTTTAATTTTAATAATGTGCCTTAGGTATACTAAATTTTAGAAAAAATTAAATAAATAAATAACTTCTGAACGTTTAAGCAAATTGCAAAAACTAAACTTAATGACTAAAAAAGTGCTTATTCAAATATGTACAAATATACAGGGAGTGTCATTTGAAAAATTATGTTTAAGACTTCACTCTAAAAATAAAACACTCTGTATAGGGCAAAATAATTTTAGATCATGCACTTTGACCGCTCATTTGCAGTACCGTTTAACTCATTCAATATCTTTGAGGGTGTAAGTGAAATCGAGCTTTCCCATATTAATGATCAGAGAGCTTGTGCGCAATTTTGTATTCACGCTGTATTCAGCGTATATACAAAATAGAGCACAAGCTCTCTGGTCATTTAATACAGTTTGTTGTGATCTGTTCTGTCCAAAATTGCATAAATCTGGGATAAACGCCTCACTGGTTTCATAATTATGTGTATGGCTTCTTTGACTCTTAAAATTTAGAATAACAACGGACAGGGATGGGCGTTGACACGTCGACTTTGATTGTCTACACGACGTGTCAACAATTGCGTCGACAATGTCAACAGTGTCAACAATGTCAACAATAGGTCGACAATGAGAATTTAAGGTTATGTTGTGTTTTATATCACATTTTCTTTTGAAGAAATAATTCTTTTGAGAACAAAGACGAAGAGGCTAAAAATAAAGAGTGAAGCGTAAAAACAGAATAAAAAGAGACTAATTTGTTTCATTTTCTTGTTACCATTTATCGAGAATTTTATTTTTATTTATTTATTTTTCTATCACGTATTTTATGTTTAAAAAAAGTTTTAACCATAATTTTAAGTTTTATTTTTAACAATTATACACCAATTTCATGGTCAAATACCAGTTTACTGTCAAAATTTATTATTTCTTTATTGTTGACATAGTTGACATTGTTGACATCACTTCAAATATCGACGTCGACGTAATTGTTGACAGGTCAACAATTGAATTGTCTACCTTGTATTGCCCATCCCTGACAACGGAATATACTTTTAATTAAAATAATGAATCTTAAATACCTATTCTATTTTTTGTAGCCTCTATGAGCTGATTTTTAAGAGTTGAATCATTCCCTCTACGTTTTTTGATAACGCAAAATTATCAAAGAGAGTCATCTTTTGCAGCTTGGGTAGTTGTTTCCATTGACTATAATTAGGTTTGTGCAAGTGATCTGAGGAGGGTATTTTTAGAATTCTTTTGGATAAACTGAAAATTCAGAGCGGACGCCACCAATACAACAACAAAATATTTATTTGAACGTAGGATCCTCAACTATGTTGCAAAGTCAGCTCAGCGGAGATAATAAACTTGGCGATAATTTCTAATCTAGTTTATTATAATAATTAATAATTTGAATAATAGTTGTAATGCAAATAAATGAATCAAATAAAAAGTAAATTTAGTAAACATAAGTAACTCGGAATATTGTGGATAGTAAAAGCAAAGCTTTCGTCTTTTTTTACATACAATTTTTTCTATATAGATCTAATACAAAGTTGTCATCACTTCAAAATTAGTTTAAAATCAAATGAAGGGAATGAAAAAGAGAGTTAAGACAGAGGAGCACAAATACATCTAGTGTCGTTCCATCCGATCCCGTTGGTTAGTAAAAGCATTTATAAAAATAATATACATAGTAAGATGCAATCAACAATACATACAATACATACTCTTGCAGTCTCTCGTATTCCGTATTGGTGCAGTTTCTATGAAATCAAATTGTGTGGTAGTGTTAAATGCTATGCCAGTTCTACAATTTCTCGCTTATGTTGTACCTAGAGCGCTTGTTAACTTTTGAACTGATGGTCTCAACCACGTTGAGACTCACTAAATAAGTCACTTATTATTTTCTCAAGATATTTGATTAAGCAATTTTTCAGAGCAACCAATTTTTTTTAATGTTACGAAAAGAAAAAATAGATCTAAATTTTTACTTCGTTTCTTTTCTTTGGAACGTTAATAAATTTGCAACTTTTAGTTCTTTCCACAAAACTTTTATTTATCCGTATTGTTAGTGAATCTGTAATTCATAAGAGTATTTGTTTCTGAAACAATGTTGATATTTATCACAGGTATTTTTGGAGCATTTGAAGAATTTTATTATTACTCATAACTTTATGGCTTACAAACGTTATTGAGAAAATAGCAACGACTTTTTCAAAAAAGTAATTGAGGACAATTGCTCTCAATTTGCATTCTTTGGTGGTATTTACCTATTTGCTTGTTGTCGTCAATTGTTTGTACCTATTGAAAGTTTTTGACTTTCTGCGATTTCTTGGAAGTAAGACAAACCGTATTGACAAGTACACAGTTTACAATCTTTCAAATTTTCTTGTATGTAATAAAATAGACTACGATTTTTTTAGTTTTAGGTAAATTTGAAAATCTTGGTTTGAGGAGTGTGGATACTCCTAACAGATCTGGTATAGTCTCTTTTATTTTCGGGTTTAATTTTATTTTATTAATTACTTAAGGAAAGAGTTTATTAAACTCAACTATTTAAAATCCGTTTATTGAAATTACTGGAATTCTCACGCATCATTTTTGCAAAAATTTATTAATAATCAGAATGAATTACTTTATTGTTTCTAAAATAGTTCTATTCCTTTAAAAGCCAAAAATAACATAAATAATTAAATTTAGTCATAAAATTACTGACCTAATGAAATAATAAATAATTTTTCAATTGTCTATTTCCATAAAGCATAATAAAAAATTGCAAATAATCAAAACAGAAATAAATTGATAAAGAAATTCACTTTTTTTTATTAAAAATCATTCGACATATGTTGATTATAAAAGCATGGAAGACCATTTTACCGATAAGTGCCCACATGTTCTATAAGTGATTTGAACGTGTCAACAAAAAAACACAAATAAAAAACAAACATTTATTTTTGTAAAATTACACGGTTAACAGAATGATGATAATACAAAAATAATAAAGTCTAACAAAACATCTATTTTGTTTCAATACTGTTAATTGTTTTAACAATAATTTCAGTTGATTCTTGCAGTTGATCTTTAGTCATTGTTAGAGGAGGCGCAAATCTGATGATGTTGTCATGAGTATGCTTGGCAATCAGACCATTTTCTTTCATTTTCAGACAGACATCCCAAGCTTCGATATAATCTGAAAAAAAGAAAAAGCACTTGGTAAAAAATAAAAACTTTCCGCTTCAAACATTGTTTCACATTTTTGACCATCAATAGATACACTATCTCTCAAGTTCCAATTAGAACCAGATTTGTAAAATCCAGTGATAACCTCTCGTTTTTTGTTCACTTACTTTTATTTATGACTATCGCATTAAGTAATCCTCTTCCTCTCACTTCAATTACAACATCCTTACTTAATCGTTTTCGCAACTGAACTCGGAAAAGTTCCCCAAGTTCGAACGCATTATGTGCTAAATTCTCTTCTTCTAATACTTCTAACGCTGCTATCGCTACTTTGGAACCCAGGGGATTGCCACCAAAAGTAGAGCCATGGGTTCCGGGTTCAATGACTAGCATTATGGGATCATCTGCCAAACATGCAGACACTGGATAGACACCGCCTCCTAAAGCCTTGCCCAAGACTAAAATATCAGGCTTGACATCCTCGTAATCCACTGCCAGTCTTTTTCCAGTTCTTCCTAATCCAGTCTGGATTTCATCGGCCGTCCATAGGACGTTATATTTTGTACACAAATTTCGAACGCCTTTTAGGTAACCTTCACTTGGGACAACTACTCCGGCCTCGCCTTGGATGGGTTCGACCATAAATCCACAGACTAAAGGGTCTTGAAGGGCTTTCTGAAATAAGGCAATAAAGGTTGATTTCTACCATTCGTTTACCATCTATTTATTTCAGACTTTAAATAAATAGTTAACTTTAAGATCACTGAAATATTTTATAAAAGCATCAGTAAAAAACTATTAAAGTCAAATTATTAGAATCGAGTAAATTCAATAACACTTTTACACTAGTTCTGGTGTTATGATCATATTTATTCTTTACAAGCATATGCTCATTTATTTTAATATAAAAAAAATTAAAGATACACAAACTAGGCGGTGTTAAAATATTTAATTCCTTAAATTTTAATCTTACATCAATAAGACACTACTAAATATTCTTAATGCTTTTCGTTGTAGATGGAAAGCTTGACTAGCAGAAAAACCATGTCCCCAACATAATACTCGTATAGGCATATGACATTATTAAAGCATGAAATGCAGTTTTTAAGACTTTTTGAGGAACAATTTGTTCTAAACATCGTAACAAAATAATATATTAAAGTATAAGTGGATATTGAGGTCTTTAAAATACGAGGGATTTTTCGAGCACGACAGCGTAGCCGGAATGTTCGAAATAAAGCAAGTGTTTTAAAGACCAGTTATCCACGAATACATTACGTTATTTTTTTTATTGGTACACTTTGAAATCATAAATACTGATATTAATATTACAAAAAAAAGTATACCTTTCGTTGTCATGGAATTGATTGTTATAATAAAAAATCATTAAAAAGTTGACGTTTATACTTCACGTTTCTTAGGTTATTGATGTTGCCATGAAAACTTTAAAAACGCGCGTTTTTGAAAGTTGGATTTATACATGCTGCTGCGTGTTTTATTTAAATAAGCAAAATAGATTACCAATAAAAAAACATTTTTGGATATTTTATGTGATAGTTGATTAACATGACTTGTCTAATTAAAATTAGGATCTATTAACACGCCTAAGAATTTTATTGTTTCTGGGTTTTCAAAATTTATATTACGAAGAGTAAAAATAATTCTTTTTGTTTTACCTTCATTTAAATATAAGTCCATATTTGCAAAACATACACGAGCTTTTTCCTCTGTTTGGCATAATTCCTGCTTCAGAACCTCATGATGGTTTGATTGTTTAGATAGAGTGTTGTCGTCAGTAAATAATGTTACGTTTACCTCTGGGAAATCTTCATTAACATTGTTGATATACATATGAAACAGAACTGGCCCTAATACAGAACCTTGTGGTACTCCTCTTGTTATTTTTCCCCATAGATATCGAGTAGTTTATACTTTTACATATTTGATACCGATCATTTAAGTAGCTCAGCATAAGTTGTATGCTTTTACTGGTAAATGCAAAATTGTTAAATAATTTAGACAGTAACTATTTGAGACCAACACAATCGAAAGACTTCTATAGGTGGCAACATATTAATCCAACAAAATTGTTTTGTTCAAAACCCTTTGATATAATGCCAGTTAGATGTAGGATAGCATCATAAGTAGATTTACCACTTTGAAATCCAAAATGATTTTCGTAAATAAAGTTGTTATCAGTCAGAAAATTATTAATTTGTTCTTTTAAGAGCATTTTTAAACTTTTGGAAGCCGTAAGCAAAACCGAAATTGTTTAAGTCATCTGTTGGGCCTTCTTTATGTAACGGTATTATTTTAGCCACTTTAACAACAGTTGGAAACATCCCCTCTTCAGTACATGAATTGATTAAATTATTACATCAAGCACACGTTTTAATAATGTAATGTTGATATCATAATAGTATATTACGAGTATGATACGAGTTTTATAAGACGCATTTTGTCGCACGCACGGAATTGGGGCCATAATGGAGTAAGTGCGACAAAATGCCTTATAAACGAGATATCATACACTATTTTTTCTACTTTGCACCTTTTTTAACAAAAAAAATCAATTTCGAAATTTAGGGAATTTTGTGGCAGTTGACAGCATTTGCGTGGATCATGAAATTAAATTAATAATTTGGATCGTCATTAGTTTATTCGTAAAATGTATTCTGAAAGTGTCCAAGACGTTTTGCAATCTATCTGCCCCTCAACGAATACGGGCTTTTGTGGCAAATACGCGGAATTTGAAAATTGGCCTAAGGAGAATGGAATCTCAAATTACTTACTTGCACTGGCTATTGAAGTCATGTTTGTACACTACTCGAAAGGTGTTCGAAGGGACTACGTATCCAGGGTTGGTACAAAAGCCTCTAAAGGTTCGAAATTGATTCATTTGATTAAATTATCACTTGAAACAGTTGACGATTGACACTGACACTTCTCTCAGATAATTGTCAAAAAACTAGGTTGTCATCATTTTCCAACTAAATTACCCTGGTTTTTAGTGTAATTATTATAGCACTCCGTTGGATATTACGAAACCCAAATGGCGTATCGTAATGACCTCAGTACGAAACAAAAGTAGAAAAAAATATTTTTAGAACGTGCTCTATTATACCTGACACCGTTCTCAAATAATACGTCTACTTGATAGAAGGACTTTTTGATCGCTTTGTACAATAAATAACTATACTTAATTACACTTAACAGTTGATAATGAGTTTGATTTTTAAATAATAATTAAAATTAATTAAAAAAAATGACAAGACTGAAAACAATGCAATCATTAATTAATTTCGTAATTTTCTAGGAATTAGATTAAGATGTAATTAGTATTATTGGTTGCATCACAGAAAATTTTACAATGAACACACCTGTACATATAATGCCCGGTTTTGAGTTTACTTTCAGTGCATTTTTTAAATATTATAGGTACAGCATCTTGCAGCACTTGTCAAGTACTTTCAGAAAAAAGGTATTACAGTAGTACTCTTTATCTTTTTCTACTTTTGTTTCGTACTGAGGTCATTACGATACGCCATTTGGGTTTCGTAATATCCAACGGAGTGCTATAATAATTACACTAAAAACCAGGATAATTTAGTTGGAAAATGATGGCAACCTAGTTTTTTGACAATTATCTGAGAGAAGTGTCAGTGTCAATCGTCACCTGTTTCAAGTGATAATTTAATCAAATGAATCAATTTCGAACCTTTAGAGGCTTTTGTACCAACCCTGATACATAGTCCCTTCGAACACCTTTCGAGTAGTGTACAAACATGACTTCAAAAGCCAGTGCAAGTGAGTAATTTGAGAACCCATTCTCCTTAGGCCAATGTTCAAATTCCGAGTATTTGCCACAAAAGCCCGTATTCGTTGAGGGGCAGATAGATTGCAAAACGTCTTGGATACTTTCAGAATACATTTTACGAATAAACTAATGACGATCCAAATTATTAATTTAATTTCATGATCCACGCAAATGCTGTCAACTGCCACAAAATTCCCTAAATTTCGAAATTGATTTTTTTTGTTAAAAAAGGTGCAAAGTAGAAAAAATAGTGTATGATATCTCGTTTATAAGGCATTTTGTCGCACTTACTCCATTATGGCACTCCTCGCTGCGCTCGTCGTGCCCCAATTCCGTGCGTGTGACAAAATGCGTCTTATAAAACTCGTATCATACTCGTAATATACTATTTTCTACATTTGTTTCGTACTGAGGTCATTACGATACGCCATTTGGGTTTCGTAATATCCAACGGAGTGCTATAATAATTACACTAAAAACCAGGGTAATTTAGTTGGAAAATGATGGCAACCTAGTTTTTTGACAATTATCTGAGAGAAGTGTCAGTGTCAATCGTCACCTGTTTCAAGTGATAATTTAATCAAATGAATCAATTTCGAACTTTTAGAGGCTTTTGTACCAACCCTGATACGTAGTCCCTTCGAACACCTTTCGAGTAGTGTACAAACATGACTTCAAAAGCCAGTGCAAGTGAGTAATTTGAGAACCCATTCTCCTTAGGCCAATGTTCAAATTCCGAGTATTTGCCACAAAAGCCCGTATTCGTTGAGGGGCAGATAGATTGCAAAACGTCTTGGACACTTTCAGAATATATTTTACGAATAAACTAATGACGATCCAAATTATTAATTTAATTTCATGATCCACGCAAATTATGTCAACTGCCACAAAATTCCCTAAATTTCGAAATTGATTTTTTTTGTTAAAAAAGGTGCAAAGTAGAAAAAATAGTGTATGATATCTCGTTTATAAGGCATTTTGTCGCACTTACTCCATTCCGTGCATGCGACAAAATGCGTCTTATAAAACTCGTATCATAATATACTATTACTTGCTTTATTTTTAATCTTAGAAATAGTGTTTCTCACAAAAGTTTACTGACTGGTAGGAAAGTGAAATTATGGTTAATTTTTTTTGTTGGTAGAGTATTGTTATTATTATTTATAGGGCAATTTGGAAGTTTATTAACAATTTCTTCTGCTATATTTACAAAAAACGTGTTAAAAGTGTCAGGTGGCACATTAGTGTTCCTAATATTTTTGCCATATTTGTTCGTATTTCTGTTGCAATTAACAACATTCCAGGAAGACGAATTATTGTGTTAATTGTAATGTAATTTATGTAATATTCTCTTTTTGTGTTAGTAGTTGCTTTTCTATAATTTTGTTGCATAGTTTTCATATAACTTTTTAGCTGTAAGTCCGGATACCGTTTTTTCAAATCTAAAAAATCTACAAACTAAAGCTTGTTTTGTGACGGAAATAATCTTAAATCGAAATAAGAAAATAAATAAATATTTTGACAAAATAAATACAAACGTCGTCGCGTCGCTTTAGTTTATAATTATTCCATTTTATAGGCAATTTCGAGATATGTAGCTTATTTTGGAGTAAGACATTCACTAAAATAGAAAGATTTTGCATAAAATTATAATTATGAACAACTGACTCGTTTTGAAGTTAAAAATCGATTCAAAGTAAGAAATTCAAACGAATTTTGAAACGATAAAGTAACTAAAATCAGATATAAATACTTTACGAGAATAATTCCGAAAAATTACTCTGGTTTTTTAGTTTAAAAGTGCCTTAAATCGAAAAGAATACAAAATTCGTCGTTTTATGTAAAAAACAACTTTATTTTCAGTAATTTTGTCGTTTTAAAACTATAAGTTACAATTGGCGACAAGTCAGTACACGAGTCGATTATAATATCGCTATTTTGGCCAGTTCCAAACGGTCTAACAGCCATTGACTAAAAATAAAAAAAATTGCCAAAAGAAGAACTAAGTAAGAATAATAACTGTTAAAAAATTCAGACACAATAGTATATTCTTCTCAACAAAGTCAAATATCTGCTATACAGGTAAAGTTTTGAAAGCAATCTGATTATCTGCAATTAATAAAACGACTAAAAAATTGTTCCAAGTTTTAAACGTTGAAAACAAAAAAATTA
Source organism: Tribolium freemani (assembly GCA_939628115.1). Taxonomy (NCBI): domain Eukaryota; kingdom Metazoa; phylum Arthropoda; class Insecta; order Coleoptera; family Tenebrionidae; genus Tribolium; species Tribolium freemani. The sequence continues at coordinate 3,960,332 of OW626793.1, forward strand.
AATAAAAAATTGTAATAGTCGATTTTAGAATGTCATAATTCAAACAGATAAAAAATTAATTGAATAAAAACAAAAATTGGCACATTTGATAAAAATAACGATTAATAAAATTGTTCTTAATCATTGACTATGTTTGAGAAGTTTGAAGAATTTGTAGAAGAAGGAGAAAGAGATTATGATTATGCTGGTGTGAGGGACAAAGTGGTATACATAAAACAGAAGAATAGTAATTAAAACACGTTTGAAAACGCTATTGGAAAATTACAATAATAATAATAAGATTGTGACTTTCTTGCGCGAGTGACTTTATGTGACTTTTTATATACTTAAGACGCTTATAATAAAACGACATTACTGTTGTATTAATAAACAAATACATCGAACTAAAATTATAAAAATCAGAAATAGGCAATAACTACAATTTTTACAGAGTGTCTGTATACAGGGTGATTCAAAAGTGACGGACAAACTCTCGTATGGTGATAAAAGACGTTCAATTAAACACAAAAATGAAGTCAGTTTTTTTTCTAGGAACTTAATTTTGATATATTTTTTAATTTGTTTTCCTTAGCAACGTTATCGATTTTTGCTCTTTTGTTTCCTATGATGTCGAATTTAAATTATTGTTGAATGTGCAAGTTTTTTATTTGTTTTGTACATCAAAAGACATTAGGTATTTGTTTAATGTTGGAAAAGCTTTCGTTTCCACTAACTAAAGTCAAAAAAATATGATCTGATGAACTAAACATTTAACTCAAAAATTTAACTTTGAAGAGCCATATCTCTTGAAAAAACGCTCAAACAATTTTTGTCATAGGAACTTTGAATTCAGTTGATATCCTTTATCAGCACCCAAGAGATTGGCGGTACTTTTGAATCAGCCTATATTTTAGTTTTAGGACTGTTTTATACCGGGCTGTTTTGTCAGTGCGCCAATTATTTTATGTCAGAATAATGCTTTTTCAAAATAAGTACCACATTCGTCCTTTTGGATCATAACAGTTAATGCCCATTAGAGGCACTTTCCAGTCGAATTAGGTCTAGGTCTATCGTACTTCCAGTGAAAAAGCTCGTTAGCAATGTATGTACAGTTACGGATGTTGAAAACTAACACACTTTGACTTTGATAGGGACAAAATTTTATTTTTATTTTTTGCTGTACCGCAATAGAAAAGTATTCTCGCTAAAAAAACTTACCAACTGCACATCTTACACTTTGCAAGTTTTTAAAATACCTAATCAAATAAGATAACAGATATCAGTGTAACAGTTTTCAAAGACCGTAACTGCACATGATAATAAAATATTTCACAAACAACTTCATAAAAAATGGGTAACATGGTAACATAAAACTATCTTGGTATTTAATAAATTAAAAGTTGGGGTTCTTTGAAATATATTAGAGGTTAAATGAGTTTTTTTACCTCTAACGCAATGAGATCGTTGTAGGGAACACAGCTGAAGCCTGGCATAAAAGGACCATAACCTTCGAAAGACGATGGATCGGTAGAAGCGGAAACTGCAGCCAAAGAACGGCCCCAAAAATTATCTACAGCGAAAATCATCTTTGCTTCGTTTTTCGGGATTTTTTTCACTTTGTAGCCCCATTTGCGGGAGATCTTGCAAGCCGTGTCGTCGGCCTCCACACCTTTTTTCGAAAATAAGTCATAAAGAATTAAAATTGCCATAACTTACTAAGCGATAAACTAATTATGTACTAGAAATTACTCTATTTAAACAAATTGCTAGAAAATTGTTAATTTTGATTAGCATTTTTTCGTATTTTTTACCTGTGTTCATTGGCATAACTTTGTCATATCCAAACAGTTTAGTCACAAACTGTGCATATTCGCCAAAAACATCCGAATAAAACGCCCTCGAAGTGTGATGCAAAACTTGTGCTTGATTTTGTATAGTTTGAACAATTTTGGGATGACAATGTCCGAAATTATTCGCTGAGTAACCACTCAAATAATCAAAATATCGTTTTCCCTCGACGTCCCATACAAAAACACCTCCAAAAAAACATTCAATCAAAGATTATATTTACGATGCAAATATTATTTCAGATAAGGTAGGAAAAGAGAGGCTGAACAAATATCACTAACCGATTAGTTGATTTGATTAGATTTATTTACCTTCTCCTCTAGATAAAGCCACAGGTAAAGGATGATAATTGTGAGCAGCGTATTTCTTTTCCCTGTCGATGATCTCTTTAGTACTGAGAAATTTGATTCCTAAACCTTTATTTAACAACGAGGTTTCGAGCCTACTTATGAATTGAGGGGTGGAACACAGTTTCGGTAGCATTTTTGTCAAAGTCATCTAAAAAACAATAAAAAATAGAACGTGTTGTTCATAAATTTCTCACAATTAGTGTTTAAAAGCAACATTTAAAGGTAATTTGTGAAGTGATAAATTTAAAAAACGGGCCTGATAAAAATATTAGCTGTTTCAAAACTATAAAAACGCCAACGTCGCATTTTACCGAATTATTTTTTTAAATAAAATTAATAAAATTGTAAAAAGTTATCAATGATTAGATCTCTCATTGAAAGTATAAATTACATTAGCTATTATTTTTCTGAAGTGCATGAATAATTTATAACAGCTAATTTTGAGAGAAAATGCGACGTTGGCGTTTTTATAGTTTTGAAACAGCTAATACATGTAAATTTTACTATAAAAACTACTCCAGTCTTGTTATCCTGATACCAATCTTACAAATACTTAAATAATTAAAAAACGAAAATAGGTATTGAAGAGTACCTCTATTTATTTAACCCACCAAACAAGCAACTACTCACAACACAACTGTAAACAAACTCAATGTTTTTCATGAATGTATTGTTAAGGAAGAAATTTCAATACGACCTTCGGAGCAGTCGACTAACAACATTTTGTTGAATGCAAACTTGTCTGCTTCTGACTTCTAAATAAGCAGTGTGACGTTAATCGATTTTTATTTTATTTTCTTCGTACGAAATCGTAGAAAATTTCTAATAAAACAAGTGATCTCTCTCAACACCAATTAAGTAAATTAAACATGCCCATCTATTGTTAAAACAACGTTGACCTTGTTTTGAAAGGTGTGTTACTGACTTGAAAGGTGTTTTACTGTCTAATGACTTAAATGCAATAGAAATTATTTTAAAAATAGAAATGCATATAGTGGGTTTCAGTGTTATAAAAATTTAATTGTGGTAAAGGTCATGTAACCTCTTATAAAAAATATAAACAAAATTCTAAAAATAAAAATTGGAGACCAGTTCAGATGAAAGTTAAAATAAAATTATCGGTCGTGGAGTGGTCAGGGATAGAAACGAAGAATTTGTCGTGATTATGTGTGAAGTTTCATTCGTTTAAAACTTTCAAACACATACATAACATTTTTAGCATTATCGTTACGTTATGTCACTGACATTCCTATACATACATTAGTATTTACATTGCAAAGGTCATTAAAGTTTAATTAGAACGCTGTTAAAAATGTGTTTTTTTTGTGGATACACCATTGAGTTATTGAGAAACAAAAAAATTAAGACGACTTAAAAATATCTTCCTAAATTATCAAAATAAATAGTGACATACCTATTGTATGTATAATAATTATATTGCACTTACTTGTTACAAATTCTATGTAAGCATGAACTGGAAACAAAAAAAAACAATTTGGAATGTTTGTGTATGTTGTTGTGTCGATCACTCCACTACCACTGTTTAATTTCATCAGATAGGTAGCGATTGATATATCCACATGTACTGAGTGTCTTATCAATTGTTATCAGTGAGCTGCTAAAAAAATCTAAATGTTTTGTTGTCGTCTTCTAAAAATACATGTTTGTTGGTGATTATTTTAAAAAATGCTGTTTCACTTTGGTATTTTGTAAAGTTAGACGTGAGAAATTATTAGCTACTTTATTCCACTATTTTTATTCTACTAGATATACAAAAAATTATACAATTCAATTTCCGCATAATATATTATTCAACTTATTCAATTAACAAATAACAATACAGCACAGAATCTATAAATGTCGGACCAATTATTTTATGTTATAATACTTACCTAAATGAAACATGGAGGTACAGTCACCCAAAATGAAAATGACGCGTCCATAAACGAACGCCTAGCGTGCAACCCTGATCCCTTGACCGCAACCAACCCCTGCTATAAATCATTAGAGATCGTAAACTAGTTTTGAGTCGAGTTCCACATTTCATTTATCGGCTTTTGAAATGTTTAAGGATTTCTTGATGGAAATTGTTGGTTAACCCAAATGTGAAATAATACAATTTTTAAGTTCTTCGCAACGCGATGTTTCGACGCTTTGAGAGAAGGTCACAAAAATAAAATTGTTAGTTGGTTTGCAAATTTAATTTATTATTTGGTTGATGCGAAATAAGTTTTAGTGTGCAATTAAAATCTGCCGAATAAAAAACACGGCAAAACATGGATTCTTATTTCATTTTGTTTAAATTATCATTAAATTAAATTTCGCGAATTGTGATACGATCGCGAAACAATCACTTTGATATCCATTGTCCAAAAATTATTTCAATTCAAAATAATTATTATACTTAAAATCTGACTGTCACAAACTGTAACTAAAAATTTGAGCGTCTTTATAGTTTCTTTCTTAAGAATATAAAACTTATTGCAATAATAGTTGTGCATAAAACAAGATAAAATAAAAATGTCGAAATCCAATTGTTATTTTAAATTCCAAGCAAAGACGTCTACACTCTTAATGGTTTCAATTATTAATTTCACAATCGTTTTTGTGAATATTTTGGTTTACTAGGGCCGGTTTATAGAAAGTTCCATTAAATTTTAATTCGTTGAAAGCTAACAACGCGAATAGACCAATCAAATTGATTAATTAATCAATGCCTTTTTTAAAATGAATCTATAGGTATCGCAAACAAAAATGAAATATAAACAAGTCGACAAAAATTTATTTACAGATTTATTACATTATTAATATTTAGTATAATATCCGTTGTTTTCAATGCACTCGACCATTCGTCGTCGCATGCTGTTTACTAAAATTTGGCATATATTCGAATGTCTAAAATGCCCCCAAACGTTTCTAACATGATTTGATAACATGTCGACATCCTTTATTGCCGCTTGTTCAGGGATTTCCAAGAATGAATTGCTGTAACGATCATTGATAACTTTTATTCTGAATATTCCAGTTTTTTTAAACGTCTTTGTTTGATATTTGAGATACAATTGAATTACAATTTTTGTTTTAATAGTAAATACTAATTAAGACAAGATTGAGTACGAAAATCTTAAGACAAATAAGTTATAATCTTAATATTCCAAAAATTGAAACCGCTCTCAAAAATAAAATCTAATTTTATCGTGTTGTATAATAAATAACTAAACTACTTATAATAAGTATAAAATTTTATTCATGAATTGGAAATAGTATTATAACATTGTTTTTTTTGCTTCAATTAAAATATAGTAAATTAAATTTAAAAAAAATACATTTTTTTTGACCTCTCAAAGTGACGAAATGTGGCGACGAAGCTAAAAAATTTTTTATTTCTCATTTGTCTTCTAAGGAAATTAATAAATGTTTATGTTATGAAGAATTTGAAAATTCTTTCCTTGAAATTTTGGCCTTTAGTTATTCCCTGCGGTAAGGGTTTGTTTGTCATTTCCTGTGAACCTTATTTGCAGTAATGGTCAGAATTCCATTCGATATTTCCATGAATGAATTGCCGTAACGTCATTGATAACTTTTATTCTGATTATTCCAATTTTTTTAAACGTCTTTGTTTAAAATTTGAAATACAATTGGAATACAATTTTTGTTTTAATAGTAAATACTTAATTAAGACAAGATTGAGTACGAAAATCTTAAGACAAATAAGTTGTAATTTTAAAATTCCAAAAATTGTAACCGCTCTCAAAAATAAAATCAAATTTTATCGTGTTGTCTATTAAATAACTAAACTACTTATAATAAGTATTTAATTTTATTCATGAATTGGAAATAGTATTATAACATTGTTTTTTTTGGCATCAACTAAAATATAATAAATTAATTAAAAAAATACATTTTTTTGACTTCTCAAAGTGACGAAACGTGGGGACGAAGATGAAAATCTTTTTATTTCTCATTTGTCTTCTAAGAAAATTAATAAATGTTTATCAGTTTTATGAAGAATTTGAAAATTCTTTCCTTGAAATTTTGGCCTTTAGTTATCCCCTGCGGTAAGGGTTTGTTTGTCATTTCCTGTGAACCTTATTTGCAGTAATGGTCAGAATTTCATTCGGGTATTTCCATGAATGAATTGCCCTAACGTCATTGATAACTTTTATTCTGATTATTCCAATTTTTTGTTTAAAATTTAAAATACAATTGGATTAAGACATTTTAATTTTAATAGTAAATACTTAATTAGGACACGAGTGACTTAATTTAACTTATTTTGCATCAATTAAATAGTAAATTCTTTAATAGTAAATAAAATTCTTTCATTGCAGTTTTGGTCTTAAGTTATCCCCTGTGGTGTTACGGGTTTGTTAATTATTTTCCAGTAAATCTTATTTGCGGTATAATAATCGGAATTTTAATCCGGGTATTCCCATGAATGAATTGCCGTAACATTCATTGATAACTTTTGTTCTGGCAATTCTAATTTTTTAAAACATTAAAGGCAGATTTATAAAAAGCTCCATTAAAATTTAACGCGTTGTTAACAACGAACTAAAATTTAATGGAGCTTTCTATAAACCGGCCCTAGTAAACCAAAATGTTCACAAAAACGATTGTGCAATTAATAATTAAAACCATTAAGAGTGTAGACGTTTCGTTTCGCGATCGCATCACAATCCACGAAATTTAAGTTAATGATAATTTAAACAAAATGAAATAAGAATCCATGTTTTGTTTTTTATTCGGCAGATTTTAATTGCACACTAAAACTTATTTTGCATCAACCAAATAATAAATTAAATTTGCAAACCAACTAACAATTTTATTTTTGTGACCTCTCAAAGCGTCGAAACATCGCGTTGCGAAGAACTTAAAAATTGTATTATTTCACATTTCGGATAACCAACAATTTCCATCAAGAAATCCTTAAACATTTCAAAAGCTGGTAAATGAAATGTGGAATACGACTCAAAACTAGTTTACGATCTCTAATGATTTATAGCAGGGGTTGGCTGCGGTCAAGGGATCGAGGTTGCACAGTTGCACGGTAGGCGTTCGTTTATGGACGCGTCATTTTCATTTTGGGTGACTGTAGTTTTAATAGGAGAAAGTAATGACTTGCGGCATAAATGCGTAGTTCGATAAAATGGAAACAAAAACAAAGCGCAACATGTGTGAGGAGAGAAAGAGTTTACGACGTTTCGAATAAAATTTTAAGCACAATAAAATAAAATTGTTAACGAGGTACAAAGTGCTCCTATATTTTTTTCAAAAGACTGCGAAAACATGACCAAACAAAAAAATTATAAACAACAAACTTCTTGTTTATCTTCATTATTTTTGGATACATTTAGAATTAACTACTAATAGTCTAAGATCCGAATTAAGGTCATCCTGGACCGATTTGCTTACCGAATGAAACTTACTTTTTATCAAATATTATATCCAAAGGAATGTATCGTGAATCGGTTGCCTAAAGAAATATGGTCAAGACTATGATTAAGGGGGTTAAAAAGAGTCGAATTTTAGCCGTTTCCCGGAGTGTTTTACAGCCGTTGTAAGTAAGATTTTTAAAACTGATTTACAGGATACATTCTTCTACTCGGGATGTAGGGGAGAAAGTCTTTTAAAATGCGGCAACCGCTTTATTTAATTCAGAAATTAATTTTGAAAACTGAAAAAAAATCTAATAAAAATCTAGTATTCTTTGAAAAATTTTACCCACAAGTAATAAGAATCATTCTTTATTCCCAAGTGTCCACTACATGGCAAAAAGTATTTTATTTTCCCTTTAACACTTATTATTGATGAGAAATAATTTTCAGAGGACAAGATTATTTTAAGATTTTTTTTTCAGTTTTCAAAATTATTTTCTGAATTAAATAAAGCGGTTGCCGCATTTTAAAAGACTTTCTCCCCTGCAGCCCGAGTAGAAGAATGTATACTGTAAATAAATAACTTTCAAAAATGTTACTTAAAACGGCTGTAAAACACTGCGGAAATTGGCTAAAATTCGGCTCTTTTTAGCCCCCTTAATCATAGTCTTGACCATATTTCTTTAGGCAACCCATTCGCGATACATTCCTTTGGATATTATATTTCAAAAAAAGTAAGTTTCATCCGGTAAGCAGATCGGTCCAGAATGACCTTAGTTCGGATCCTGTACTATAAAAGAAATAGTATACAGGTGTCCGTTTTTCGAGCTCCACCATGGGGATCTCAGTTATTATAAGAGATACGAAGTCGGTTAAATTAGGGCAAAGTTGCGCATTTTTATGCTGAACAATTATCTGAAAGAAAATTTGATGTGTCATTTTTAGTTTTTGAATAATTGGAAAAAAACGGAAATTTGTAATTTTCGTTTTTATTTTTTCAAGCGAAAACCAAAAGAACTAGACGTTTTTAACTAGGACGTTCTTCAGACACTTCTTTACAAGGAATCTAAATCTGTCATCGTATTTTCCAAGGCGTTCTTGATGTCAGAGTTACAACACTCAACTTTGGTTTTTCTTATGGACGCCATATTCAATACTTGCATTTTTGAAAAGTGTTTTTATTCCTGATTACAACGATGTATCACATGTTATGATCGAATCTTACATACTGATCAAAATGAAAAAAAAGCATTTTTGCGAAGAGTGCTTTGGAAAAAACGCCAACAATTTTGTTCTTAAATAAACTAGATTTTGAAAGTTTAATTGAATTTGGATCTGGAAGGTCCACATTTCCACCAAGCTTACTTATTTAAAAACTAAACGACATGATAAGCTAAAAGTTTATTTTTGTAAAACAAAACAAGACAAAGTTATAAAAATTCTGCTCGCATATTTAATAGAATTGTCAAAAGTTAGTTTGTTAAACAAAATTTTTGGCGTTTTTTTCCAAAGCACTCTTTGCAAAAACGCTTTTTTCTTAATTTTATCAGCATGTAAGATTCGATCATATCATGTGATACATCGTTATAATCAGGAACAAAAAGACAAAAAGAACAAAAATGCAAGCATTAAATATGGCATCCATAAGAAAAACAAAGTTGAGTGTTGTAACTATGACATGAAGAACGCCTCGGAAAAGGCGATCACAAATTTAGATTTCTTGTAAAAAAGTGCCTGAAGAATGTCTTACTTTAAAACGTCTAGTTTTCTTAGTTTTCGCTTAAAAAAATAAAAACGAAAATTATAAATTTTCGGTTTTTCTCAATAATTTAAAAACTAAAAATGACACATCAAATTTTCTTTCAGGTAATTGTTTAGCATAAAGATGCGCAATTTTGCCCTAATTTAACCGACCTCGTATCTCTTATAATAACTGAGATCCCCATGGTGGAGCTCGAAAAACGGACACCCCTGTATAGCCTATCGGACTTTTTTAACGAAAATTCCTTTCTTTATATTAGTTTTCTTCCTTACACCTCTTTATCTTTAAATCTTTACTTCCATATTTTTAATATTTGTGTTCTTCTTCAAAAGACAACCGTAGGTACAGAACAGCTGTAGGTAATATAGGATGTTTCTTTTAGGGCCTCCATTAGAAACATTTTAACTTTCAATAAGCTAGAGCATTAAAACTTTGTATACCTACAATCCAAATCGACAATTCGGAGTTCAACTAAATTATTTTCGAATTGGCTGAGCTTCTGTAACTACGAGAAATTGGCGCCAACTATGAAATTTTAGATTGCAATCACCTATTTTTATTCCATTTTTGAACCTAAAATTTTTAACCTAAAATTCACACACTTTATTAATAATTTATTATTTTTTGAGCCCATCATGTGTTCGCTATGATCTATTACTGATAGTCTTTGATTACGTAATTGTTTTACTTTATATTCAAAAATTAAATCTTTTTCACTTTTTACCCACTTTCAAATTCCAACAAAAACACTTTATAACCACGAAAAACCGCTTAACCATAGCCAAAGCTAGTAGGGGAGAGTGGTCCAAAATAATCCCTGCAGGCATAATGATCCCCCCTTTTATTTTTAATACCAATGTTGCCCTCTATGGTTTGACTGGGTGATTAGTGATTACGATCAGTCGAGCCGCCATGTTTGGTTGACCACAAAAAATGCACAAGGTAACATCGCTTTATAAAAATATCTGTGAAAACGTGTTTTTATACTGTCTGATCTAAGACAAGTGCTTTTAAACTATTGTAGCAGTGTTGTCACAGAAGTAGGAATATTAATTTGTAATATATTTTATGAAAATACACAGTTTTGCCTCATAATTGACGAGTTTACGAAAATAATAAACAGAGCCGTTATGAAGTTACCATGACCTAATGCAATATGCACACTTTCGGGCAAAATGATTCCTTACTGAATGATCAGGGATCATTTTACCCACACGATTTTATTTTTAAATTTTTAACAAATACTAAATCGTTTTATTATTTTCCTTTTGTTGCAAATAAGAACATAGTTCAAAAATATAAAAGAAAAACTGAGAGGCAGTTATGGCAGTTATGCCTTATTTTAGAGGATCATTTTACCCTACCTATGCGGATAAAACGATCCTTTTGCAAACATCTATATTACTGTCCTCAAAAAATTGCTTACCTGTAATATTAAAAAATTAGTAAGGCAATATTTAAGTACAGTCTACCGGCATTCCAAAAAAATATATTTGAACTTCTTCTCTTGTATACTTTACTTTTTACAGGCATTTCTAGCTTAGGGGGATCATTTTGAGCCACTCTTCCCTATTTACCACCACATACATACTTATAAACTGACTCTCTATAATGTAAAAAATTAATAGTATAGACGCAAAATTGCTAATCAATTCACTAAATAAGGAATTATGAAAATTTCTCGAATAATACGCTGTAGGCTCTTTTAGTTTTTTTTTTTTGGATTTATCGAAGGTTGTCAAAATTTTTGAAGTGCGAGGTTCATCTGTGTAATCAGTGCATAGCTTTTTTGCTACTTGAAAATTGAAATATTGCCATGCCATGACGTTTTTATTATCCGATAGATCAACTTAAACTCCACAAACTAAAAATATTTTTATTATTGGTAAAAGAAGGAGAAAATAGCTAATAATAGAATCTAACGCATTTTTAACACTTAAGGTGTTAAATTTTTAATATAAAAATATTACTTTAGAACAAACCTCGGGTTTCACCATTTCTTAAAAAATCGAGAACTTAGGACATTTGATAAGGCAGCAATTAAAATTACCTCACCAAAAATGATAAAGTTTTAATGTTACACTATGAAAGGATAGTAATACATGAAAACATAAAGATTAATGAAAAAACAATTGTCTTCCATAAGAGGCCACAAATTAATCATCCCATCCTCGTAAATTGTTAAGTTTGATAGCCTTTTTTGATCTTATGACAATACTTTTTATCTCCTACTTTCCTACAGTATAACTACTATCTAATTGTCCACTAACAAATGTTTTATGTATTGTATTTAAAAAAATATTTATTACACCAAAATATTTTCATTATTTATATTATACTCGTACTCGTACTTGCTAGTTTTCAAAAATACGTAGCATCAGTTATTATTCTTTAAAAGATCTTTTTGAGTACGAGTAACATGAGGTGACAGTAGTATATAGGGCCCATTAGTGCGACCTAGACCCCGGATCAAGGTCACGGTCAAAGGTCAAAGGTCACTGTTAAAGGTTAATTGCATTAATTAATTAGGTCTTAATTAATTAGGTCATTTTTATTAATTAGGTCAATTAATAATTACACCGTTAATTAGAACGTGGTTAATTAGTACAATTAATTAATTAATCAATTGATTAGTGCGACCTTGACTTCGGGTTAAGGTCACGATCAGAGGTCAAAGGTTAATTGCTTTAATTAATTGGGTCTTAATTAATTAGGTCATTTTTCTTAATTAGGTTAATTAATAATTACACCGTTAATTAGTATTGTAGTCCAATTAATTAAAGCTTAATTAATTAATTAATTGGTTCATTTTTTAATTGGGCAATTAATAATTATTCAGTTAATTAATATCAAATTAATTACTCTAATTAGATGACTGTTAATTAGCGTAAGTTTAATTAGTAATTGCTTTAATAAGCTGTAATTATATTGTTATGACCGTAATATCGTGTGAACTTTTGGGGAACTATTGTTTCTTTATTGATAAATTTTAGCAGGTGTACTATACTAATATTTTCCTATTCTTGTACAATATAAAGATGCAGTGATTACAGGATTACAGGTGAAACCTTTTGTGTGTAAACAGTGAGAAACGGCAGGTACTTCTTAGATCTTGACAAAGGGAGTAACCCAGTGGTCCGAGTACGCAGGTATAAGAGATATTTGAATTTGCGATTTGAATTTGCAATTGTTCTTTTTTGAAATATTATATGTACAGTTGGATGCAATAAAAACAGAAAATTGAAATTTCTTTAGATTGAAAGAGATCTTGATTGTCAATTTGACAGCTGTCACATTCAAACAATTATTGCTCTATGCCACAGTAAAATGCACTGGACTAGGTTGGAATGGTTTAACCTTGGTACACTGAAAACTACCGGTTCAGCAGATAATTTGATGACAGCGTTGAATTTGTCAAGTTTTGAAAAAAAGCCAAAAAAAAATTAGGGAAAAATATAAAAATCTGACATTTTTATGCTATGACATTTTCCGTTTTTATTGCATCCAACTGTATCTTAAAGTCCGAATAATACTTTATAAAATACTTTATAAATTTAGAATTATTATATGCTTTGTTAGTGCGTGGGAACCTTTGTGTATGGATGAAGTAGAGGTTATAAAATAATTCTTGATATGGATTGTACAATCTGTATATAAATGAATGTAGGATCGTAGGAGGTATTAAAAGTTTGCCGCTTCTTTCAAGAAAAAACGAACACTGTTAGTATATGAAAAATTTGGTTTTACTGGCTGCCTAGGTAGATAAAAATTAGTACTTTTCAGAAATTTTATATAAATAAAATAATTAACTGTGGCAAATTCAAATTCCAGAACCACCTGAGATCCTACACACTCTTATAAACAATCCGTATATTAGCATTATCGTGGTTGTAAATTACTATAATTTGCCCTTGATTGTAGTTTTAAATTGGCAATACATATGACTAAGAAACGAGTTGGTCAATGTAAATCTTACAAAATATTATAAGTTGATGAGCTAGACGCAAATTTATAAGGACATGGGAAAAGGTTACAGATTTAAAACTTATGAGTCGTATTTTTATTTATTTATACAAGCCTTAATTAATTACTTCTTTACAATTTACATCCAAAAAATAAAAAATAAAAATAATAAAATAATAAAATTATTGAAAACCGTATGGTACTGTATCGAAAGAGGCTTCTAAATCACGCCATTTAACGACTCTCTTTTTCTTCTTGCTTCCTCTTGTCTGTGGCACCTAAAAATGTGTTTAGCCATCCTGTGCCATACCAGCCTATGCAGTCACCATATCCTCTACAACATAAACAATTACTCGTGAGTAATAAATGACGCAATACTCTAAATTAAACTTATCAGTGCATAAGCTGGCTGATGGTTTTCTTATAGGACTGTCCATATTTTTAAAGAACCAACTTTCTTTTTTGTAAATAAAACTCACTGGGGAAGCACTCGTAGGTACCTAACTTAAGGGCAGCGTTTAGAGCGCTTTTCGCCCTATCCCAATGCATGGCAAACACGTCACCGGTTTATTCAACTTCCTGATTATATAACGCCAAAAATATTGTTAAATTTAAAGACACCTAAAAGTAGATACTTTGGGATGGGTTGTGGTGGTATTTTAAAGTCAAAAATGTTTTTTGTTTCTTTGATAAGGATGTATAAAATCTGGGTAAAAATTGCGTTCAAAAAACATACAATTTCGCACAATTTCTCGAAAAGTATTAATTTATTTCCATCGAAATGTGGCTTAGACCCTCTTCCTTAATCTAGAGACTATGTTTACAAAAAACTGCATTGTTTAAGCCTTTCGTTTTTGAGTAAAGTTGAATTATTTTTTGAGATCAATTTCGGCACAGAATTCACGTATAATTTACAGGGATCTGTAGAAATTACATCTGATCGGTATTTCAACTACAGTTGTTAGTGTTGCATACTGCCTTCCAGATGGCGCTTTTAAAAATGCCAATGGGTAGGGAGAAGCAAATTTTAGAATGATTGTTTCTCTAACCCCTCAGGGCCTATGTTGACCCTAAAGTAAACAAGTGGCAGCTATTAATCATCCGACCTTCACTACGGGCTATCTGGTCCCTTCAATGAAAAAAATAGTAAACCTAATGATAGTAGTACCATGCGATTTTCTAAAATTTTGATCTTATTATCCATGATAGTTACGTTAACCCGATGTCAATTACGAAATAAGATTCCAACATAATTTTTTATGTTCTTCGGTGAACATTTTAGACAAATTTACAGATAAAGCGATGCTGAAGTTGGGCATATCCGAGTTCCTCCCGGCGGTTACTTCTTTACCTGCAGTACCCTTAGCAACAATCGAGTTCCTCCCGGAGACCCGAAGATATCAGGGATTACCGCGGCGGTAGCTTTATTGCATTAGCTATACTCGTAATAATTCACAATTCATTGCAAGAGAAGGAAACAATTTTATTTACAATATTTATAAGGGTAAAACATAGTAAGCGGTACTTGCAAATTGTAGTGCATTTATGCGTCCATTTTTAAATCGTAGAATCAAATTAAGCTGAACTTAGGGAATGAGGTTAGCTTAGGCTCAAAAAAAATACAAAATTACTTTTAGAATAAGAATGAAAGCTTTTACACGCATTTATGGTTGGAGTTGTGTTCGCCAAAAAGCAACCCAGAACTGAGGATGAAAACTCCAATCACCTAATTTCAAAGTACCAAATAATTGAAGGAGTTAATGGATGAAGGGGCTATATATATAAAAGTAAATTTTACGCTACGCGCTTTCAAAGTTTCATTTCGAAAAGTTGCTTTAGATTTGTTAGTATGTCAGCTACGGTTTAATAGGATAGAACATAATTAAATATATATTTCTTAAACAAGAAAATAGCCAGTTTTAGTTAGAAATAAGTAAAATGTGTGTGTCACTATTTTATCCACAAATGATACTTTCTGAAATTAAAAAAAACATACAAAAGGTTAATTTATTTTTAGACTATGCAGTAATCAACTAACATGTAATAAATAGTACTTTTAAGTAAGTTTTTATTATCATGCAATACAAATTAATTGGACATACCCCCTTCATCCATAACTAAATTTAATAATACCTAGTACATAGCCCCTTTATCCACAACTAACTTGAAATTTTACAGAAAAAAACGAATGTGTTAAGCATATTTTGATTAAACGTGATTAAAACAGTCCAAATTTGTAAAAAAGTCAATTTTCAAAAAAAATTTACATAGCCCCTTCATCCACTAAGCCCTTCAATTATTGTCACCGTCAATCCCTTGGCCTTCACTACCTGCTACAAAATCCCAAAATTTGTGACCGCCCGGGAGGAACTCGGCTGCACCCGCTGAAGTTATTTACGCAATTCGTTTCAGGGCTGGCGAAACATTCATAAGATTTTAAACCTATTCTAAGTAATAAAGCATTTTTTTTATTTTGATACTGCACTAACAATTTTTTTACCAAAATAAATAAAACAGGAACAACCTTGGATTTTCCGTGTAAACAGTATCAAATAGGGATCGCTTTCGTTAGTTCTTTTTGTGTCCTTATCTAGGTGGTTCCTTTTCTACAAAACGATGCCCTTAAAATAAAATCTGCAGAAGTTTCGTATGTTTATATACTTAGGATGTTTTGTGACAAAGAAGTTATATTAGAAAAAGACGAGAACTCACAGCTGGGCTGTTGTAGCCTCTAGTTTGCTCCACCTCCTCAAATTTCAACCAATAAAGATTAAAATCCGATTTAGTAAACACAAAATTGAAATGGAAGGAATGTTATCCCGTCAGTTTCATAAGTCTTTTTTTTCTATTTATATCTGTCTTTCTTTCTTAGTATTCTCTGATTCACACTACAAAAATGCCAACATCGCATTTTACCAGATTATTTTTAAATAACGTTTAAATAACATTTAAAGTATTTTTATATAATATTGCTATTAACGTCTGACCAAAATCATCAACGGAGTTATGTACTTTTCTAATTGCGTTACCTCTACTTACATCAAGAAGCATAAATTTTTTTAAAGTTACTTTCTTTCATTTTATTTGATGCTTTTTTATAATCTCTAACTATGAATTATTTTCTCTATAACATTTTATACAAGCAATATTATTTTTTATTAGTTTCATATAATGGTGCATTTATAAAGTTCATATCTTGAAATTGCAACATTTTGCAATAACAGCTAATTGTATGTTATGGCATAGTTTAGGTATTTCTGTTTTATTTTTTTTTATTTATTAATTAATCGCGAATATTTCTGACATAACTTTCAAAGGTCGTTTTTCAATTATACCTTTTTAGCTCAAAACGCCAACTTTTTTACCATCATTATTTGTTTATATGGTTACAAGTTACAAATCGCTAAAAATATTTTATTTTTATTACAAATCTTAATTTTGTTAATTAATTTATTTGGGATTTAGTAAGCGGGAACATTTGATCTAATTTAAAAAAATCTTGGCGGATATAAAATTGTTGTAAAGAAAATAATGAGTGTAATGTTTGTAATAGTCATAGTAAAATGTCAGTCACACATTTATATAACAATAGTTAAGAAAATCAAAAGTAAAGAACACACTGTTAACTTGAAGATTGCTTCTTCACTCAAATAAGGTTTTAAAAAAATGACATTACGCGTACTCGTATACATTATTCGAAGAGAGTTAAATTCAAATATTAGCAACGAATTTTCCAATAAGCGTAATCCAAGTTCAATTAAAATTAAGATTTGTAAGAAAAAATAAAATACATACAACTACTTATTAATTTCTAGTTTGCATCCACATACAAATAAGATTGAAAAAATTTGACGTTATGAGCTAAAAAGTAATAATAAAAAACCAAGCTTTAAACATAATGGTTAAGAAATAAAAAATAAGTACATATTACTGAAATGCATAATGAAACGAACCTTGACATTATCTACATACAAACTGTTATTTGTACCTAGTCTGCAATATAAATTCTATAACAGTCAGATTTTAACTTATGCGAATTGTTGTCTCCTAAAGGTACCTGCACGATAGCTAACGATACTGTCTAAACACAAAGGTTCCCACGCTGTAACAAAACATACAATAATTGTAAATTTATTAAGTGCTATTTAGACTTTAAGATACATATAATATTTCAAAAACAACAATGTCAAATTCAAATTGTAGTACCCCTTATAACTGCATATTCGACACTAGATTACTCCCTTTGTCAAGATCAAAAAGAACCTGTCCTTTCTCACTGTTTACACACAAAGTGTCACCTGTAAACATTGCACACTTAAACTGTGTTAGAATAGGAAAACGTTTTAGTATAGTGTACCAGCATAAACTTGTTAAAAAAGAACAATTTCTTTAATAGATGAATTTACCAATAAGCGTAATCGAAGATAATTGAGAATTAAGATTTACAAGAAAAAATAACAGGCCTATAGCTACAAATTTCTTGTTTGCAACATGTACAGATAGGATTTAAAAAATTTGACGTTATGAACTAAAATGGAATAATTAAAAACGCTCTTTAAAAGTTTATTTGAGTATTATTGTCCTTTTTGTTGTCATACGAATATATATATATATGTTATACATGTGTATGTTGAGTTGCATATTTGTACAGAATAAACTTTAGTCTTAAGCTGACTCTGGTGTAGTACAGACGTACCTCGACCCCACTCTCCAGCATAACATGGCGCAGTCAGAAACTCGTAACAGTTACAAATAGAAGATCAAATCAAGAAATAATATAAGCAAAAAATGGAGCCCAGCAAGTTATCACCGCTTCAATTAACCGCCAATCATTCAGAAAACTGGAAGAGATGGATACAAAAATTTGAAATTTATTCCACAGCCACCGAATTGAAAAAAAAAGAAGAAAAAGTCCAATGTGCACAACTTCTCTATTCATTGGGTGAAGAATGTATAGAAATATATAACTCATTCGAATTTACTGACGAAGAAAGGGACAAATTCGCAATTTTAAAACAGAAGTTTGAAGATTACTTCGTTCCGAAGAACTTAACGTATTGCAGATACAAATTCTTCTCAGCGAGGCAAGGCAATGAAACAATCGAACAATTTGTAACCGACTTGAAAAATAAAGCAAAGGAATGTGAATTAGGAAATTTACAAGATGACTTAATCAAGACAATGCTCATTACTGGAATAAGGGATGAATCAGTAAGGGAAAAATTACTTGAAAAGGACGGGACATCGCTAACGTTGGATAAAGCCGTCGAATGCTGCATACAAACCGAAGCTGCCAGGAAACAATTAAATGAAATGAAAGGTGAAGCAGGAGAAAAGCGAAGTCAAAATTATCGGAATTTGGATTTAGAAGTCATCCAGCACCGCAATGGACGCAACGGTCAAAACGCTTCCACGAAATCAGCGTCGTGCTCATTGAAACAAGTTCATCCCAGGAACTCTACAGGAAATGGTCGAGACGTAATATACAAACAAAAAACTGTGCAGTCGGGTAAGATAATAAATAATTGTTGGCGTTGTGGTCGTAGTCATAATATTAATGCATGTCCAGCTTATGGAAAAATTTGCTCCTTTTGTAAAAATAAAAATCATTTTGCGAACATGTGTAAATTAAATAAAGACAGAAATAACAAGAAAATTCAACAAATTAATAAATATGAAGAAGACGATGATACACAATACCTTTTTGTTGAAACAATAAATTGTAAAAACAATTGTTCTAATAATTCTAATGTAATCAACTTAAAAATTAACAACAAATTCATTAAATGTAAAATTGATAGTGGCGCAGAAGCAAATGTTATTTCACTAAATACATTAAAACATCTTAATTTTAAGTTAAACAGGATTGAAAACACCAAGGATGTATTAGTAACTTATACCAAGGAAAAAATATCGATTTTGGGAAAATGTAAATTATGTTTGGAATTTCGCAAACAAAAATTTCAAGTTGACTTTTATGTAGAACAAACAAATAGTTATAAAACTATAATAGGATTTAGCACAGCTATTGCAACTGGTATCTTACAACTTAATAAAGAAAATGATAATATCAATGTAAATCAAGAAGGTCAAAACAGTATCATAAATATAAAATTCCAAATATTGACGAAATAACAAACAAATTAAATGGGTCAAAAATTTATTCCACTTTAGATGCTGCTAGTGGGTTTTGGAATATTCCGTTAGATGAAACATCCAGTAAGTTATGTACGTTTGGAACGCCATTTGGAAGATACAGATTTTTACGCATGCCTATGGGTATCAAAGTAGCGAGTGAGGTTTTTCAAGAATATTTTAGTGAAATATTCAATATTCCAGGTGTAGAGGTATATGTAGACGATATTTTAATTTATGCAAAAAATAAAACTGAACATGACAAAATTCTTGAACAAGTATTTCAGATTGCAAAAGAAAATAATATTAAATTTAATTTAAGCAAATGCAGATTTGGTCTTAATGAAATAAAGTATTTAGGTCATAAATTTAGTGCTGCAGGTATTTCAGTTGATGAAGAAAAAATTGACGCAATAAAAAATATGCCTTCATCTACTTGCAAAAAAGACATTGAGCGATTTTTAGGCCTAGTTACATATGTAGGTAAATTTATAAATAACTTGTCAGAAAAAACATATCATTTAAGAAAATTACTGAAACAAGACGTTTGTTTTGAATGGGAACAAGAACAGCAAGAAGCTTTTAATAATTTAAAATCAATTATAGTAAGTAAACCTTGTTTACAATTTTTTGATCCTAAAAAAGAAATCACTATCTCAGTGGACGCTTCTCAGAATGGCTTAGGAGCTGTTCTTTTGCAAGATAACAAACCTTGTGCATTCGCTTCAAGAGCAATGACTGAAACGCAAAAAAGATATGTCCAAATTGAGAAAGAGCTTTTAGCTATTCATTTTGGAGTAAATAAGTTTTATCAATATATTTTCGGTAGAGAATTTAATGTCGAAACAGACCATAAACCGCTAATATCTATTTTCAAAAAATCCTTAAATGACTGTCCAGCAAGATTACAACGAATGAGATTGTCTCTTCAAAAATTTGACTTAAGCTTGAAATACAAGCCGGGCAAAGACCTGATAGTAGCAGATACTTTGTCGAGGGCTACTTTACCTCAAAAATATGAAGATAATTTAAATTTAGAATTACAAATTTGTATTGTAGAACAAAATTTGGTCATAAATGATGAAAATTTAAACAGATTAATAAGTGAAAGCAAACGAGACAAAGACTTCCAAAAAATTAGACACTATTTAAATAACGGCTGGCCTTTATCAATTAATAAAGTTCCTTCTGAAATTAAACCCTACTATAAAGAAAGAGCAGAAATCACTCAGGGTAACAATGAATTGATTTATAAAGGACAAAAAGTAATCATACCCAAATCACTACGTCCAAAAATTTTAATCGACTTACATGTAGGACATTTAGGTATCAAAAAATGCATACAAAAAGCGAGATTTTGTATTTATTGGCCAGGAATAACAACTAATATTGAAAATTATATATCCAAATGCGAAATGTGCAATAAGTATTCAAATTCTAATAAAAATGAACCAATGTTTCCTCATAAAATTATAAAACAACCATGGCAAAAATTAGGAATGGATATATTTGAAATATATGGACAAACATATTTAATCGTAGTTGATTACTATTCTAAGTACCCTGAAGTTATCAAGCTAAACAAAAATTTAACTTCTAAAAATATCATACATAAACTAAAATCAATATTTTCACGTCATGGAATACCCAAAATTGTAATGGCAGATAGTGGAACACAATTACTAAGTAATGAAATAAAAAAATTTGCTAAAGAATGGAATTTTACTTTAATAGCTGCTTCTCCTAAAAATCAAAGGTCGAATGGCCAGAGTGAACGAACTATACAAACAGTTAAAAACATAATTAAAAAAACAACTGAAATGGGAGAAGACATGTATTTAGCTCTTTTAGCTCTTCGCAATACACCTATTTACGACATTTATACTCCATCACAATTACTAATGTCTAGATATTTACGTGATCAATTACCCATCAGCAATCACAATTTAAAACCAAAAATTATTAACACTAAAATATTTCATAAAAAGATTGACAATAAACAAAAAATAAGTAAAATTAATTTTGATAAAAGGGGAGTAAAACAGTTTCCACAATTTTACAATAATGAAGTTGTAAGATATCAGGAAGCACCAAAAAGCTGTTGGAAACTAGGTAGAATTGTAGAGCAACTTAGGGATCGTACTTATAAGATTCAAAAGGACAATGGAAGATGCATTATTAGAAATCGCAGGTACATTAAGAAAACTAAAGAAAACACAGATGATTTCATGCATTCTCTTGAGTCCAATAATGAATATAAAAATACTCTTTCTTCGACTTTTGTTTATAATATAGATTTAGATGTAAGTGATAAAAGCAATAGTGAACCTTCTGTGGTTGACAACCAAGAAATAAACAGTGAAGTACCAAATAAAAGTGAATTAGTGCCTGTCGAGATTCAAAGTGAAAACAACGAAACCAGTGAACTCACACAAGGGGAGGAAAGTGTTAGTAATAAGAGTTTAGAAGATAAGTTAGAAGCAACTAGCGTTAATAACTTAGAAAGTAGTTTAGAAATTAGTAAGGAAAACAACAAAGACAATAAAATTAAAACCACAAAATCAGGACGGAAATCAAAACGTCCGAAAAGGTTAAGGGATTTTGTATCTAGTTAAAGGGAAGGATGTTATACATGTGTATGTTGAGTTGCATATTTGTACAGAATAAACTTTAGTCTTAAGCTGACTCTGGTGTAGTACAGACGTACCTCGACCCCACTCTCCAGCATAACAATATATATAAAAGTTTAGAGACAAGGAAACAAATAATAATCACTACTCAACACAAGTTTTGTCCTTTGAACAATGTGAGTAAAATTTCATACTTCTGCTTAGACTTATAGTTCACGAATATAATACATTTTTTTGTCATATCACATCACATTCTTAAATAAATTTTATGTTTATCATTTTATCACTCATGAAATTACGATATGTTTATTTCTAGAACTTTTTTTAAGGTTTATGTTTTGTTAGTTTATTAAAATTATTATAAAAGCGAATTTTGTAACAGGCTTTGAAATATCTTGTAAGTTTTAGTTGTCAAAATAATTTTTATGAGCTGTTACTGTTCTCGCGAAAACTAGTTTACTGTAAAAGTAGTTTCTTTCTATGTAAAAACATCAGAAAATAAAAATCACATGGAAATAACTTGCAAAAATCATCCTGAGTCGTTCTGCCACATTTAAGAGTTAATTTGTGTTCAATTATAAAAATAATTTTTGGGAGCAATAATTAAAATTTAAAAATTTCTGTGGATATTATTTATAAACGTGACGTGATGAGATCAAACTGACAGTTAAAGACAACACACTATTTATGTTTCACTTAGAGGACAAAGAAAATTATCAAATTTGCTGTGTAGCGTAATTTATGAAAAAAAAACCTACTGAAATGCATAATAAAATGAACTTTCACACTATCTACATACAAATTGTTATTGGGTTCTGCAATATCACTATCACGGCAATATGCTAAAAGGTGCAATTTATGTAATATACAACAATTATATTAAACTGCTAAAAAATGACGCTACTGATATAAAAATGTTACATGGTTAAGAAGATTTAAAAAAAAGTCTGTAATAATATGAAAGAAAACGTTTCAATATATTAAGGTGACTTCCGTGGATACCCGACTAGCGTAAATTTTATCTTTACGAGTTATGGTTAGAAAATGTTAGAAAAAGAAATTTTATTAAGTATGTAAGATATTTGTCCAAAACTTATTTTTCAGGACTTAGTTGTGCACTTTGTTGAATATGTATCTTTTTAGATGTACTAATAATAATATATATATTATCAAATGTATGTTGAAAAAACTTACCCCTCTGCGGTTGCGCATAATAGTTTTTAATTATAGAATGCGTTTGTGCAGAATATATATGTATATATGTATATATGTATATGTATGTATATATACATACCCAGCTACCAAGCCCGGTATGTTCTATAGGCACTAAGAAGCCCGGGCTTTCCTTTGTACTTAGAGCTGTATATTCTGCACAAACGCATTCTATAATTAAAAACTATTATGCGCAACCGCAGAGGGGTAAGTTTTTTCAACATACATTTGAAAATATATTTCTCAGATTTTGCAAAGCCCACTATGTTTTACCCACTATGAGAGTCCCGTTTGTATATATTAAGCATGTTTTGCGCATTATACGAAGCCCGACAGTGTTGCCCATATTTACTCACTAAGTTAAATTGCCGCTTTAACCCACATTGTTCAAAGGACAAAATTTTTTAAATCCTATCTGTACGTGTTGCAAACAAGAAATTTATAGCTATAGGCATGTTATTTTTTCTTGTAAATCTTAATTCTCAATTATCTTCGATTACGCTTATTGGTAAATTCATCTATTAAAGAAATTGTTCTTTTTTAACAAGTTTATGCTGGTACACTATACTAAAACGTTTTCCTATTCTAATACAGTTTAAGCGTGCAATGTTTACAGGTGACACTTTGTGTGTAAACAGTGAGAAAGGACAGGTTCTTTTTGATCTTGACAAAGGGAGAAATCTAGTGTCGAATACGCAGTTATAAGGGGTACTGCGATTTGAATTTGACATTGTTGTTTTTGAAATATTATGTGTATCTTAAAGTCTGAATAGCACTTAATAAATTTACAATTATTGTATGCTTTGTTACAGCGTGGGAACCTTTGTGTTTAGACAGTATCGTTAGCTATCGTGCAGGTACCTTTTGGAGACAACAATTCGCATAAGTTAAAATCTGACTGTTATAGAATTGATATTGCAGACTAGGTATAAATAACAGTTTGTATGTAGATAATGTCAAGGTTCGTTTCATTATGCATTTCAGTAATATGTACTTATTATTTATTTCTTAACCATTATGTTTAAAGCTTGGTTTTTTATTATTACTTTTTAGCTCATAACGTCAAATTTTTTAAATCTTATTTGTATGTGGATGCAAACTAGAAATTAGTAAGTAGTTGTATGTATTTTATTTTTTCTTACAAATCTTAATTTTCATTTAACTTGGATTACGCTTATTGGAAAATTCGTTGCTAATATTTGAATTTAACTTTCTTCGAGTAATGTAATTTAAATTTCTACGAGTACGCGTAATGTCATTTTTTTAAAACCTTATTTGAGTGAAGACGCAATCTTCAAGTTAACAGTGTGTTCTTTACTTTTGATTTTCTTAACTATTATTATATAAATGTGTGACTGACATTTTACTATGACTATTACAAACATTACACTCATTATTTTCTTTACAACAATTTTATATCCGCCAAGTTTTTTTAAATTAGATCAAATGTTCCCGCTTACTAAATCCCAAATAAATTAATTAACAAAATTAAGATTTGTAATAAAAATAAAATATTTTTAGCGACTAATTTGTAACTTGTAACCTTATAAACAAATAATGATGGTAAAAAAGTTGGCGTTTTGAGCTAAAAAGGTATAATTGAAAAACGACCTTTCAAAGTTATCTCAGGAATATTCGCGATTAATTAATAAATAAAAATAAATAAAACAGAAATACCTAAACTATACCATAACATACAATGAGCTGTTATTGCAAAATGTTGCAATTTCAAGATATGAACTTTATAAATGCACCATTATATGAAACTGTAAAAAACAATGTTGCTTGTACAAAATGTTATAGAGAAAATAATTCATAGTTAAAAAGTAACTTTAAAAAAATGTACGCTTCTTGATGTAAGTAGAGGCAACGCAATTAGAAAAGTACATAATTCCGTTGATGATTTTGGTCAGACGTTAATAGCAATATTATATAAAAATACTTTAAATGTTATTTAAACGTTATTTAAAAATAATCTGGTAAAATGCGATGTTGGCATTTTTGTAGTGTTGAATCAGAGAGTACTAAGAAAGAAAGACAGATATAAATAGAAGAAAAAAAAAAGACTTATGAAACTGACGGGATAACATCCCTTCCATTTCAATTTTGTGTATACTAAATAGGATTTTAATCTTTATTGGTTGAAATTTGAGGAGGTGGAGCAAACTAGACGCTACAACAGCCCAGCCGTGACTTCTCGTCTTTTTCTAATATAACTTCTTTGTCACAAAACATCCTATATAAACATTCGAAACTTCTGCAGATTTAATTTTAAGTTAGGTACCTACGAGTGCTTCTCCAGTGAGTTTTATTTACAAAAAAGAAAGTTGGTTCTTTAAAAATATGGACAGTCCTATAAGAAAACCATCAGCCAGCTTATGCACCGGTAAGTTTAATTTAGAGTATTGCGTCATTTATTACTCACGAGTAATTGTTTATGTTGTAGAGGGTATGGTGACTGCATAGACTGGTATGGCACAGGATGGCTAAACACATTTTTAAGTGCCACAGACAAGAGGACGCAAGAAGAAAAAGAGAGTCTGTTAGATGTCACTACCCTCTCGGGCGGTTCCCGATCCCTCTTTAGAATAGACAAACCCTCGACTGGGTCTTCAGCCCCTCGAGACGAAGTCAGTAGTTAAGAGATACGCAACGTGTAACAACATTCAAATAAACCAATACAAACTATATTTTCGGTCTCTTACTCTCATCGAACCTACAAAAAGGGTTTCTACATTTTGGTCCTTCGAGCCGGATGTGCTTCAAAAGGCACATTATCGTCAAAATACATTCGCGAGTGTTAGAGCAAGAGCAGCAACATTAATTGAGGTCAACAATTCGCCTCAATCTGCCGTTGTGATCAACACAAATTCTGTTTGGCCGTCAGCAAGTAGGGTCACCAATTCGCCCATCACCAGCACGGTCATCACCAAAGGATAAAGGTTCAGGACGAGTCGCCTTCAAGTCAAGCGTCTTTAAACGGATAAGGTCAATGCACTAGGTCGTATTTCCTAAATCCATCCATTCATTTATTTATTCAACCCAAACAATACCTCATAATTAACTAACATGCCCAGAAAAAACAAAATGGAGCCGTTGATACGTAAACGCGATCAAATAAAATCGCGGCTTGCTAGATTTAGTAACTTCATCAATGATCCCGAGAATGAAAACAAATTCGACGAAATTAATAATCGCAAAAGGTCAATCGAGTCGATATTACAGGAATTTGAAGATATACATTTTGAAATTCAATTATTAGATCCTGAAGAAGCTTCCGATGCCGATCTGATAGCATTCGAAAATGAGTTTTTCAAAGTCATTAGTTTTGGAAATTTAGGTCAGTCACAAACTAATTCATTGGCAATTAGAAGTAATCAAAACCCAAACACTAATCAAAATGACAAAGTAGACTCTTCTCTCCAGACAAAGCTCCCGAATATCGAATTGCCATCTTTCAACGGTGATTTTAGAATGGGTCACATTTAGAGATACGTTTATATCTCTGATTCACGACAATCCGCGATTAACTGACAAAAATTTCACTATTTAAAAAGTAGCATAAAATCCATAGCATCCGAAACAATCGATCATTTAATTGTTTCCAACGATAATTACAAGGCCGCTTGGGATGTTCTTATTGAGCGGTACGAAAATACACGTCTCATAATACTGCATCATCTTCGCAGCATATTTTCGTTACAGTGTGTAACTAAAGATCCAACGTCCTTAAGACAATTACTCCACGGATTAATAACAAATTTAAAGGCTTTGGAAGCAATTAAACGGCCAGTCAACATGTGGGATGATATTATCATTTATCTCGTATCAACAAAATTTGATAACTACACGACCATTGCGTGGGAAAATACTTTAAATTCAAACCCACCAACATTACATGATTTAAAAAAGTTTCTTACTCAGAGATGCCAAATGTTAGAATCATTAGCGATAAATGCATCTCATAATCATAATAATAAATTAACATCAAATTCTCATTATCAAAACAAACATAATTTTAATAAAAATTCAAATCCACGATTTTCAACTAACATAGCGTGCAAACAATAATTCTTGTTTATTGTGCAAAAGTCAACATAAATTATTTCAATGTCGGGAATTTTTAGCACTTGACATTTCTAAACGTCTTGAGTAGGTCAAGACCAGCTGTGCAAAAATTGCCTACGCTTCGGCCATACAAACGATAGATGTTTTTCCAGAAAATGCAAATTTTGTAATCAAAAACATAATTCTTTATTACATAATGTAAAAGAAAGTCAGATACCAGAAAATTCAGCAACCAATACACCTGAAAATTCTGTAAAATATTTTGCGATCACACAGACAGCGAAATTTTACTGTCTACTGCCTTAATAGATATCGTCGATAACAATAATCACTATCAGACATGTCGAGCATTGCTTGATATGGGTTCACAAAGCAATTTCATTACAACCAAATTATGTAAAAAATTGAACGCAAAATTAAATTCTGTCAATATCTCAGTTAGTGGTATAAATCAGGCTGCAAGTAAAATTATAAGAAAAACCAATGTCACAATCAGTTCCAAAATTAATTCTTACTTTAAAAACATTGATTGTTTAGTGTTGAACAAAATTACGGACATTCTACCGTCAAATTCTTTTCCCAAACATAAAATTGCCATCCCGTATAATTTAAAATTAGCTGACCCTAATTTCAACGTAGCCGGAGAAATTGACACTTTATTGGGAGCCGAGGTTTTTTGGGAACTTCTTGAGAATAACAAAATTCAAAATGCAACAAACCAACGATATTTCCAAGAAACTAAACTGGGATATATTGTGGGTGGTAAAATGGGGGATGTCTCTAACAAAAGACGAGCAAATTGCTACCTCAGCATCAATAAAGTTGGCAAACAACTAGAAAAATTTTGGGAATTAGAAAGTTTTAACAACAACCCCGAATCATTTCACGACGACAAATCCTATTGTGAAAACTATTTTAAAAATACTTTGCAAAGAGCCGCCGACGGTCGGTTTATGGTTAAATTACCTTTTAGATACGAGCCGCCTCAATTGGGGTCGTCAAGGGAGATAGCAATAAAACGCTTTAGGTCTTTGGAAAACAGATTTCTCAGAGATAACACTCTGTTTGTTGAATATTCCAAATTCATTCACGAATATTAAAAAATGGGGCACATGGAACTAGTCCCATCCGCTGAAGCCGCTCTAATTAACAATTCCATGGCATCATGCAGTACTGAAGCCAAGCAGTACCACAACTAAACTTCGAGTTGTGTTCGACGGATCCGTAAAAACTGACATTGGTCAATCCTTAAATGATAATTTATTCATAGGCCCGTCACTACAACAAGAGTTATTTTGCATTTTAACACGGTTTCGAATTCATCGTTATGTTTTCACTGGTGACATAGCAAAAATGTACCGACAAATGTTAATTCATCCAGATCATCAAAATTTTCAATTAATATTTTGGCGTGAGAGCACCAAAGAACCCATTCAAATATATAAATTAAAAACAGTAACCTACGAACTTGTTCCATCACCTTATCTTGCAATAAGGTGTCTACAGGAAATTGCCTCTATTGAAAAGATCGTCACCCCGAAGCGTCCGAAATCATTTGTCGAGATTTTTACGTAGACGATGTAATAACAGGTGCAGATTCAATAAAACAAGCTATATACTTACACGACGAATTAATTACCACTTTATCACATGGTGGATTCGAATTATGAAAATTTTCGTCAAATTGCGGCCAATTGATATTAACAAATAACAAAGAAAATGAGCAAATTAATTTAGACATGCATGAAAACATTAGGCGTTTGGTGGAATTTCTTCAATGATCACATCAAATATTCGGTTAACATTGATCATATTAATGAGAAATATACTAAACGCAATATTTTGAGCGTAATTGCACTATTATTCGACCCGTTAAGACTCGTAACCCCCGTAACTATCAAGGCAAAGATAATTTTACAGAAAATCTTGTCGTCTCAGCTTGCCTGGGATGAAATTATTCCAGAAAATTTACTAAGGATGTGGAAAGACTTTTTAGAAAAATTTGTAAATTTGAATGACATTTCTATTCCGCGACATATTACGATAAACGATCCGCTTCGCATTACTCAATTACATGGGTTTAGTGAAGCAAGCAATTTATCATATGGGGCGTGCATCTACATTTTTACGATGTCAAACACGGGTGAATGTTTCTCACATCTCCTCTGTTCAAAAAATAAAGTAGCACCGTTAAAAGCTACGACGATACCACGCTTAGAATTGTCCGCGGCCGTATTGTTAGCCCAATTAATGGACAAAATTAAAAACAACTTAGGAGTAAAGGGCAGTATGTCTACTGGACAGATTCCAAAGTAGTTTTAACATGGTTAAACATGCATTTTAATAAAATAAAAATGTACGCTGCAAATCGCGTGGAAAAAATCAAATCATTATCCACTTCGTCTGATTGGCATTATATCCGCACAAAGGATAATCCTGCTGATATTCTATCAAGAGGTACTACCCCAGATCAATTAAGTAATAACACTTTATGGTGGCATGGACCTCAATTTTTATTAAATTACACAATCAGTGAGTATATAGAATCTAACCCCATTGTAGTGCTAAATGTAGTACCAGAAATCAAACTAAGTTGTTGCTTAAATATTAGAAAAGAATATTCATGTTTAGATTTGTTGGAAAAATATTCGTCATTTACAAAAACAATTCGAGTAACAGCATATATGTTGAGATTTATTAACAATACCAAAAAAAAAAAAACAAATATACTGGCCAGTTGGCTGTTGAAGAAATTAAAAATGCACACAATAAAGTTATAGAATTTACACAAAAACAAGCATTTTTGAAAGACATACACCACCTGAAAAAACATGCGAAAGTACCAGAAACGAGTAAACTACGATCCATTTTTAGACAAAAATAATTTGTTACGTGTAGGTGGATATCTTAAAAACGCAAATGCTGGTAATGATACCAAATTTCAAATTATTCTACCTAAAAGACACCACATTACAAATACTATAATCATAAAACTCATCTTCATGCGGGTTGTCAAGCCACCATTGCAGCGGTGCGTCAAAAGTACTGGATCATATCCAGTCGTAGCGTTGTTCGTAACGTACTTCATAAATGCGTTGATTGTTTTAAAACAAAACCGGTCACAATTATTCAATTAATGGGAAATTTGCCTAAAGAGAGAGTCACACCGTCAAGACCTTTCACAAACACGGCAGTCGATTATGCCGGTCCGATAATTATAAAAAATAGTTTCGGCCGCAGTCCAAAAACCATAAAAAGTTGCATTGCAATTTTTGTATGTTTTGGTACAAAAGCCGTACATATTGAATTAGTTTGTGACTGTACATCATCTACTTTCTTAAACGCATTAAAACGTTTCAAGGCTCGGCCAGGAAAAGTCTCAAAACTGCTATCAGACAACGGAACGAATTTTGTCGGCGCAAACCGGGAATTGCACAACATGTTTCAAATGCAGAATTTTAAATCAACCGTAATCGACTACCTAGCAAACGAAGAAATTAAGTGGCAATTTATTCCACCACGGGCACCTCATATGAACGGCCTATCTGAAGCAGCAGTAAAGTCAACTAAAACACACTTAAAAAAGATTCTCGGGAATAGTTTACTTAATTACGAGGAATTGTATACAGTCTTAACCACAATCGAAGCCTGTCTTAATTCCCGCCCGATAACCCCAATGTCCAATGACCCTTCAGACCTTAGTGCACTAACACCAGGGCATTTTTTGATCGGAGATGCATTAACGTCATCTCCCGAAGCCGACGTCATGGAGGTGCCATGTAACAGACTGAATCGATACCAATTAGTAGAGCGATTGCGACAACATTTTTGGCGTCGCTGGTCCCGGGAATATTTACACCAACTTCAACAAAGGACAAAGTGGACCAGTGTCGAACAGCAGCCTAAGCTAGGCACGCTGGTCTTACTTCGCGAGGACAACGTCCCACCACAAACCTGGGTCCTTGGAAGGATTAAGGCACTCCATCCAGGAGCTGATGGACTCACCAGAACAGTTTCCGTGAAAACAGTGCGCGGTGTCCTAAAACGTCCAGTGACAAAAGTGTGTCCGCTACCGAGTGACGGTGAATAACACGCTTAATATCCGACGTAAAAAAAGACAATAATCGTAATAATTTTTTTATTTGTATAGAGTCCTTTCTTTTCATTTCTGTCTTTTGTAGATTCTATTTTAATTTTTTTTCTTCTTTCTTTTTCTTTGTTTCTCCTTTTTGTTCAGGTTTATGTTATTATATTTAATGTTTAAGTACTTTCGGGGGGGGGGGAGTATGTTAGATGTCACTACCCTCTCGGGCGGTTCCCCCTTCCTCTTTAGAATAGACAAACCCTCGACTGGGTCTTCAGCCCCTCGGTCTCTTACTCTCATCTAGGGATGGGACATCGAAACTAGAACATCGATGTGACCTTTGGTTGCATTCATCGATAGTTAGAAAACATCGAACAAGAAACATCGATGTTTTGTACCATCGAATAGCGAATCATATTTTTATTACTTTTATAATTTAAATAAGAAATTAATCAGGACAAATTTGTAAAAACATAGTAGAGGAAATATTACGAGTGGTTTTTTATTAGGTTTAAATGTAACAATGTTTATTAAAAAAAAAAAAATAACAGTTATAAAATACAAGCATACATTGTGTATGTGATCTAGTATTTAAATATCCCAGTATTTTTTGTGAACTGATTGCAAAAATAGCAACTGAGACATCCTTTTACCTGTCAGTCTGTTTCTTTGTTGAGTCACAATTTGCCCCGCCTTAGAAAACTGGCGTTCTGATGGGACTGAAGCGGCCACGTTACACAAAAATTTAACAGCAATTTTTGTTAAAGTGGGGTAGTTACTTGTATTAGCGGCCCACCAATTGAGAGGATTTTGTTCAAGTGGAATGACTGCGTTTCGAAGATACAGAGTTAATTCACTAATTTGGTTATCGTCAGTTTTTGTAGCGGAGTCCTTAGATACCAAGAGTTGATGATTGGACCATAAAGTGTTATTACACGAATTGTCTTTAAAAAATATATATATCAAAACACAGTTTTTAGTAAAAAACAATTAGTTTTACCAGAGGTTTGTGGCTGATCTTCCAATGGTTGTTCCGATTCCTGGGTTTCTTCTTCCATGACGAGGCGTTGAATTTCGGAGACCGCTAATGCACAATTAATGGGGTCTTTAAAGTAAATCTTTTTAAATCGTGGGTCTAGTAATGTTGCAATTGAAAGTAATTGTACTTTTTCTACACAGCCAAATCGCTTTTCACATTGTGATAATAATGCAGTTTTTAAAGATACCCCAATTTCACATTCAGGTGCAATTTTTGATATGTTTAGTTGCAGATTAAATACCAAAGGAATAACCAAGCTAATTGTTGTGTAGTCTTGCCCAGAAATTTCTTTGGTAACCGCTTCCAGAGGTTCCAACAAACGTAAAACTTCCGTTAAAATTACAATTTCTCTTGCGTTTACCATATCTGGCGCTGATGGGTTTTTATTGATAATATGATTGACAATTTCGCGAAGTTCTAAAAAACGTTCGATCATATAATACGAAGAATTCCACCTTGTCGAAACTTCTTGTATTAGTTTTTTTATAGTGCCTTTTTCTTCCTGCGCTTTTCTAAGTTCGTCACTAGCATTATTGTTTTGTTTAAACCAGGTGACAATATCTTTCCCTTTTTTTAATAACAAAAGTAACTCTGAACTTGACTGGATGGCTCGTTCGGCCACTAAATTAATCTGATGAGCAAAGCAATGTAGATGTCTCTTTTTTCCGACAATTGTTTCGAGCGCTTTTGTTATATTCGCTGCTCCGTCACTAACGGCTGGTTATATTTTGCTTTTTAATCTCCCAAGTTTTGAAACTGTCTTCCAGTTTTGTAATTAAGTAATCAGCCGTATGTTTTTCGCTTAAATTAAAAACACCAAGAGTAGCGGAAGTTATGATGTAGTTGTCTATAAAATGCAAAGTCAATCCCAAAAAGCTTCGGGTCTGCATTGTTTCACTCCAGATATCTGTGGTAATTGCGTAATGTTCCAAAGTTTTAATTTTAGATAAAAAGCAAGATGAAACAGCTTCAAGTTTTTTATCCAAAAGAGTCCCAATTGTTTTTCGGCACGGAATGTGATAATTAGGGGCAATAGTTTTAATTAAATGTTGAAATCCTTCATCTTGTACAACAGACATTGCTTGGTAATCTCTGCATATAAAATATAAAATAGAGTTAGTAATTTTTAAATGTTTAGCGCCTCCTTCTTTGAACGAACTTATCTCATCGAAAACATTATCTATGCTTCTTTGACGAAACTGTAAGGCCGAATTACCTGCCAGATTTTTTGAGTCAGACTTGTCCGATTTATTGGACAATTTCGTGGTGGATGTAGAAGTTGACGAGGCTGTGTCAGTGTCGCTATCACTTTTTGTTGGTTCCGGGTTTGTTTTTTTCCTCTTTTTGTCTAATCTCTCCGCGGCCTCCGCTTCTTCAAGCACATGATTATGAAGACTTTTGAAATGACATCGCAGATTCGAGGTGTTTCCGGACGTTTTAAGTAATTTACCACAAAACTTGCATTTTGCGTATTTATTATCGTCGGACTTGTCAAAATATTTCCAAAAAGCACTTTTAGGCGGTGGCATATTAACACTAACTTTGAACTGCGAAGTAAAACTCAAATCTCTCAACTCTGAGCAAAGACTAAACTGCAACAGAGAACTGAGGCTGGAATTTACTATTTGTTTTGGTCCAGGTTTTGGTTTTCCTTTGAACAGTTTCCGCGAAACTAAACAATTGGCGATAACATTCATTTACAGTCCCTAGTAGATAAGCTGTGCCGATTCAGATTCACTTCGTCTGCGCATGCGCCATTTCTGGGATTCCCCGGTGCAAAACGCGGGAATCCACTGCTATTTTTGGATCATGATGTCATGGCTTTTCTTTGTCTGCGCATGCCTCACTTTGGGGAATCCCGCATTGAAAATTGTGTGAATCCCCTGATGTTGATGCTATTTTTAGATTATGATGTCATGGCTTGTCTTTGTATGTGCATGCGTCACTTTGGGGAATCCCACATTGAAAATTATGTGATTCCCCTGATGTCAGTGCTATTTTTGTATCATGATGTCATGGCTATTTTCGAATCATGACGTCAGGATGGGAATCCCCTGGGGAATCCCACATTGGAAATTATGTGAATCCCCTTTTGATATTACCATGATGTCATGGTTGCTTTTAAATTATTATGTCACACTTATTTTCGGATCGATGAGTCATTGTTGATATATTATGTATAATATTACAATTCTTGGCCTACGACATGATTAATATAAATTAAACCTTTTTGGCTTCCTCAATTTGGACCATTTAATGAAGAAAGTTTAAGAGAAGGTACCAGGATCGCATAAGTTTCAATAGCATAGAGTTGTATCCAACAGCAGACATGCGATAAAAGTGCAAGCGGCTACAGCGTGGGCGTAGGTGGCGGCATATGTTTATTTCAATTGAAACCCTATCGTATTCCTTTTAATAAGAACGGCTGGCTTTCTGTCTTTAGTTACATTTAAATAAAAATTCTTCAATACAAACCACACCTGATGTGATCATGGCTATTTTTAGATCGTGACATCACCGCTTTTTTCGGGGAATCCCTGACGTAACTGCTATTGTTGAATTATAATGTCATGGTTATTTTAAGATCAATGAGTCACCGCCATTGTTGGATCATGATGTCATGTCTATTCTTGGATCTTGAAGCAAAATTACGCCTTTCACACCTATTGGTTTCCTAAATTTGTTCCATTTTGCGAAGATGGTTGAAGAGATGGTATCAGGATCGCATAAGTTGTAGTATACAGTTGTATCTGCACCCAGACTCATGTGTGTGTTTGAATGAAATTCGAGTCACATTCCTTTTGATAAGAAGGTGTAATAACGGTTGGCTTTCATCTTCCTCACACAGTTGTGCAGTTGATATGCAAAAAGGGCTCCTTTTAGATTAATTACATTAACGTAACCTGTCCTTACTTGCAACTTCTTTATACATTCAGAAATGAATAACTCAAAAACTGTAAGATTTAATGAAGTTGTTACTCTTCATGTTCTGAATGATGCTGATGAAGATCGAAAAGGTTATTGGATAAGAAATAAAATGTGGTTTCAAAAACGAATTCGTGATGTAGAGATGATTCTTAAGGCGCGTCCAGACGAGAGCAATGAGCACACACGAACAAGGTAAGCATGCACAAATGCTCAAGTGTGGACGGAACAGCAAACGCAAACACACACGAACAACCCGAGCCGCGGGCTGTCGGTTTTTTGGTATTGCTCAAAGAAAATGTGCGTCTTGTACGCTCTCCAACTTGCTCCGTCTGGACACATTCCCAACTATTTTCTAGTTAATCGTCGCACAGAGAGCACTGGTTAAAATAATAAGAAAATTTTCAACCCTCATTTGAAGGAAATTTCTTAAATATCCTGAATTTAGTTCCAATTGAAGATCTTGAAGCAAATCACAGATTTGGTGTCGTCGAAAAGAATACGTGTTAATCTTCCGAAATCAAGTTCATCATTAAACTTTTGTTTTAACAGACTGTGTTTTGTGTTCCCTGATACTCAAATCTAACAATCAGAAGTGGGATTTTCCCAAAAAGTCCAGTGTGTGGAGAAAATAAGTGACAAGCAAGTGTGCGCGTGTGTTTGGCGTTTGTAAAAGTGGTGTTACAGCGTCATTCAATTTTTTCTCTTTTGACGAATTGCGATCAGCCGATCAGTGGAAGAAATCATCATCATGAGTACCGAGAAGGTTGTTGCGGACATGATGACGATGTTCACGGATGCTTTACGAGTCATGGAACAAAACCGTGTTGCCAGCGAAGAAAAACTAATGAAAATGGTGCTTGAACAACAAAATCGTGGAACAACGATTCAAACTGTGCCCGATATTTCGAAATCAGTTGAGACATTTGATGGCGATTGTGAGAGTGGTGCAGCAATCGAATGGTTGGAGAAGATAAACGTCACGGCAGAAATCCATTCGTGGTCAAACGAATGTTGCTTGGAGACAGCCCGGAACCATCTTGTGGGAGCGGTAAGAAAATGGTATGATGCCCATCGCACGGAAATCAAAACATGGACCGACTTTGTTACCCAATTTAAGAAAACCTTCGAAATCAGAGTAAGCACAACGGAGTGTTGGCGACAAATGCAAAGTAGGCAACAGATACCCGGTGAGTCTGTATCCACATATTTTCACGATAAATTCCAATTGTGCCAAAAATTGAAGTTACCTTTCGCGGAAACAAAGGAACAAATAGTTGTGGGACTATCGAATAAAAATATTGTGCAAGGACTAGTCGCGAAATCGCATACAGACGCGGATGAACTTCTTCATGACATCATTGAATTTTCGAGAATTTTGAATAATTCGCGCGCGTTTTCCGGTATAAATGAACGTTCGATAAAACCGAGTAAAAACATTAACGAAATTAAGTGCTACAATTATTTACAAGCGGGACATTTGGCGTCAAAATGTACTCAACCTAAACAAACGATTTGTTTTCAATGCAAACAAATGGGTCATGTGGCAAAGGATTGTAAAAATTCTTATGGGGAAAAGAGTCAGAATTTTTCGCGAAAACCAGTTGCAACAGTCAAGAAAGAAGTTAGTCTTATTTCGTCCCATCAGAAGCCAAGAGAAAACAGCGATGGAATTGAAAAATATTTACGAGTGGCAAAAGTAGACGATGTAAATATCCATGCAATGATTGATATGGGCAGTTCTGTTTGCACAGTTAGAAGTTCAGTTGTCCAAGAAAACAATTGGCCCATCACGGGAAAAGATGTGCAATTGTTTGGTTTTGGGAATAATTCACCAATACCATGCTTAGGTGTAGTGAATATTGGTATTCAAATCGATGAAGTTCGCGTAGATAATGTTGATATCTGCATTGTTGCTGATGATGCCCAAAGTGTGGACATGATTATTGGCGGACCATTTACTGAGAATGAAAATCTAATCTATCTTAGAGTGGACGATAAGCTAATCTTTAAAAAACGAGAGGATTTTCCCTTTTCGGAATGGGAAATTTCGACCGATGAACATAAGAAAACGGCAGAAGATTCAGAAGTTGTTTCCGAAGAGTGTGAAATTACTGAAGATCAAATAATAGTAGACCCATCAACTCCTCCTAAAATTACACACGAGCTAATCAAGCTTTTCAACGAATTTAGGTCTTGTTTTGCATTTAATTTAAAGGAACTAGGTTGCACAGATGTGATGAAAATGAAAATTAGAGATACGAATGTTCCAGTAAGTGCCAAACCATATCGAGCAAGTTTGCGAGAACGAGATTGGAAGGAAAATGGAATAGTGACGGAAACAAATAGTCAATATGCTAGCCCAGTCGTCTGGTCCAGAAGAAAAGTGGTGAACCTCCACTAGTTGTTGACTACAGGAGATTGAATAAACAAACTGAAAAAGTTCCTTTTCCAATTCCAAGTATTGATGAACAGTTTGAGATGCTGAGTGAATCAAAACTATTTTCGACATTGGACCTCGCTCATGGATATTTGCAAATTCCGTTAGATGAAAAATCGAAGGAGAAGACTGCTTTTATAACTCCAGACGAGACAGGCCAGTTTGAGAGGTTAATGTTCGGATTAACAAATGGCCCATATGAGTTTTGCCGATTAATGCACATAGTCCTTGGTCCACTCAGAAACAAAGTGTGCATGACTTACATTGACGACATTTTGCTTGGTGCGAAAGATTGGACAGATATGTTAGACAAGTTAAAAATGGTTTTAACGGCTCTTAAGAAAGCAAAGTTGACTTTAAAATTGCGTAAATGTGTATTTGGACTAAAAGAAGTTGCCGGGTAGACGGTCGACCGTAGGGTTCGTCGGGGACTTGGGGACTTTATCAGAGAGACGAGTTCCCAAATCAACTGTTTATTCCGTTACTAGTGTATATACAAATAAATAAATAATAATAAATAATAAAAATAATAATAATAATAAACGATCCTAATTCTAAAAGTATTTACAACCGTAGAGCCGAACTCCGGTGGCCTGTCACGGCGCTCTCCGAGGATGGCGTACACGGAATGTACGGGGGGGGGAAGCGTCGGTAGTATTTCGCAACGCTCCGGGGATGATGTGCTGATAGTATTGCGCAGCACGGAAAACAGGGTACGGGGGGAGGCGTCGGTAGTATTTCGCAACGCTACGGGGATGGTGTGCTGGTAGTATTGCGCAGCACGGAAAACAGGGTACGGGGGGAAACGTCGGTAGTATTTCGCAACGCTACGGGGATGGTGTGCTGGTAGTATTGCGCAGCACGGAAAACAAGGTACGGGGAAGCACTGGTAGTATTGCGCAGTGCTTTCGGAGATGGCCTGCTGGTAGTATTTCGCAGCAGGCCACGGGGAAGGTGTGCTGGTAGTATTTCGCAGCACACCTGGGGCTGGGACCTCAGGCCATCTTGCCGGTAGTATTGCGCGGCAAGAAGTCAACAATAGTACGCGGAGCTCGCCCTTTTATTTGGTTCGGGCCAGACACGAACGTAAACATCGTGACCAAATTCGGAGGGGGATGCGCTCAGACCGCGCAGGCTTCAGACTTGGGAAAATTCCGAACGCTTCATTACATCCCCCCCTTTCTTTACAAAAAAAAAACGACGGTGGACGGAAAGCGACGTCGGTATTCGGAATCCGTTGGCGGTAGTGGTTGTCGGTAGTTTTTCGGTATGTTCGGTCCTCGGCAGCGGTGGTTTCCAAGGTGGGTCGGGATGTGCCACCGGAGCTGGAATTGGTATCGCCGGAATCCGTTGAAATCTTGGTGGAGTCGGTACGGATCTATCTCCAAATTCTGCTAGAACTGGGTACTCTCTTGGAACGGTCTTGGTCGGGCTTATTCTGGAAAAGACAAATTCGGGGTGTTGCGGAATTAGTAATTGGTTGTGACCACAATGGTCACCGGAAACATCTTTAATCGGGACGGTCGGTTTTCCGGACGGATTTCGGAATATCTCTTCGGACGGCTCGTCTGAAGCATCACGGAACAGATCTTCAGACGACAGGTCGGACGGTACTTCGGTAGTTT
This sequence comes from Tribolium freemani, assembly GCA_939628115.1. NCBI lineage: Eukaryota > Metazoa > Arthropoda > Insecta > Coleoptera > Tenebrionidae > Tribolium > Tribolium freemani. The sequence continues at coordinate 3,999,770 of OW626793.1, forward strand.
CAGGCAGGTCACCATGGACTGCCATATCGGTTCCCCCTTGAATCTCAACGAAACTTGTACTCTCATTGACAATGCCGTCTTCCACAATGGCGGTATCCATTGTGATGGCTGTTGCGGTATCAACTGGCCCGGAAAAGACGGTCTTGACGGTGGGGAGTTCGGAATCGGTAACGGTGGTTTCGTTGATTACAGGGGTTAGCGGTAACGGTGTCGGTAACGGTAACTTTGTCGGTATCGGTAACGGTGTTCCTCCTTGAACCTCAACGAAACTTGCACTCTCCTTGACAATGCCGTCTTCCACAATGGCGGTATCCATTGTGATGGCTGTTGCGGTATCAACTGGCCCGGAAAAGAAGACGGTCTTGACGTTGGGGAGTTCGGAAACGGTAACGGATGTTTCGTTGATTACAGGGGTTAACGGTAACGGTATCGGTCGCGATGTTGGCATCGGTGACGGTAATTTTGTCGGTATCGATATCGGTAACGGTGTCGGTATCGGTTTCGGTATTTGTATCGGTGCCGGTACTGCCGGTATCGGTGGAAGGAACACTTGGGAAACTGGAGGTCTGTAAACTCGGTCGGTGGAAAACTGTCGAATTTCGGTGACTTTTATCGGAAAATATTCGGGTAATTTTTCGGTCGATCGGTACGGTGACGAATCCGGTTGGATTGGAAAACGAATTGAATTTGGAGCTGTTACGTTGGGTTTGACAAATTTCGGAATTGGTTTTAGACCAAAAGCGCTTCGACCTTCCTTCAAGAACAGGCGTAATTTACGCCTCAGCTCCCGGGTACATCCTATGAAAGAAGGAAGTCCAAACTTTCTAAATTCGGTGACTAACTCATCCCTGGTTAAATCGTAAACCCAACCAACTCGTTCGTTTTCAATTTCCGAGTCGGTTTCATATTCGTCGTCGGTCCACATTTTCCTCTTAACCTTCCCTTAGCTTCCTAGTTCTCCTTTTTCCAGTTTTTCGGTTTCTTCAACTTTCGGTACGGCTTAAATTCGGTCGGATTTGCAATCGGTGTCGCGGTCGTTCATTCTCTATACTCTCTCTCTTCTCTTGCTTACCTGCAGTCCCTTATAACCCTTTGGTCCCTGCTCGGGCGCCAAATTTGTAATGCTCTTTGCCGGGTAGACGGTCGACCGTAGGGTTCGTCGGGGACTTGGGGACTTTATCAGAGAGACGAGTTCCCAAATCAACTGTTTATTCCGTTACTAGTGTATATACAAATAAATAAATAAATAAATAAATAAATAATGAATGAATAAACGATCCTAATTCTAAAAGTATTTACAACCGTAGAGCCGAACTCCGGTGGCCTCTCACGGCGCTCTCCGAGGATGGCGTACACGGAATGTACGGGGGGGGGAAGCGTCGGTAGTATTTCGCAACGCTCCGGGGATGATGTGCTGGTAGTATTGCGCAGCACGGAAAACAGGGTACGGGGGGAGGCGTCGGTAGTATTTCGCAACGCTACGGGGATGGTGTGCTGGTAGTATTGCGCAGCACGGAAAACAGGGTACGGGGGGAAGCGTCGGTAGTATTTCGCAACGCTACGGGGATGGTGTGCTGGTAGTATTGCGCAGCACGGAAAACAAGGTACGGGGAAGCACTGGTAGTATTGCGCAGTGCTTTCGGAGATGGCCTGCTGGTAGTATTTCGCAGCAGGCCACGGGGAAGGTGTGCTGGTAGTATTTCGCAGCACACCTGGGGCTGGGACCTCAGGCCATCTTGCCGGTAGTATTGCGCGGCAAGAAGTCAACAATAGTACGCGGAGCTCACCCTTTTATTTGGTTCGGGCCAGACACGAACGTAAACATCGTGACCAAATTCGGAGGGGGATGCGCTCAGACCGCGCAGGCTTCAGACTTGGGAAAATTCCGAACACTTCATTACAATGCAACCAGCTAAATCCAAAATGAGAGCCATATCAGAGTTTCCAACGCCGAAAAATATTCATGAATTGAAGAGATTCTTAGGACTAACAAGTTATTTTCGGAGATTTTTGCGAAACTACGCAATACGTGCCCGACCTTTGACGGATTTGACAAGGAAGACTCAGACATTTACGTGGGGAGAAGACCAAAGTGCAGCTTTTGAAGATTTGCGCGATAGTTTGTGTGCTGAACCGGTTTTAAAACTGTATAATCCAAAAGCGACTATAACCGAATTACATACGGACGCATGTAGTGCGGGCGTGGCGGGAATGCTACTTCAAACGGACAGTGCAGGACAACTACATCCCGTATATTATATCTCGAAGAAAACCACTGACGTTGAGGAGAAGTATCATTCGACGAAATTAGAACTGATGGCGGTAGTTTGGTGTATCGAGAGTCAAGCCATAACATTTCTAAATAATTTTAAGACGCAAAATGCCCAGATCTGTCGTTGGTTTAATTTGTTACAGGAATGACGTCGAGATTAAACATCGTCCAGGTGGAAGAATGGCCCATGTGGATGCCTTTTCCCGTGCTCCTGTCGATGACTCTCAAGACACTCTTGACCACATTCATGAGAGACTAGAAGTCCTGCAAACACTTGACGAGACCGACTACGTGCTAATGATTCAATATGGAGATGCTGAACTTCGTGAGCTAATCCAAATTTTGAAAAAACCTAATGAAGAGAGAACACCAGTGGAACGTCAGCGAGTGCTTCCCTACAAGCTAGATAGTGCGAGACTACTAAGAAACGTTAACGTGAATGGTTCTGGAAAATGGCTGTATGCGATCCCAAAATCAATGAGGAAAAGTATTGTGGTGAAACATCACGACCAATTAGGACATTTCGGCGTTGACCGAACAGTTGCAAAAATTCGAGAAAGATATTGGTTCGCGAAGATGAAACAATATGTACAAAGACATATCAGTGCGTGTGCGGAGTGTTTACTAAATAAAATCCCATCAGGAAAGCGACCCGAAGACACAGAATCCGAAGAGAGTGACAGTAGTGAAGATGAACTTCCACAAATCGAAACTGTTTAAGTTCAGATACATTCTACACCAGATGCAATTGTAACCGAAGAACTACCAAAACGAAATAGGCGGATGCCAAAGAAACTGGCTGACTATAAACTATTTTAAGTGATTTTGTTTCATTAGTGTATTGTGGCGGGTTTTTAAGTTTTTGAATGTTTTTGGGTTTCAAATTTTTATGTGGTTTAGATTTGAATTTCTTTTTGGTCGAGCGGTGGCCCGCTAACAGATCGATTAAATTTGTTTATGCGTAGAAACCTCAGCCAAAATTTGTGAGATCAATCAATTTCCAGGGAGAGAAATATGCAGTCCAAATAATACTCGAATAACTTTAAAATTAATATATTAAAGAAAACAGATGGTTAACATATGATCGTCGGAAACTGAAACGTTATCTACAATATGCGATGGTTTACAAACAAAGTGGAATCCTTGGAACTACAATAATGGTCTCGAAAAACAGAGCGAACATAGCGATGGTCTCGGTACAATTTATAACAAGAATTAATTTGAACATGTTTTCGAGTTTTGACGCAATAATCCTAAACGCATTTAAACAAATAATTTTTCTATATTTAATCAACTTCCGACAATTCTCGGTTAAAATACTACTCTAGGTAACAAATTAAATAAATTCTTCAAAATAGCAAAATAAGTAAAACAAAATAAAATCATTCGTTGGAGTTCGTGGGTGTGGAGCTAGAGACCAAATAAACATGATATTATTGCTATATCGCGTCGCGAGAGATTTTTATAACGCGTGCCTTTAGGTTTCAAATTCATCCCGGCCCGGTATCTTTAGTTCAGCGTATTCATTACTGGATTACAATACATAATCGTATAAAATAGGTCAAAACGCATTTTTTCATACTTTTACAAACTGGACAAAATTTTGTACGGTAAAGTAAATTAAAACAGTGGGGCAGGCAACATATCAAATCAAAACTTACAATTCATAGTTGACTCTGGGTCTGGCACTTTAGAACTTAGGGATAGCAGCTTGCTATCTTACAGCAACAAAGTACTACTTGGTGGTACCGACTAAAGAAACTGACTACTGAATCTCCCTCTATCGCGTCTGCGGCTTCTTTTATATCTCTTAGATCAGGTGATCACCTATTAGGCGCCACTGTTGCACCCCAGCTAGTCACGTAGTCCCCGTTTCCCACGACCAAAACATGAGTCATGTCTTCGTCATATCTCCCATAAAATTTTATGGCAAAAATATTAGCTCCCCTGTGGGGTTTGAAAAATACGCTTACTGGAATATGATAGCAAATCGCATTCTCAGGAATGTTATTGCGAGCCCCGTTCTTGGAATGAAATTATCCCGAGTTTTATAAACAATAAACCTCCAATTTGGTCTCCTTACATTACCAATTAAAAGTCAATACATTCGAAAAATAACAAGGGCTTTTTAGCCCACCACAGTATTAAATTTCATTGCTCCTTGTTTTATGTCGAGCGGAGGTCCGTTCGAAGGTCAGAATGACCGAGTGTTAAAATATTTAGTTAGTTTAGGTTATAAGGTTGGTAGTCAGAAAGTAACTAGGAGAGAAGCTACTGTGATGGCGTCGGCCTGAAATGGTTTTTTGTTGTTAATCTTCCGAAATCAAGTTCATCATTAAACTTTTGTTTTAACAGACTGTGTTTTGTGTTCCCTGATACTCAAATCTAACAGTAGTAAATTTATTTATTTCTTTATTTTATTTATTTATTTTTTTTTAAGAAATTTTTTCATATATCACGCCCCTATATTTCACGTTGGATTAATAACAGATCCCCAAGGTCCAGGGATGGGCGTTGACACGTCGACTTTGATTGTCTACACGACGTGTCAACAATTGCGTCGACAATGTCTACAATGTCAACAGTGTCAACAATGTCAACAATAGGTCGACAATGAAAATTTGAGGTTATGTTGTGTTTTATATCACATTTTCTTTTGAAGAAAAAATTCTTTTGAGAACAAAGACGAAGAGGCTAAAAATAAAGAGTGAAGCGTAAAAACAGAAGAAAAAGAGACTAATTTGTTTTATTTTCTTGTTACCATTTATCGAGAATTTTATTTTTATTTATTTATTTTTCTATCACATATTTTATGTTTTAAAAAAGTTTTAATCATACTTTTAAGTTTTATTTTTAACAATTATACACCAATTTCATGGTCAAATACCAGTTTACTGTCCAAATTTATTATTTCTTTATTGTTGACATAGTTGACATTGTTGACGTCACTTCAAATATCGAGGTCGACGTAATTGTTGACAGGTCAACAATTGAATTGTCTACCTTGTATTGTTGACACGCCCATCCCTGCCAAGGTCTTGTATCTGTAGTATTTCTTAATAATATGCGTTTATCATCATATGGACTTAAGACCACTTTTTCTTGTTGTATAGAATACATATAGTGTTTTTTGGATCGAATGAGTCTTTGTGTGCTACGAAATATTTTTAAATCAAATAAACATTTTTTATAATCATTAAATCTAATATGTTTAATTGAAGATTTTGTGCACCCTTTCGACTTTTTCACAAATTTTTTACGTTTTATAGCTGGACCTACTTCATCATAATCATGTTCTTCATCTTCAATGTCTGAATCAACTGTGTAGGAATACATTTTAGATCGAAGCCCCACAAATTCGAGCATTATTTTGCCATGATTTTCGTCTTTCATCAAACCTGGACATTTCATTTTTTTTAATTCAATATTATATTTATTATTCGGTTTATAATCGGATGTATCGAAACGATGAATATCTTCTTTAATATTTTTGTAAATATCCTCCGTCTTAAAATGATATATTAAACTGTCTGTGTCTGTATACAACAATTTTGCATTATTACCAAATTTATTTTTAATATAGTCATAATGAAATTCGTAAATAAATATTTTTGAAATATCCAAAATACAAAAACCTACATAAATTGGTTTATTTAGTACCACATTTAATTTATTCATTTCAACTATTGACATGTCTTCTTCAAATATAACAGAACTATGAAAATTGGGTTTTGAAACTAAATCGCGCATACCGTACCTACCATTCCACCTAGTTACAATTCTAATGTCTTTATGTTTAGGTACATTTTCCATGCACTTCCCATATATTGCATTGATCATTAATTTAAAAAAATCTTTTTCGAATTCGTTTTGTGATTGCTGCCTTAAACGAGTATTTAAATCAATATATTCCTTAAGCCATGGACTCTGTTTAAATGTTAGGACGCGATGTACTTTAGTAATTTTTAAACCAAGTCTTAAATACATTTTTAAATTGCGGTAATGTACTATATAATTAGTTTTTGGAAACAATGTTAAAAGTAATTTTTCTAATTTAGATTTGGAATTTGGTGGTTTTAAATGTTGTGGTGCTAAAGGTAGGTCACTATGTAAATCATGTAAAGAAGCTGGATATTCTAGATCACATTCAATTATATAACCATCATTGGAAGTATCTGCTGTATTTAAAATTTCTGTAATGTTAAAGTCATCTAAAAATCTAAAGTTACCATAAGGTAAATATTGAGACATTGCGGCACCATAGAGATTGTTGATATCAAAATACATGAGATATGAAGGTTCTTCATTTGAATTATATCCATCTTTCATGTAATGGTTATTAGCTTTTGCGTACCTATTACTACACTGTGAAATACCTCCTCTTATACCCCGTTCAATAAACATTATCATATCTATATCATTTAATAGCTCTAAACATATTCCGGTAGATTTCAGCATTGCATCAAAAGTTAATCCTGGAAGAGTGAAGTAATGAAGTGGATCCAATTTATAAGTATTTAAACATGTTTCTCGAAAAGTTTCGAAAACATCAGCCAACAAAATAACATCGGTACGTAGATATAAATCACTATATTCTCCCAATGTTTGAATTTTAAATGTCTGCCACACAGTTTCTGCATGTTTATAACTATCTTCAGGTATCCATGCTTAGTACTATAAAAATCTTTTTTTGATGGTAATTTTGTTTCATTGAGTTTATCCCAGCTATCAACATAGTCATATGGAAATCCCCCTTTTTTATTAATAAATTGATTTCTTCATTTGTATTACAGAATTTTCGTGTTATTATTTTTTGTTCAGATTTTAAATTCGATGAAAGTTGATCAAGACTCTTATACATAAAACGAAACTAATCTATAAATCGAAAAGTGACATCAGTTCCTCCCACAGATTTGGAAAATGATATATATTTTTCTTTATTTATTGGTAGCAATTTGATATTACCTGCAAAAGCTGTTGACAGTTCTTTAATAATAAAATGAGCATCATATCCACTCAAATTATGAAACACAACAGGAATGGTATATGAATCTTGATAATCTAAATTACATCGTTGATGAGCCGGACCTCTAAATTTTCCCGTTAAATGATTATGATCTCGAACTTTAATTTGATCCGATTCAATAGTTTTATTACAAATGTGACAAATATTGCACTCTTTATATGAACGTTCTTGATCATAGCTAAGTTTTTCCATGGGTAATTTATTTTTAAATATTTTATCACATTGTGATAAAAGTGTTTTTAGCACAAAAAAAGCTTCTATTGTTGAAAGAGTTAATCGCACTTTAAAAAATATAATGTGGAAACGTTTCAGTCTTCAAGGTCATTATAAATGGATACATCTTTTAGATGATGTTGTAAAGTTGTACAATAACACATTTCGTCGCACCATTCAAATGAAACCTTCAGAAGTAAACGAGAATAATGAAAAGAAAATTTTAAATCAAGCATTTACTCATATAAAATTAGCCCATAAAAATAATAAATTTAAAATTGGCGATCATGTTAGAATAAGTAAGTTTAGGAATGCTTTTGATAAAGGATATACTCCCAATTGGTCAAATGAAATTTTCACAATTAAGGAAATTAAATTAACCAATCCGACAACATATTTGTTGTGTGATGAGAAGGGGGAAGATATATCAGGAGGATTTTATGAGATGGAGCTTCAGAAAGTAAAACATCCCAACGTCTACTTGATTGAAAAAGTTATCAAGAAACGTGGAAATAAATTGTATGTGAAGTGGTTAGGTTTTAGCGATAAACACAATAGTTGGATTGAAAAGAATAGTATTGCTTAAAACAACATGCATTTGTATGTGTGTGATATCCAAGGGTTTTGTGTACCAGAATTTGTTGTTAAAGAGTTAACTGTAATGGATGCTCAATCAATTCAACATAATCTCTTTAAACCTTCTAAACCATATGAAGTCATAGATTTATTTTATAGAAAACAGGTGAAATATCTGGAAAGATATCATCATTTATTACGCTACAACGATGGACTTGAAGAACAGAAGAATGTCGTTGGGATTATCCGAAAATTTCTTCATTTGAATGAATTAAAAAACAGTGATGAAACTGACACAGCTAACATCATCTACGTGACAGGTCACATCAAAGAAAATTTTCTTAGAGGAATTTTATCCGATTCATGTGTTCGAATAGTCAACTTAGAAAAGATCAGCGAGTCGCCCAAGTTATTTAAAATAAGATCAACCTGTGAATTTCATATTGTAGATAATTATGACTCTATGTGTTCGTTGAATAATGCTAAATGTATTTATGAATGGTTATGTACAAAACTTATTCCGCAATAAATTCTTTTATGAATATTTAATGAGTTTCATTTCATCTCTTTTCTCTCGCAACCAAGAGTCAGCGAATTTTTCTGATGGAGATTAACACGTGGAGACCTGAAGGAATTCCGTTGATAGTGTTGATATCGTCTAATATTGTTGCTTACACCCACTACACATGCATAAGGAAATACTTACGTACAGAATTAGTGATGATAATAATAATGGTTGGGGAAGGTTAAGAAAACGCATACGTAAATTTTATAAACATTTATTTTAAATAAATATTATACATATCATACATGCATACAAATTCAAATTTATTGTTCAACAAATTCAATTTTTGTAGTGTTTCCTATCGCTCCTTTACTGATCATAAATAATTTGCTACCATTTGTAGGGCCATTTTTGAAACACAAAGTTAAAGCCGATTTGAACACGTGCAAAATTATGCAAAATTATTTACAATGGCCTTTGAGGAACTTATTTTAAAAAAAAAGGGGCGTAATTGTCGTAATTTACAAACATACGGTTACCAAATGTCAGGAAAATCTTTGGACCGGCGGCAATTTTAGCAACTCACTACTTTACTAATTTGGAAAGTACTCAACCACTTTAAATAATCCTGTCAGAAGAGCTGGTGCCGAGGTGTCGGGGTCAGGTCATCAATTTTAGTTAAGGCAACGCCTGTAAAAATAAAATGGGGGTGTGAGCAATCACAAGCAGTCCATCAGAGTGAGACGTCCACAATCACCATTTGTGAACAGTCGTTCACAAATTAACAGTCGTTAATCCAAAATAATTATGCAAATCTACCATCAATAAAATATGTAATTCGAATAGAATCGGTTGAGCTCTGTCCAAAGGGTTCAAAAGGTTAACAAACGCAGTCCTGGTCGCTAGGACTCCAGGAGCACAGGGAAAACCAGGTGAAGGGTTAACCCTTTGCTCATAGATACCATCCAGTCCACTTGTCTCTGAATCAGCAGCAATCGAGAGACCACCTCGCGGTTCTGACGTGCAATAGGCAACGCTGCCTTGTCATCCACCACTTGTCATAGGTTGTGCAATGAGTACCCCGGTAATATCCGTCCAGCGTCTACTTCGAGACCCGAAGGTCATTCAACACCAAGCGTGCAATGGATATTATGTTCATGGTACTCGCCTATGACCAAAAAAAAGGGGGCGGTTCCGGGCAGTGCAATGATCACCTTTTTGGCCAACCTGCTCAGCTGCTAATCAAACATAGCCCTAAGCGTGCAATGGAGGCCCTCTTCATAGTGCAGGTGGTGAACAAGTCCCTATAAACCTCATGGCCGCAGCCGTATCTCAGGGGCGGTTCCGGGCAGTGCAATGAACACCTTTTTGGCTAACCTGCTCAACTGCTAATCACACATAGCCCTGAGCGTGCAATGGAAGCCCTCTTCATAGCGCAGGTGGTGAACAAGTCCCTTAACCTCATAGCCGAAGCCGTCTCACGGAACAACGAGCAAGTGCAATGATCACCTTCCAGCGCTCTCCTCACGATCTATTCTGCAATCTAGACCTGGGGTGCAATGAGCGCGGCTACCTAGTGATCCCCCGCGTCCAAAAATAAACATAAACCGGACCTGGAGGCCTCGCGACGCCGCTATCCTCCAGCGTCTCCTGTTGGGTTAATCTCGGCGTGCAATGGGCTTTTATAAACGCTGCCCCGCCTCAAGCTTAACCTTGGATTAATTAAGGATAGACAGACTAACAAAGTTTAGCTCGACATGTCGGGGCTCAACTCAATCTTATTCATAATTCGTCAACTCTCAATTCAATATCAATCTCATCAAATATCATCAACTTTAATATCAACCAAATAAATACCATCAACTGATGAATAGCGCATCAATTATCAACAATGATGAATATCAACAATTCAGGGATTAAAATAATTGTTAAACGACTCACCCTACCGTTGATGTGGTAATTATCATAAATCTCTACACCTTACTGGATTGGAAAACCTCACACACCAACAAACTGGGATTACTCAGTGATAACTCACCTTGATTCAGTTATTCACAAACTTAAATCACTTTGATTTGAAACTCAAACTACCCCTCTGAAGTGTGGGTAAAAACTAAAAACTCATATGCAGATTCGAAGGCGTCTTTTTTACGGTCGACTCGGGGGTGGCCTGCTTGTCACCCTGGCTAGCTCATAAATTAAGTTCAAGTGTTTGTGTTTCTCGAAATAAAAGTCTCGGAGTCTTTTCGGAACTTTACTGACTAATTACCCTAATTATTTACATGCTAAACTATGACCAAATAATGTAGGGAAAAAATTAAAATAAAATGGAAAAAAATTGGCTACGCAGAAATCCGTCCTACAACTTCGGCCATCCTGCAATTCGCCTCGTCCCGAGGTGACATTACTCGTCTGTCACTTCCGGGTCCTCGTCAGTTGGGACAACCTCATCTTCTCCACTTTCCCTGTCGGTGTCATCTGACACTCCTCCTGGCACGCGCCATGGACGCATCCGATCGACAGCAATGACGCGCTCGTAATTAGCCTTTTTGGAAGTTCTGTGTGACCCTTTCATGTCGGTCACGACGTAGCGATCGTTCGGTAAGACCGTTTTTACCACCATCGGGCCGCTGTAAGGGGGTATTAATTTCCTGCTAGTGCCAGTGTTGGACGCAACATTTTTTTCCACTAACACCAGATCTCCTTGTTTGTAGCGTCGTGGTCGTTTTCGTCGCTTATCAAAATTCTTTTTCTGACTCTCCTGTGCCTGCGTCATTTTTGCAAGTGCTTCCTCTCGTGTGGCTATCAAATCCTCCACAACGGACGACACCTGGGCGACTTCATCGCGAAGTACGACGTCGGTTCCGTTGCGCGGTACATACCCTAGCAACAATTGTGATGGTGTTTTCTGGGTGGATTTATTTGCAACGTTATTAATCGCGAATTGCACATTCCTGATGTGCTCATCCCAACGTTCCTCCTCAAGGGTTGATGATAAAAGGGCCGCTAAAATCGTTCGGTTTAGGCGTTCAACCTGGCCATTCGCCCTTGGCGTCGCGACTGCATTTATCACGTGGCGAATGTCGTTCTGTCGGCAAAATTCTTTAAATCGTTTGGAAGTGAAACAACTTTCCTGATCGGATATTAAAATGTTCGGTCTGCCATACGTAGCGAAAATGTCGCGAAAATACTCCGTTACGTATTTGACTTTTGTGGATTTGACCGCACGAAGAAAAACAAATTTTGTGAACGCGTCGATTCCGGCAATGATGTGCGTGTGACCTCGACGACTTTTCGGGAATGGTCCCAAATGGTCCACATGGAACACATTTAGCGGTTCCGCGGTCTTCTTGATGGGGTGAAGAAATCCTTCTTTTCTGCCCGATGCGCGTTTATTGTACAAACACGCGATGCAGCAAGCGATGTATTGCTCCACATAGTTGCGCATCCTGGGGAACCAGTAATGCTCGCACAGCCGGGACAATGTCTTCTCAACCGCAAAGTGCCCGAAATCGTCGTGTGCGGCTCGCACTACCTGGTGTCTCATCCCTCTAGGGACGACCCATTGAATTCCACGCACGGTGATGCGATACACGCGTCCATCACGTAGGGCATAATTTTTATAGATTTTCCGTTCTTCGTCGGTTGTCGGCGGTTTTGACAGAATTTGGCGGATGCGCTTTAGTTTGTCGTCCGTTAATCGCCCCGAAAGTACCCAATCTGCCTCTTCGATGTGAAGCACCTCGCCGATTTCTCCGAATTCCACCGGGTTTCTACTTAACGCATCGACGTGCTTCATTCGATTTCCGGGGCGGTACTTCACCTCGAATGTGAATTCTTGCAGTTGAAGCCACCATCGGGCAATTCGCGGGATTATTTGTTTTTTGACGCTAGTTGCTCGTAGCGCATTGCAGTCCGTCACGACGGTGAATTTTACACCGAGCAGGTAAGACCGAAATTTCTTTAGGCTTTCCACGACGGCTAGTGTTTCCAGCTCGTACGAATGATATTTCTGCTCAGTGTCGGTTGTTTGCCGGCTATAATATGCCACTGGATGTAGTCGCTCGTCTAATTGTTTCTGCAGTAAAATTCCGGCTAGACCCAACGCACTAGCGTCGGTGTGCTCTTCAGTCTCTAGATCGGGGTTAAATAGCGCTAATGTTGGGCGCGTCACAAGTGCCGCCTGTAATTTGCGAAATGCCTCCTCCTCTTTGTCTCCCCAATTCCAAACGATACTTTTCTTCGTCAGATTTGTTAACGGCTTTGCGATCAGCGCATAATCTTTGACAAAGTGACGGAAATATTCTGTCAAGCCGATGAATTGCCTGATTTGGTGCGCCGATTTCGGGGCGGAGTAAGCCTCTATGGCCTTTGTCTTCTCTTGGCCGGGTTTGATTTTCCCGTCCTCGATATCGAAGCCTAAAAACGTCACGGAGGTCATTAGAAACGAACACTTCTTCAAATTCAGGGTCAACCCTTCGTTTCTAAGGATCTCAAGCACCTCTCGCAAGTTTTGCAAAGCTTCGTCGATGTTTTTGGCGTGTAACAAAACGTCGTCCAGATACACGGCGGCGTTTTCTCGTGCTGGTCTCAAAATCTTATTCATGAATCGCTGAAATGTCCGCGGCGCATTCGTCAGTCCGAAGGGTACTCTATTGTACTCGTACTGACCGAAGGGGGTGACGAATGACGTGAACTTCTTTGATTCTTCACTCAACGGGATTTGATTGTAACCCGACCGCAAATCAAGACTCGTGAAATACACGCCACCCTGCAGTCGATCAATTTGATCATCCACCCGAGGCAGGGGGTGGTTGTCTTTGACTGTCTGTGCATTTAACTTGCGGTAATCAATGCACAATCTTTGCTCGCCATTTTTCTTTTTGACTAAGAGTACCGGTGAGCAGTAATTGGAGTTGCTTTCTCTTACGATATTGTTGTCCAAAAGCTCTTGTACAATGTCTTTGACCGTGTCCTGCTCCGATCTCGCCATTCGATACGGCCGATAAGTAAAGGGTTTATCCTCGGAAAGTTTGATTTCCATCTCCGCCGATTTTGCACATCCGAGTTCATCGATCGTGAGGGCAAAACAATCGCGATAATTGATTAATAATTGAAAAAGACGATTCCTTTCTTTCTCGTCAATGGGTCCGGTTTGTACCTGATCGAGCGGTAGGTCGGTTGGGGGTGAGTTATTTACCCGAAAAACCGTCTCGGTGGGTGGTTCTTCTTCAATGCAGGGCCAGGCCCTTGCAATTGTCTGTCCTTTTCTAAATTTTAAGTCGTTGTCTGATAGGTTGATACATGGTAAAAAGGCGGTGTCATTTGCATCGACGTGGATAATTGTACGCGGTAGACAGTATTCATGACCTTCTTGGGGTCTTATTGCAGCTTCAATGAGGACATCACCCTCATAATCATCCCCGTAAACTGCAATATGACCGGCGTGATTTTGCGGAATAATTGTGTTTTGCGCGACTCGAAGTTTGATTTTTGCTAATGTCGGTTCCGGTGTTATCGTTGGTAGCGTTGGTTCTGGGTCGGTGGCGATGATGTTTAACGAAGTTTGATCTTTTACGATGACAATGTGGCGCATCTCGGTAAAATTGCGACCAATTAGAACAGGTACTTCCTGAACGGAATTTGGGACCACGTGGGCCCGAACGGTTGCTGTCGCCCGATCAGCTGTTAGCTCGAAGGTCGTAGACCCTAGCGTCGCAACAACCCCGTTCCCGAAGGCTTTTAACGCTGTCTTTTGATTGCAATCGTGATCCAACCCTAATTTCTGAACCTCCGCTAAACGAATTGTGGTACATGAACTACCTAAATCTACGTACGCCGTCGATTCTATACCGTTAATTAAAATTGATTTAAAGTATTTTTGGTTGGCCGGGTCGCGCGCTTTGTTAGATAGTCATGCTACCGTCTTCGGGTCTTTGTTCTTTTTGTTGCAGTATTTGTCGGTGTGACCAGTACCACGACAATAGTTGCATCGCAGCTCCGTTTTCCGGGTGTTTTCCGGTGCTGGCTTCCGGCACTGTCGACGATAATGCCCTTCTTGGCCACAATCATAGCAAACCGGCACCGAAGGTCGTCTGTTGTTGGTTTCTCGCACTCGGTGGTGAGTTCGAGACACCTGGGGCGTTCGCGTAAATGATGAAGTGGTCGTTGCAGCGGGTTTGGGTGGCGCTTTGGAGTCGCTAATCGTCGCGAGATATGCATAAAGCGATTCCGGACTTTGGTGGTTCCCTGCTCTCGCGCCCGTTTTAACAACAACGTCGTCGATGCCTCCGATTAAACATGACACGGCGTCGGTGCCATTGATGCGGCAAGCGTTTATGAGCGACAGCTTCTCATAAAAGTACCGGGCATAGCTTTCATCCCGACGTTTCTGCCGCTGCATCATTCTCGCGAGGTCGTCGTTGAAGTCGCGAGTGGATGGAAACGCGACCCTTAGTTTCTCTTTCCACTCCGCCCAAGACATATTTACGGAGGGTAACCCTTTATACCACACCTCAGCGAGTCCCCGCAATTTCGCTAAGGCGTAATAAATTGTGGCATCTTCCGTCCAACGGAAAATACCCCGTAGTTCGTCTACCTTGCGGCACCAGGTCTCGGCGCTTTGGTCACGATTTTCCTGGTTGAAGGGTGGCACCACCTCCTCTTTTGTGGCAAACGCGGTAGGACGATTGTTTGACCGCTCGAGAAAATCTGCCATTACCTCGGTGAGGCGGTCGATCGACGAGACGGTTTGATCAGACCCGTCAGTACTACCTCTAACCCTTCGCGCATTAATTGGCGATTCGCCGCGAGTTTGCTTCCTCTTATTTCCGCTCATCTTAATAAAGAGAAACAAAACCCAAAAGTCAATAATTGTTTAAACAAAATCACCCCGAACACCTGCCAGCTGGATTATTTCTGTCGCCAATGTTATTTCAAGTTAATGGAAAAAGCACATTTGAAATGTAAAGTTATCGGGGGTGGTTTCAAGTGGTCATAAATTTGTTAAATTTTAACATGTGGTGTGAGTTAGCCTGGTCAAACATGTGGTTGTGTGTCTTTTATCCCACTTCTGAAATAAATTATGTAGGGCCATTTTTGAAACACAAAGTTAAAGCCGATTTGAACACGTGCAAAATTATGCAAAATTATTTACAATGGCCTTTGAGGAACTTATTTTAAAAAAAAAGGGGCGTAATTGTCGTAATTTACAAACATACGGTTACCAAATGTCAGGAAAATCTTTGGACCGGTGGCAATTTTAGCAACTCACTACTTTACTAATTTGGAAAGTACTCAACCACTTTAAATAATCCTGTCAGAAGAGCTGGTGCCGAGGTGTCGGGGTCAGGTCATCAATTTTAGTTAAGGCAACGCCTGTAAAAATAAAATGGGGGTGTGAGCAATCCAGTCCATCAGAGTGAGACGTCCACAATCACCATTTGTGAACAGTCGTTCACAAATTAACAGTCGTTAATTCAAAATAATTATGCAAATCTACCATCAATAAAATATGTAATTCGAATAGAATCGGTTGAGCTCTGTCCAAAGGGTTCAAAAGGTTAACAAACGCAGTCCTGGTCGCTAGGACTCCAGGAGCACAGGGAAAACCAGGTGAAGGGTTAACCCTTTGCTCATAGATACCATCCAGTCCACTTGTCTCTGAATCAGCAGCAATCGAGAGACCACCTCGCGGTTCTGACGTGCAATAGGCAACGCTGCCTTGTCATCCACCACTTGTCATAGGTTGTGCAATGAGTACCCCGGTAATATCCGTCCAGCGTCTACTTCGAGACCCGAAGGTCATTCAACACCAAGCGTGCAATGGATATTATGTTCATGGTACTCGCCTATCACCAAAAAAAAGGGGGCGGTTCCGGGCAGTGCAATGATCACCTTTTTGGCCAACCTGCTCAGCTGCTAATCAAACATAGCCCTAAGCGTGCAATGGAGGCCCTCTTCATAGTGCAGGTGGTGAACAAGTCCCTATAAACCTCATGGCCGCAGCCGTATCTCAGGGGCGGTTCCGGGCAGTGCAATGAACACCTTTTGGGCTAACCTGCTCAACTGCTAATCACACATAGCCCTGAGCGTGCAATGGAAGCCCTCTTCATAGCGCAGGTGGTGAACAAGTCCCTTAACCTCATAGCCGAAGCCGTCTCACGGAACAACGAGCAAGTGCAATGATCACCTTCCAGCGCTCTCCTCACGATCTATTCTGCAATCTAGACCTGGGGTGCAATGAGCGCGGCTACCTAGTGATCCCCCGCGTCCAAAAATAAACATAAACCGGACCTGGAGGCCTCGCGACGCCGCTATCCTCCAGCGTCCCCTGTTGGGTTAATCTCGGCGTGCAATGGGCTTTTATAAACGCTGCCCCGCCTCAAGCTTAACCTTGGATTAATTAAGGATAGACAGACTAACAAAGTTTAGCTCGACATGTCGGGGCTCAACTCAATCTTATTCATAATTCGTCAACTCTCAATTCAATATCAATCTCATCAAATATCATCAACTTTAATATCAACCAAATAAATACCATCAACTGATGAATAGCGCATCAATTATCAACAATGATGAATATCAACAATTCAGGGATTAAAATAATTGTTAAACGACTCACCCTACCGTTGATATGGTAATTATCATAAATCTCTACACCTTACTGGATTGGAAAACCTCACACACCAACAAACTGGGATTACTCAGTGATAACTCACCTTGATTCAGTTATTCACAAACTTAAATCACTTTGATTTGAAACTCAAACTACCCCTCTGAAGTGTGGGTAAAAACTAAAAACTCATATGCAGATTCGAAGGCGTCTTTTTTACGGTCGACTCGGGGGTGGCCTGCTTGTCACCCTGGCTAGCTCATAAATTAAGTTCAAGTGTTTGTGTTTCTCGAAATAAAAGTCTCGGAGTCTTTTCGGAACTTTACTGACTAATTACCCTAATTATTTACATGCTAAACTATGACCAAATAATGTAGGGAAAAAATTAAAATAAAATGGAAAAAAATTGGCTACGCAGAAATCCGTCCTACACATTTTTTATTTTTTCATTCAAAATATCAATTTCTTCATCGCTGAGGCGCTCAATGAATCGATGTGGTAATATGGTTGAAAATCCCTCACAATGCATCATAACTTTCATTCCATATTTTGTTGATAGTTTTTTAAATGCCTTTACACAAAACTTTTCATCAACTTTAATGCTTTTAACACTAACAAATGATTCCATTTCTAAATCTTTGTTTAAACTTTCAAATGCTGCACTAGTCATCTTGAATTCTTGAATAGTATTATTGTTTTTCTTCACAAGCACAATTTTTAGTTAATTCGCTCTGGTGTAGCTAGTATCGAAGATGTGGTTAAACAGAATTAAATTTTAAGCTTATGTCGCGGTTTATATAGAACAAATGTGGGGTGTGAAGGGTAAGGGGATAATTTCACTTCGAATTATTATGTCATAATCTAAAAAGAGCCATGATATTATGATGCAACAATAGCGGTGATTCATGGATCCAAGAATAGACATGACATCATGATGCAACAATGGCGGTGACTCATTGATCTTAAAATATCCATGACATTATAATTCAACAATAGCAGTTACGTCAGGGATTCCCCGAAAAAAGCGGTGATGTCATGACCTAAAAATAGCCATGATCACATCAGGTGTGGTTTGTATTGAAGAATTTTTATTTAAATGTAACTAAAGACAGAAAGTCAGCCGTTCTTATCAAAAGGAATACGATAGGGTTTCAATTGAAGTAAACATATGCCGCCACCTACGCCCACGCTGCAGCCGCTTGCATCTTTATCGCATGTCTGCTGCTGGATACAACACTATGCTGTTGCAACTTATGTCCTCTCTTAAACTTTATTCATTAAATGCTCCAAATTTAGGAAACCAAAAAGGCTTAATTTATATTAATCATGTCGTAGGCCAAGAATTGTAATATTATACATAATATATCAACAATGACTCATCGATCTGAAACTAAGTGTGACATAATAATTTAAAAGCAACCATGACATCATGGTAATATCAAAAGGGGATTCACATAATTTCCAATGTGGGATTCCTCAGGAGATTAACATCCTGACGTCATGATTCAAAAATAGCCATGACATCATGATACAAAAATAGCACTGACATCAGGGGAATCACATAATTTTCAATGTGGGATTCCCCAAAGTGACGCATGCGCATACAAAGACAAGCCATGACATCATAATCCAAAAATAGCATCAACATCAGGGGATTCACATAATTTTCAATGTGGGATTCCCCAAAGTGACGCATGCGCAGACAAAGAAAAGCCATGACATCATGATCCAAAAATAGCAGGGGATTCCCGCGTTTTGCACCGGGGAATCCCAGAAATGGCGCATGCGCAGACGAAGTGAATCTGAATCGGCACAGCTTATCTACTGTCCCTGATTTGTGTCTCGCTCGCAATGACTTTAAAGTTTATTCAAAAACCAAAGCATAATACCTTGACTTACATATCGTGCAAAAGCACATGGCTAGATGCTTAAATGAGTAGTATTTTATTTTTATATTAACTACATTCAGGTGACTTTAAATTTTAAATACGGAACATCGATTAACATCGCTACGAAAACATCGGAAGACATCGATGTTTTAACAAAGTTAACATCGATATAAGAACATAGATCATCGAAAGCCCAACATCGATGTTAAGCAAACATCGATAAACATCGCCCATCCCTACTCTCATCGAACCCACAAAAAGGGTTTCTACTGAGTCGTTAAATGCCGTCATTTAGAAGCCTCTTTCGATACAGTACCATACGGTTTTCAATAATTTTATTATTTTTATTTTTTATTTTTTGTATGTAAATTGTAAAGAAGTAATTAATTAAGGCTTGTATAAATAAATAAAAATACGACTCATAAGTTTTAAATCTGTAACCTTTTCCCATGTCCTTATAAATTTGCGTCTAGCTCATCAACTTACAATATTTTGTAAGATTTACATTGACCAACTCGTTTCTTAGTCATATGTATTGCCAATTTAAAACTACAATCAAGAGCAAATTATAGTAATTTACTACCACGATAATGCTAATATTCGGATTGTTTATAAAAGAATGTAGGATCTCTTTGACATTTGACCGTGACCTTTGATCTTTGGCCGTGACCTTGACCCGGGGTCAAGGTCGCACTAATGGGCCCTATATACTACTCACATTTATGTCAACGAAATATCAAAGGTGCCCGAAATTTTTTGCTCGCCACACTACATTTTAGTTGTATTTTAAAGAAACTTTTAAATGAAATTAATTGACAACTGTCAGTATTGACATTTATTGATAACGGATTCAATTTGAGCAGAGCGCAATTTTTTTATAAGTAAAAAAAATCAATCTTTCCACTGGACGGTTGCAGACCGGTACTGGCAGGTAATTCAGCACCTGGTGGGTTACCTCCATCGTTGTAGAGGTCTAGATCTCCACAAACCTTAAAGGTGGCCCTTAGCGCTACCTATGTCTCGTATTATAATCGGCCGAGTCGCTTTAGGGCTCCTTGATACCATACACCACACTATTCATCGGGCCCCAAAAGAGCGAAACTGGTCGGCAGCTGTCCTTTGTTTCTCAACTTATTAAATTTAAACAAGATTTTCAGGAGAAACCTACTTGGAAGTCACAAATTTTCTTCATGGTTACATAATTAACAAAAAAAATTTGGACCCTAAAAAACAATGTGTAAACGAGTGTGATACTTAAAATACGATAAAATGACAACAATCCAAAATTGTGATGACGATGATAGCGAACCATGGGATCTTAAAGAAAATCCTTGTTCAAGAATCATTAGTTGTACATATATTGATTCATCATTAGAGGTGTATCTTGCTGTAAGTATAAGACATCTTTTTATAAGTACCACAACTGTCTTTCTTAAGAACATCCCAAGAAATAACTGAAGATATCACTACATTGAACTAGAAAACAGAACATTTCTTGGAACAAGGCAACGATGCAGTCGTCCCAAAGATAAATCTTGCAACCTACAGTGAATCGTTAATTTTCAAATGTTCTTATTGTTTCTGTTTGTGCAACGAAGGACAGGGATTCTATTCTGATAGATATATTAGTTTACGGATTAGTATGTCGAATATAGATAACAGGTAAAACTTCATATTACTCGTATTAGGTATACAAATCCGGATTTTACTTCAAAAATAGGATTTAGGTGATCAAACCTTTTAGGCGGTAATAAATAGTAGGTTTTATTTAATAGTAGATTATATCACAAGTCAATAATGATAGCTACTATTCCCAAGTATTTACGAACCGAACGCGCAGCGCGAGGGAGTAACATTCCGAGGGAATAATAGCCTTTATTGTGAGTAGTATAGTACTTTACTTTATCTACGACTAAGAGATTTATGCAAATTTACAAACACTACGTGTTTAACAATGACACTTTTGAGTTTGTGTATTTTGTTGCCATGGTATTATTTGATTAGAGAAATTTTGTAATTAGTGAGCAAGAGAGAATAATTAGTATTAATTACTATTATTCACTAATAGATTATTGCATGGCATTATTGTTCAAAAACCACACATACAGGGTGTTAGGGAATGGTTTGGCCAAAATTCGAATGTAAATAGAGAATGGCAAAACAAGTCGATTAAGTAAAATTTGTGTAGATCGAAAGTGCATAGTTTTCCCAAAAAATCGCTCTGAACTTAAGGCCCCAAATTTTGAGAACCGCTGAATTGGACCGATAAAAATTAGTCTGTACTTTAAAATTATTGACAAAATGTCAGAGGTAAATTAACTTCTAGGTCCACTCCATCATTCTTCCATTAAATTTTACAAAAAAAAAAACAAAAAGACATTTATGCCCGAACTGGGGTTCGAACCTCCCACCCGAATGACACTTTTAAAGAATTCTGAAAACGTCCATGCGCCACTATGCCCATTTCGTTTAAAGAAAAAATTAACTGCTAATAAACTACCATAAACCACACAGTATCTCTCAATAGATGGCTAAATAAAAAATTTTGAAGAAAGTATGCACTTTTTAGAGAAATGATATAAGGGTTTTTAACTCGTCTGATCATGACACATTAACATACAAAATTTGGCCAAACCATTCCGTAACACCCTGTATATAATACTTCCATTATATTTTAGTCGTAGATAAAACATATTATTTACCCACACGTCGGGTGTGTTCGGGTACCAACCTTAAAATGTTTGCGTCTACCTGCGGAACACTGTACGTAACTCACCATTAACAATTGTTTATGACAAAGTTACTCCCTTGTACAATTTATGGTGTTAACATTTAACAATTATTATTAAAATACAATTAACAGTTGTATTTTAGAGTTGTCACCGGCTTAAGATTCATTAAGCACAATCGATTCATTCATTTGCAAGTGCAGCAGGGTAAACTTCTAGAAAAAGGTTATATCGAGCCCAAAACAGTTCAATGGGTTCCCCCCGAAGATTATTAAATCACTGATAGATATATTTATAAGAGACAAGATTATCATACATTCTCTTGGGAAGAACGAAGTATAGAGTTAACTGAAATAATGGCCGAAGAAGGATCAGTTGTAACAGGTGTTAGATTCAAAAGAACTTATGGTAGTATAAACTTAGAAATTCTGACAACGGCATTTGATTTTGACACTGGAAAATTAGAAGAAGAACCATATTAGGGTATTCTTCAAAGCGCACCAAATTTCAGAATTAGGCACAAGTAAAATTATCGACCAGACGTCAGTTTTTCGTTATTTTTTTTTTTTAGATTCAACCTAAAAGTAAAGTTAGAATCATCAGACATTCCAGTTCGCACAAATTCGGTTTCTACTGATTTTTCCGAAAATATGTTTATTGAGTTTACTAATACAGACTACCTCAAAGACGCCGGTGAAACGACGATACCATTCTTCGACGCCCAACCATTCCAACTCCGTTATCTCGTGTCGGACTCTTTCATAAAGGACGAAAAGGATATGGGGGTTTTATAACACCAAAAGTATTTACTTACGATTTTAGTAAATATACTCCTAAGCAAATAGATCCTTAGAAAACTACGACCTATTTTATTAAGCGCTAGGTAATCACAGTACTCTCTGTTTCCGTTTTGTTCATTTATATTTTATTGATAGTGTATTGTATCGATTCTTTAAATTTCCATTCTAGGTAGTGGTTGCAGTTTCAACGTACGCACCGAATTGAATTAATTTGCACATATAATGCTTTTTGCTGTTCTTTGAAAACCGTTTTGTTGTTGATATTCCACAACACCTTCCTAGAATTGAAATTTAAAGAATCGCATAATATTGTATTCTATTGGTAAGTGTTGAGAGAAGCCAGGGGTAAGCAAGGTGGGAAACAATGAAGGACACTTTTGCTTGCTCCGTAGTGAAATTGGGTAGGTAATTTAATGTAGTATTTAACAGCTTGGGAAGTATCGTTTTATTAAAGACATCACACAAATCCACATTTTTATAAATAATCAACAATGTCATTAAATTATGTAATAAAATTTTCATTCTCCTCAGACACGGTGTTTAATTGTCAAATAATATACAGGGTGTATACAAATTGACGTATAAGCTCTTCACTACTGTGATTGATGACCCAAGGGACATCAACCTTATTATTAATTGACCTAATTAAGAAAAATGACCTAATTAATTAAGACCTGATTAATTAATGTAATTAACCTTTGACCATGACTTTTGACCTTGGCCAGGGGTCAAGGTCGCACTAATGGGCCCTATATACTACTGGTGGCTTCTACAAATCATTTTCTTCATTTCTCACTTAAAACTGAGTTAAATCCTTTGTCAAATCACCATATTTTTTAAGCTTTTATTTTGAGACATGTTTCGTTAAAATATGTTGGTTTTTCATTTCTCGCTCAAGGGCGAGTCAAATCGTATAATATTTTAGCACTTTTCTTCGTTGAAATAAATTGATTTTTAACTATTACTCACTTAAATAACCTTAAATCGTACAAATTTAAACACTTTCTTTGTTGTCTATACTAAAATTTGATTTTCAACAGTCCCTTGTTTAAAGACCAACCAAATCACCTAGGAATTCCTCAAATCGTCTTATTTTTATTATTACATTAACTCAAGAAATCTTAATTGTATACAATTTTTCTAACTTATCTGGAGATACAAGACAAGAAAAAGATTTGTTTTTGTCTTGATTCCTTCTTGGATATTCGATTCTGGTTTTGACAAAAATATTGATATTTCTTAGTTTTTAATTTTATATGATTTCTAATAATAATTTCTAAGTCTGATCGCAGTAGTGGCTAATTTTGACGAGCATTCTCATCAGTCTTGCCGTTGCCGACCTCAGAGATTTTCCCTGTTAGGAATTATTGAAAAAAAAAGAAAAAAAAAGAATTAAAAATAAATATTTCTGTGAAATATATATTTGGCTAAACATAATAATTTACGCAATCCCTCGGCAGAAACACGTTAATCTTCAACGATTCTTTCCACAAAACAACAGTTGATATTGTTCGATTCCTTTCTTAAAAATGGATCAAATTGTCTTAGGTATTTTAACACTAGTTAGTAAATACCTCAAACTCCTTATGTTAATAATTATCTCTTTGAAATACCATAATTCCTAGCTTAGATAAGAGCCAAGTTGTCTGGGAATAGTTAAAATTTTAGGCTAAGACGGTCTAACGCTTAGTCAACCATAAAATAATAATTTTTTGGATACGAAAAATTCAGTAATTATTTATTAATTTTGCTACAATATTATTATTTTTCAAAAATACTACAACTATTGCCGAGCTTTACATATTTTTTTAGAAGACCCCAAAAACCTTTTTCATTGAATAAATTAAATCGACTTTATGATCAGTCTGTAAGAGCAGAATTATGTAAGTTGTTGCAGTCCCACAAACCTGACAAAAAAACAATTTATAAAAATGAAAAAAATATTTCTAATGCGATACCGATGTAAAAATTGGTAAATCAATTAGAAACATGCTACCAGCGTAAATATGTAAACGTTCGTGAAGTAACTGAAGACCAAACGCATTTATCTAAAAATAATGTAATTTTGATTTTAATACAATTGTAATTAGGCAGATACCTCCTTCACAAGTGATTTATTTTTCGAATGCGCCACTGCATATTTCCCCAACTTTTGTCTCAACTCAATCGACTAAAACAACCAATGTAAAAAATTTAAACAAACATTCATAACTTACCCTAAACATGCATTTGTGACAAGAAAAAGTCAACGCCATTTTTTCAGTCACAAAAACGATGATCCAAATTGCTGACGCAATGGAATATTTGAGATACGGACTGTTGTTATAAACGGCACATATAATACTAAAACTTTGAAACGTGATAATGACAAAAGCCACAGTAAACGAGAATAAAACTTGTGCTGCAAAAATTTTAGTCGAGAGTTGTAACAAATTGTAGATTTCTTGATGCAACTTCATTATTTCTGTCAAGGGAATTTGTCGATAGGACGGTTTGTAAATGAGCAAGTCCTCGGTTTTTTTCATCACATTTTCAGCCATGTTGGTTATTATTTGAATTGCAGTCATAAAGGAGCAAGTGGATGAAATGTAATGCAAAACAGCCAAATATAGAAGTCCGTAAGTAATAAATCCTTGAATCCGATTTCGGAACACTTGAGTAGTCAATAGATAAATTAAATAGATGGTAAAAGTAGTAAATCCACTCAGGAGAACTTTGGTCGAAAAATACTTGATATTTGTATATTTCAGTTTAATACCAATTCTTTGCATTCTTGTATCAACTGTGTAAATTCTGTACAAAAACTGAGTCATTACTTGTCGCTGAACTCTTGAATAAATCACATTCGTTGAAATTAATCCACTCACGATAACAAAATACACCGTAGTCATAAATTTCACCAAGGGACTACTGTTAAAATCGTAAAAATCCATAAACGAATAACGGTAATAAATGAACGAAATGATAAGAAATAGAATGAGAATTGTGAAATAATCATAAACTCGTCGATGACTTATTTGCAGGTTCCCTCTGATTTCGGTTATTTTAATTGGAGCACAACCGATAAGCAATTGGCCAATATAACACGGATATAAACTTGTGATGATATTTCTGGCAGACATGGCTAAGAAATAAGCTCGAAAGAATTAATTTAAACTTTATTATTTGCGTAGGTGGGACAATTGCATTTAACCTTGGCCAAGTAATTACTAGAAATTGTCACAAATGGGAATCGATGAAGCTATAAACTATATTTACCTACAATTACTTTGAATCGTTTTTTTAACCATTCATTTCACATTGCTCCAACTAAAAATAGCAAGTATAGGAAATGAAATGGATTTAGCTTTTTTCAAAACTACTGATGTGTTAAGCTGTCATTTTATAAGTGTAATGCGTACGTCATCATTGACTTATCAATACCACTGAGACAGGTAAGGTCAGGCCAGGTCAGGTCCCTTCTCCTCTCTTCTACTTTTCCCTTATAATTTTCTTCTCTTTTAATTCTCTTCTCTTCTAATTCTCTTCCCTTCTGTTCTATCCTCTTCTCTTCTTTTAATTCTTCTTAGATTTTTGCGGCGAAGTGTATTTCTCTGAAACGTCGTTTACCATACTAGGGCAAAAAGTTCGACATCATTGTGCTCGGTGTGAAAAACTCTACAAAATGCAATTACATCCACAGCAATATCGCTCAAAAATCAAGCACATAACACCTATTACCTCTTTAAATATTTTACATTCTTTTTTATCACCCTGTATAAATTTTGTCTATTTTTGCAATGGTATCAAATAAAAAATTACAGTTCTAGAGTTATTGGTGGATATTTCCTCTCAGTATGAGAAATGTTGTAAATTTTAAAAATGGAACCAAGTGAAGTTTTTTGCACTTCTATATGTCTTCGATACACAGACAATTACATAAAACGTTCATGGGGCGAGTTAGAAATAAACTGATTTTCTTGGACATTTCTAAGGTAAAAATAAAAAATACTGGTACCGACATTGAAGGTACACTCAGAAAAGTTAAAAATGTCGTGTCCATAAACCCACCCTCATTACTCGGGTCCTCCTACCCAACCGCATTTGTAAATCATCTGCGAGGGGATTTGCATTTGCATTGAGTTTCAACATCTGTTTATTTTAAATATCTCCTGCCGTTTTTAGAACGCGTTTGTTCACAATTAAAATTCAATTCGCTTTCTGGAAATTGACCGTCAGGGTCGATTTATTTATTATTATTGTTAGCGTCATTAAAATTTAATCCACGATTAAGCAAATTAGACATTAAGTTGCAATTTAAAATGCATTGACAAATGTCAACTTAATTGCGATTTAAATTTGATTGCAGTTAAAATTAAAAATTAAAGGCGAGTTTACAGAAAGCGAAATTAAAATTTAATTCCAAATTAAACTAATTCCACATTAAGGGTCGGCTTACAGAAAGCGGCGAAATTAAAATATAATATAAGATTAAACTAATTAGAATTAAGTTGCCATTTCAAATGAATTGACAAAACGTCAAATTAATCACAAATTAAATTTTAGTTGCAATTAAAATTTTCTGTAAACCAACCCTAAATATTACTAAAACAATAGTTTAATCAAAAATATGAATCAATTGAATCAAAACAGTGTCTATTATTTTATTCGTGTTTCTTTTAATTCGCAATTAATTTCGCGTTTGTTATTGCAACTAACTGGCAACTTAATTTAGTTTAATCCTGAATTAAACTTTAATTCGCTGTCTGGAAACATGGCCCTAAATATTATTTTAAAACAATAGTTTAACGAAAAAGATGAATAAAATGAATCAAAACTACAAATAATTATTCGTAATACAATACGAATACAAATATTATTCATAATGGCAATAGCAGAGTGAATAAAGTGTTGCTATAAACATTTTATTCAATCTCCAAATGAATAGTCCCATTCATTATCTATTTTTATCAATGAAAAGGAAATAAGATTTTCAAATCGTAATTTATGATTCTTCGAAAGTGTGATTCTCAGGTAAAAGTGCAGAAGGTGATCTGTATTTCAAGAACTATTAGTATTCGGCTTATAAGTGAAAGTAACAAACAACTCTTTACAGTATTTTATTATTGTGTTTGTTTATTATTATTTATATTTATAGCAACACATTATTCACATTGCTACTGCCAACACGAACATTTGATTAATATTTTTGATTAAACTATTGTTTTAGTAATATTTTAATATTTTGATTCCCTTTTGATTAAAGTTAAGATTTAATATATAAAATGAGCATTTAGGAATTGGAAAAAGTAAATTTTAATCTAAATTTTGAGTTAAGTTTTCATTTAAAAATTGAATTAAACAAAAACTTTCACAAATTATATCAACAAGTAGCTCTTGCATAGTCCTATTCATTATCTATTTTTATCAATGAAGAGGAAGTGGGATTTTCAAAACGTAATTGATGATTCTTCGAAACTCTGAATCCCAGGTAAAAGTGTTGAAGGTGGTGTGAATTTCAAGAACAATTAATATTCGGCTTCTAGGTGAAAGTAGCAATCAACCCTTTACAAGATTTTATTACTTTGTTAGTTTATTATTATTTTTATTTATTGCAACCTTTTATTCACATTGCTACTGCCAACACGAATAAAATAATAGACACTGCTTTGATTTTTTTGTATTATTTTGGCGTTGAGTTGAGTAGTCTGCGGCTAGACTTCGCCCCGCAGAATTTGAATATTTATTTTTATTTATTTTTTCTTCAATAAAGGCTTATTGTTATTATTATTATTATTATTACTCATTTGATTCATACTTTTGATTAAACTATTGTTTTAATAATATTTAGAACCGATTTACAGAATATTTTAATTGTAATGAAATTCTAATCGCGATTAATTTGTCGTTTGTTAATGCATCTTAAATGCCAACTTAATGTCAAATTAATTTAATCGTTGATTAAATTTTAATGACTCTCATTGAGGTCAGTTTCCAAAAAGCGAATTAAAATTTTATTCCGAATTAAACTTAATTAAGTTGTCATTAGATTGCATTAACAAACGCGGAATTAATCCCGAAGTCAAATTTAATTGCCAACAAATGCATTCTAAAAACGGGCGTAGATATTTAAAATAAACTAATGTTAAACTCAATGCAAATGCATCTTTATCACTTTCCATTTGCAGATGATTTACAACTGCGGTTAGGTAGGAGGACCCGAGTAATGAGGGTCGGTTTATGGACACGACATTTTTAACTTTTCTAAGTGTACTTCCTAATCGTATTTTTTTTAATAAAACAATTATTAGTTTATTCCCGATTATCTACTTTTTTATATATAGTTTAGGTAGATAAGCTACTCATTTTCTTTGCAGTAAGATCCACATAAGACTTTTGCTTGAAGAAGAGATGGTTAAATTGCTTAAGTTTATGTTATACACTAAAAGCATTTGATCTAAAAGTCTTACATTTTTGCTGAGTCATGTATGAAAAGATCTTTAGAAAAGCTAATTTTTTAATTAGGCTTGTACTCGATGCAAAGTATATAAAAAAATATTGGTGTGAATTAAAACATCACGATTTGATAACATGTTGGCATCAAAGGTATTTTTTTATTCATCGTCTTCAATAATAAAAGAAAATGTTGGATTCCAATTTATGTAAGAAACCTGTATTAGGCGGTGATAAGTCCACATCTTTCCGTTAGAGAGCGCAACATGTTCGTCATGCCCATAGGTGTACTATAGAATGCAAACTCCCTATAAATCTTTGGTTGTTGAAAACAGCGCCATCTGTTGGCTTGTGGACGGTGCTAATCCTTGCCCTGCTAGATTTATTGGCTATAATGTAGCTGCTCATTTTCTATTATTTATGATTGAAATAATTATAAAAGATTGTTATCATTTATAAACATTTATTTTTAACCTTTTTTTATACATTTCGACTGCATTGATAAATATTTTGTTTCTATAAATTACATTTCTAGTGTCCTTACCACTTAAAATTAAATTGATTTCTTTAATAAAAGTAAATATGGTTAATGTTACTACCTTGTTAATTATTTCACGTTCATGTTCAAATTTGTGTACACAATCGAAAGGAAATTTAACGTGCTGTGAAACTACGACAAGAATTTTCTTTTTAATGTTATTAACTGAACTAATATTGCTTAAAACTATTTTCGAAATATTATAAATTTTGTTGATATTTTTAACGAAATTTATGTTACAGTAATTCAGTCTTCTACTATTGTGATCATATTCTCTCTCATTAGTTAAACCGTAACAAATTTCATTATTTGGGTCCATTTTAAAATGTGTGACTTACACTGTTCACATTTCAATTTTTTTAAGGTTCTACTGACCCAACCCGAAACGTAGCCAATCACAGATTGATGTAGTTTTTTTTTAGTGCAAGTTCTGGAAGTGTAGTAATATACTTGTTGTAATTAAATATTTCATAGTCTTCTTCATTTCTGATCTCGTCACTCTTGTGCATTTTGACAATCAATCCTTTCAGATTAAATAAATCAACAGCATTTGTCTTTTCGCAATTTGTCCCAACAAATTTCACTCC
Organism: Tribolium freemani; assembly: GCA_939628115.1. NCBI lineage: Eukaryota > Metazoa > Arthropoda > Insecta > Coleoptera > Tenebrionidae > Tribolium > Tribolium freemani. The sequence continues at coordinate 4,029,951 of OW626793.1, forward strand.
AGAAAAATCTCGAACTAACAAAGATTTAAAACTTTCCATGAATTGAATAGCTGTTGGGTTATTTGCTCTAAATCTTTGACTTCGAATTCTACCAAAGTAGTTTTCAATTACATCTTGATTTAAAGAGCGTGGTAAGAAAAATTTAACTTTGGACGAATTGACTAACACTTCATATAAATCCAATAAACCTTCTAATGTTCTTATCCAATTTTTCAATGAAGGAGGCACGACTTTTTTACCAACCGCATCAATAAAATACATATTCGTTAAATTTTGAATTGCTTCTTTCCAAAATTCTGTGTGCCAAGAGTTTTTATACACACCACCAGATAATTTTTTTCCAAAACGAGATCGAAGCGTTCCCCCATAAACGCTGTCAAAAAGTGTATCAAAAATTTTTATAATTTTTGCCGTCTGCAGTGCGCTCTCATCCAAGGTATTATCATCTATCAAAATACATATATGAAATATTTAATAATAATTTATTTTAACTTACCACATTTAACTAAAGAAGCTATTGTTGAAGCCATAGAGTGACTTAAAACTTGACTCGCATAACAAACTTTCATTTTTTTTATTTTATTTGGAATGACATGATAATCGGTAATTTTTTGCAAAGCTCTCAGTTCGCCACAAGCTTCATCGCTTTTATAAACGTCAACAATATGATCCCATTTAGTAACTAGAATTTCTTCGTTTTTTGCCCAAACCAAATTTTTATTTAACATATTATTCCTTATGCCTTTTAACAGATGTGGAGGGTCATACAACGGAATGATTTCTTGATCGTCAATTATAATTCTTTTTTTTTACTTCTAGTCCATTTTCAATATAAATTTTATTCGATTCCTTTAACAACAAATTTACAGCTGATTGATTTGGTTGACCCTGGTCACAAATTGTTGCAACAATTTTCAGACCGCACTTGTAAACTTCTCTTACAAGAGACTTGATTATTTCAATTAATATTGCGGATTTGGTACTGGAAAATGAGTAGGCAAAATATATTGGTTGTTGCCATTTTTTGAACAATCCTCGCAGATAAAACACCAAGACATGGTCTGCGATTTGCAAACTTTGCACTCTTCCAAAATTCTCAAAACCATAAAATTTGTCGGACGACTTGTCATAATCCACATGAGGCGCAATAGACATTTCATCGAAAATCAAAGTACAAAATTTATCCCTCTCATTTAATTTTGCAGCTGCTTCCTTTAAATTTTCAAACACTACTTTGTTTATACCAGGATTAATCGGAATTTTATTCAACATTTCCATAATTGTTTGACGAGATGGTAAGGCAAAAATATTTCTTAATTTAGAATAACATCTTCCAGACATCATTGCGAAAATTTTTTCATCTTCCGTGTATCTGCGACCTTTAGGTTTAAAATTTCTTTTTCTTAACTGGGATAAACAAAAATTTATTGCATCTTTCCTCAAAACGTTACTGGTCAATTTTATTTCAAGTTTTTCATACAGCTTCAAGCGTTTGCGATAAGAAGCTGTCCTGATTTTACTCCTCCGCGCGTTGCGCATAAGCTTTTTAACCTTAGAACATTCACCAGAGTCAATTTTATATCTTTTTTCAACAGCTTTACCTTAAAACGTTAAATTAAGTTTAATTGTTAAACGATAAAATAATTTCAGATTCTTAAGGGAAGACGTACGTTGTTCCGGGTCAACAAGAAAAGGATCTGCTGTTCCACTTTCTACAATTTGTGCAAAATTTATTTTAGAAAAACAAAAAAGTCTAATTTTACCATGAGCTGCACCACAAACGAAATTAGTATTTTTATAAAATTTGGATGTTCCCTCAGATGTTCCTTCCAAAGCATGCAGATCTGTTCGAATGTTGGGAAGGGGAATAGAGATTTCGGACGTACAAATTTCTAGAAACCTTTAAGATTTAAATTTTGTTTAACATAATATCTGATATTTACCATTAGCTGATAGTAAACTGGGTACAGCGGTCGTTAAAAGTCTTTTATTGCTACCATAATCAGATTTTTTAAAATGCAAATCACAAACCGTGTGGTTATTATAAATTTTGATTGGATCCAGCTTCATTAGAAAAGGGTCTCCAGTTCGCTTTAGCCATTCTTTGAAGCGGTCCCCATATTTTAGTGGATTTGGGAATCTGTGGCGCTTAATGCTACCAGAATTGTAACACTTTTTTATGCTGCAAAGCTTCATGGTAATACAATTCAAATTAAATTGAAGTCGATTAAATTATGTGACATTTATGATTTGTATTTTTTTGTTTCCAAGCAATTTTGAAAAAACTGACAAGAGCTACTACAATGACCTCTTCCGGCTAGTGGACGGTGCACCACTAGCCAAGGCGCAAACCGAGTCACAATTTCAGGCCAACTTTGCATTCTATACATTTATGTTACCTATGGTCATGCCACGACCAACTGCATCAATCTCCGCTTGCTTCGCTTCTCTTCGATACGGCCATACCGCTCGGTAAAAAAACTGTTCCGATCTAGTAACCGAGATGGCGTTCGGCACGTGCTGCCCCCAAATTATTTGAACTTGTCAAATTTGAAGGTGTCAAATAATTTGAATCAAAACGAGTGTTACCCCCGCCGTATAATGGGAAAGAAATGTGTTATTTGTGGAAAGGAGGCTGCTTTTCGTCTGTACCGTCGTCTGCGACGATTTGTATGAATATTATTTTTCAAGAAATGAGTAGATGACACTAATGACACTTACAAGACAGGTAAATTATAACCTCGAAGCACCACTCTGACTTCTGACCTGACATCATTTTAATTCACATACTTGTCACTTGGGTGCTCTGCCTGCCGAACTTTCGTTTCCAAGGTCAAGAATTTGGTTTCTTATGGACAAATCGACAAGCGGTATGGCCGTATCGGAGAGAAGCGAAGCAAACGGAGATTGATACAGTTGGTCGTGGTCATGCCACCAATCTCCGCTTGCTTCGCTTCTCTCCGATACGGCCATACCACTTGTCGATTTGTCCATAAGAAACCAAATTCTTGACCTTGGAAATGAAAGTTCGGCAGGCAGAGCACCCAAGTGACAAGTATGTGAATTAAAATGATGTCAGACGTCAGGTAAGAACTCAGAGTGGTGCTTCGAGGTTATAATTTACCTGTCTTGTTAGTGTCATTAGTGTCATCTACTCATCTCTTGAAAAATAAAATTCATACAAATCGTCGCAGACGACGGTACAAACGAAAAGAAGCCTCCTTTCCACAAATCACACATTTCTTTCCCATTATACGGTGGGGTAACACTTGTTTTGATTCAAATTATTTGACACCTTCAAATTTGACACCTTCAAATTTGACAAGTTCAAATAATTTGGGGGCAGCACGTGCCGAACGCCATCTCGGTTACTAGATCGGAACAGTTTTTTAACCGAGCGGTATGGCCGTATCGAAGAGAAGCGAGAGAAGCGAAGCAAGCGGAGATTGATACAGTTGGTCGTAGCATGACCAACGGACCGATACGGCCATACCGCTTGTCGATTTGTCCATAAGAAACCAAATTCTTGACCTTGGAAACGAAAGTTCGGCAGGTAGAGCACCCAAGTGACAAGTATATGAATTAAAATTATGTCAGACGTCAGGTCAGAAGTTAGAGTGGTGCTTCGAGGTTATAATTTACCTGTCTTGTTAGTGTCATTAGTGTCATCTAATTCGAAAAATATTTTTTTTGAATTTGCCACCTTCAAATTTGACAAGTTCAAATAATTTGGGGGCAGCACGTGCCGAACGCCATCTCGGTTACTAGAGGGGTTTTCGATTTGTACATACTACAACCTACCGCTTCATACTACAACATAGGTACTATGCGTATTCGATTTGTAACGATGACGTCACGGTATCTTCCAGTACGTGAACACGAAGATACTAGCCTCAGAGCCTGGTACGTGCTCTGTCCTTGTTTAGCGGTATATGGTAAGAATCAGCTGTTTAACGTTTGACAGCACATCCTAACCTCTGATCTGTGTCTATCATCCAAAATAGAGAAATTTAAAAAACAATGCGACATTTGTTTGTAACAAAATGTAGTAAAAATGATTCGGTATTAATGTATTTCTATAATAAGTGAGTGAACAGTGAAAAATTTTGCCTGCTGAAACATTTCACATAATAATAAAGAATTCATTCACATCCCGTTTTCGTTTGATTTTGGAATATTTATTGTCTAAATAAAAGTTTAAAAGTTATCGTTGGATTCGTTGGGGAAATTTCGATGGCAAGAGGCGGGGGATGTTCAAATGTTCAATATGACCAACCAAAGACAACACAAACCACGATAAATTCCCTAGGTTTTAAATTTAGCGCTTTGTACACATATACCGTGACGTCATCATTCTCAACATACCGCGTATGTTCGTGTATATTGTAGTATGTACAAATCGAAAATCCCTTTTACCTTTTTCACACCACGTGACGCTAGTTGGCAAGTCCGGCAACCTTCACTTTGCTTCCTCTCAGTTTCTTTCCCACTCGTTTCGTGCATTTCAATATTAACAAAATGATGCCCGCTCACGACATTGTGTGTTGCTTACTAGAAACAAACACCTTTTACAAATTGGCGCCAAATCGACAAAGAAGACTTCCTAAAATCTGAAAAACCCATGCCTTCATTAACACAAATTCGAAAAGAGAAGGATAAAGTAGTCAGCAAAAGAAATTTCAACAAAGCACTATATTTTGAATTCGATTGAGTGTCTGGTAGTTTCTACAGGAAGAAACTTTTCTGCATTCATTGCATAATAAACGAGGAAAAAAATGTGTGGGCCAGAGATGGCCATCTCAACTTGAAATACACCAGACGTGATTTAATGAAACATGTACAGTCGGCCTCCCATTTGCAGGCCACATTGGCCTTTGCCAAAATGAAAAACCGGTTGTTGGGAACTAATGAAGTCAAAGGAAATCTTCCACTATTGAATGCCGAGCAGCTGGAGAATATACAACTAAATAGACGAATTATGCAACTTGCAATTCGGACATTTGTGCAAGGTGAGTGTCAAAATGATAATAATGTTGCAAAATTTTACATTTCTATTCCTTATCAATAAAAATCGTTGAAACATTCAAGTCAAAAGATATCAATATTTTTTCTACTCCCAATGGGTCATGTTCATAAAAATTAGCATCTACTTATAAGCAAATACTTATACGTATTAGCATTTACTTATAAGTATTAGTTGAACCTAAAAGTAAATACTTGCATCCATATTCATAAAAAAATGCTTATTCTTATGAGCAAATACTTACCTACATCATATAAGTATTTACTAATATGCTTGCTTAGTTACAGCCAGATTTGTCAAATATCGACAATTATTTCTAGTTTGACGTTCAAAATTAAATCAGCCTCATTGTGGAGTTCTTAGCTAGATTTTTGGAGTACCAGGTCGCCCAGCTTGAAAATATGAAACATAACCATTTCATGATTTTCTAAGCGTTTCCAGCCTAAATTTTTCAATTTTATTTCGACTTTTTGACCCAGAGGCAAACAAAATGCGCCGAAATCGGCCAATAATCGCCTAAAAACTTCGAACAAGCTCAATATTATTAATTAACACCGACAATTTTCGAGTTAACATCCTCAAAAAGTTTGTTCAGCGGAGGAGCGTGGCAACGCTGAAATTATGTTCCGACAAAGCCGTACACATTATAAAATTGCAAGCTGAAGGTGCGCGCAGGCAAAACAGCAATGGGCTAAAACGGTGTGCCTTTAAAACCTTGTGGAACTAAAATAATAAATAAGTGAAAACGAAATCGACTAAAATAGTGCATTTATAAAAAAGTACACAACAAAACGTTGCATTGCCAAAATCGGAAATCCCTATAAAGTTGCAGTACTAAAATCAGACTTTTCTAAAATGCTGCAAACTAAAATGATACAGAGTCAGCTATGTTTAGTTCAACTACAACCGCATAGATGTCGCTACAGATGCTATCTAAATACCGAAAAACAAAAAATTTCTATTTATTTTATTTTTACAAATTTGAAAACCTCTGCGGAAGAAGGGGATGTGTAACAAAATGTAAATTTTACAGGAAAGACAAAAAATTTTTTTTCAAGGTGTAGGTTTCAATACATAAATACCGAAAAGATTGTTGAGAATTGATGTAGTACAAGTTGCATACTTTTTTAGACCTGGTTTCGGTGATAGCTGTCAATTATCCGACAGGCATCCGACCTTCACCTTGGGGTGTCTCATCTCTTCTCATAAAATGCAAATAATGTAAACCAAACTGAATTCTACTATCGCCGACCAATTTGTCTTATTTCAAAGACTCAAGCAACAATTCAACAAAGTGAAAGATAAGGGACCCATACATAGGAGTATTTATTTAATTTTTACCAATTTTATTCCGCAACGTCATCAGGTGCGATGTCTTAATAATCATTATTTGACGGAACATTTTACGAAAATTTTTAGGATAGCAGGAAGCAAATTCGGGACCGTATATTTGCCAATTTCACAAATTTCAAGGGGCGTTCAGGCAAAATTACCTTCATCATCAGACATACTCGTGTTTTTTGACAAAATTTGGATAAAACAAAAATTTTAAATCAATTTTTCACTTTAAAAACTGAAACATTACCAATCGTCACAAAAATCCCTAAATCGATTAAAATAACAACTTTTGTTTAAAAACGGCAAAAAGTCAGCAAACTACAAAAAATAGTATAAAAAACAAGTTTTATAAGACCTGGAAGCACTCATTCTGTCAAAAAACTTGTGGTTAACGCCTATCTTTTTTGAAACTTGAATTCGTGCTTTAAGAATGGTTTTACGAAACTTGTTTTTTAATATACTATTATGCACTTGAAAAAACTAACAGCTAATGTAACTTATAGTTTTAAAGGCATTGGCAACTTAATTTACCTGTTATATGGTTTAACGGAAATTGAACAAATCGTTTGTTTTATACCAGTACATTCGGTTCACTTTCATAAAAACCATTGTGGTGGAAATTCGGTACTCTTGACATTAACTTTTATATGAGTTGTCATGTGTAACATAATTGCCTATATTATAATTAAATATTGTTGACAAGTAATTTGTGTTATTTATTTTAACGTATTTTTTCGGGAAAATGAACTTTCGGTCGTACCGATTGGCGTGCGCAACCCTCACTTGTATTCTGTCAATTGTTCGAAACAAGGGAACAAAGGATTTCTTTTTGAATTGAGTGCGGTAGCGTGAGGACGTAAAAAATTAGGTGAGTTGTTTCTCACAGAGTATTTACCGTTAATATTTAATTATAAGTCAATCTGATTATTGCTAAACTCCCTATTTACGCGATAGTAAGGGTTGTAACGCTTTTCAATGTCTTGGTCTTGCCACGTGGTTGTGATGAGAGTGAGGTTAGGCTGGGCTGGCTCTCCGCCCTTCCTATTGCACAAATCTCGACTCTGTGACTGGTTGGTTCTCCACCAGGTCCTAGTGATATTTGGCCTTCCAGCCGATTTCTCCGTGGTACTCCGGGAGTAATCATATGGCTTGGCGCAGCACCTCTTGGCTCTCCAGAGTGCTGGGGATTGAGCATTGAAAGCGCTTCATATTAACACTTTTGGGTCTCCAAAGTGCAGTTTTTCAATATCGAAGTCTTTGAGTAGTACTTGGAATTTTGAGATTGTTTTTAAACGATTGATGCATTCAGTTTCGGGTCGAAACGTACTGTTTATTTATTTATTTCCGCATTCTTGACGTTAACGTAAATACTCAGACCCCATTTTTATTTGTTACAGGTAAAGCGGAGCAGTGATGGTCTATCAACCGCTGATCGGTTAATTAATGAATAAATTAATGTAATAAAATCAAATTTTTTTTTAAAGCTTCGTTTTACAATTTTTCAGATGTGGGATAGACCTACACAGCTCAACTTAAATTGCATTCATAAGTATTCATTATTCATAAGTAAATGAACGATTCAAAACTTTTTAATCAAAATGCGTTACTCATTTATCTGTCGACTTTACCTATTTGCGAAATGATTAAAACAATTTATTGGCGTATGTGTTCTTTCGGCTAACAGCGACTATAAAATGGCACCCACCAGAGGACGGAAAAGACAGGCTCAATCTCGTGCAGAGAGCCCAGTCCCAGTTCATGGTGGACCACCCGATGGGAGTTTAGTGGCACCCGTGACTCCTGTTCAAAGCCCAGACACCACCGGTACTGTTATGGCGGATTTTGTTGAAAACACAAATCGCAGAAACAACACAACAGTAACTGGAGGTGATGCAATCCCTTATTTTGATCCAAGCAATACCGACTTTAACAGCGAGAGATGGTGTAACAAAGTCGACGAGTGCAGAGCTGTATTTCACTGGACCGAAGAAACTACAGTTTATTTTGCCATCACCAAGCTTAAGGGCATGGCTGAAGTTTGGTATCGAAGTCTACCGACAATGATGAGGACCTGGGATGAGTGGAAAATCCAACTGCAAACAGCTTTTCCTACACAGACTGATTATTATTCGATGTTGGAGCGAATGATGGCCAGGAAAAAGAAAATTGATGAAGACTACACGACTTATTACTACAGCAAACTGGCACTCCTAAACGAGTTGGGAATAGCGGGGAAGAATAGCGTTTCATGTATTATTGGCGGTATAACTGACACAATCGTAAAAACCGGTGCTAGAGCAGGTCAGTACCAAACACCTGAATCTTTGCTGCAATACCTATGCAGTGTAACGGAGACTCAATCCTCAACCCAAACCAGTAAGAGTCGACATTTCTCTAATCCAAGGTTCAAACCAAAACCATCATTTGGGAAAAATAATCCAAAATCTTCAAGAGAGTTGATTTGTTTCAAATGCCAGAAACCCGGCCATACAGCTAACGTCTGTTCGGCTCGGAACCGAGAAGTACGCTGTACAATTTGTCGTTCTCATGGACATGTAGCAAGGGACTGTCGGAATAAGACCACGAATAAACCGAGTGAGCAGAAAACCGTAGCGTTGATCGGTAATCCGATATTGGGTGACCCAGGTAATCAAAAGTTCCACAAGGATGTTTTAATAAATGGACAACTTACTCGTGCGTACATCGACTTGGGAAGTTCGTGCACTACCATCACAAATAAAGAAATCGAACGACTAAAAATTACCAAAGTGGATACTACGCAGATTTCCACTTTGCGGGGATATGGCGACGGGACCGTCACTACAATGGGCACCGTGAAAATCACTTTAAAAATAGACGCTGTACAATACGAAATAATCGCTGATGTTGTCTCCGAAGCTGTCCAGAATGTTCCTGTTCTGGTTGGGCGCAACTTTACCGAGCTGACCAATGTGGGCATGTTGAAAGATGATGTGAGTTTGCGTTTCTTTACTCTCCCCCCGATGGAAACGCGTCCAGTACAAACTGGAAAAGTGAAATTATTTGTGGCTAAGGAAACTACAATTCCTCCCATGCATTACGGGCATATGTCCGTCTATAGCGACATTCAAAACGGAGAGGTTTTTGTCGACTATGTAGAACCTGAACACGAATACGAAATACCAAGCATAGTGTTACAACTACGAGAAAACGCACCCGCAAGGCTCCCTGTTATAAATTTCTCCAAAAACGAAATTCGTTTTAAAAAGAACGCGACGATAGCCAGAGGACGAATCTGTTGTGAGGATAAATATGAGCCTACCATTTTGAAAATCTCCAAAACTTCTCAACCAGACCTACCGTTGGACCAGTTAGATGTGGGCAATATCAGATCAGAAACTAAACAACATCTAATAAATATGCTGTCCGAATACCGGGATTGTTTCGCACTTACTGTGAATGAGTTGGGATGCGCCAAAAACGTTGAAATGGATATTCGCCTAGAAGAAGAAAAGCCCTTTACATTCAGGCCGTACCGACTAGCACCTAGCGAGGTTGAAAAAGTTAATGGGATGATTACGGAACTAATACAAGCTGAAATTATTCAGGAATCGCAATCAAATTACGCTTCACCCATTGTGCTGGTCCAGAAGAAAAATGGAGAGAAAAGACTTTGTATTGACTACCGCAAGTTGAATTCCTTGACGGTCAAAGAGAGTCATCCTCTCCCCAGAATTAGTGACCAAATCGATCGGCTGCAAGGTGCTAAGTACTTCACTAGTCTCGATTTGAAATCTGGGTATTATCAAATACCTATCAGCGAGAATTCCCGTCACTACACTTCCTTTGTGACACCAAGCGGACAGTACGAGTACCTGCGTATGCCATTTGGATTGACAAATGCACCCCGAGTTTTCCAGCGTTTTATGAATAACCTGCTTAGACCTGTTTCTAAAATTGCTGCTGTGTACTTAGACGACGTTCTACTGCATTCAAATACCGAAGAACAAGCATTATGTGACTTGAGGGAAGTGTTGGACGTCTTAAGAGCGGAGGGCTTGACTTTAAACTTCCAAAAGTGTGCCTTTCTCAAAGAAACTGTCCATTTTCTCGGATTTGAAGTAAGCGACGGAATAATACGCCCTGGTCTTGATAAGATTCAAGCAGTAAAAAATTTTGCCCCTCCGAAAAATATCAAACAAATTAGGCAGTTTATTGGTCTAACAGGATATTTTAGACATTTCGTGAAGAATTACGCACTGATTGCTAGACCATTGACTAATTTTACAAGAAAAGGTGTAGATTGGAAATGGAGCACAGAAGAGAAATTTGCGTTTGATAAACTTAATCAGATTTTGATGACAAGACCAGTGTTATCCATCTATGACCCCACAGCTGTTACAGAGTTACACACGGACGCGAGCTCCTTGGGTGTCGCTGGTATCTTGCTACAATACCAGACGGACGGCAGACTACACCCAATAGCCTATTACAGCAGGCAAACTAACGAACATGAGCGACATTACCATTCGTTCGAACTTGAAACTTTGGCAGTTGTTGAAAGTGTTAAAAAGTTCAGAATTTACTTGCTCGATCTCGAGTTTACGATCGTTACTGACTGTAATGCGCTTAAAGCTACGTCGAACAAGTCCCAACTTATTCCAAGAATTGCCAGGTGGTGGTTGCAACTCTTGGAATTCAGATTTACAGTAAAATACAGAGCAGGCACTCAAATGAGCCACGTCGATGCCTTAAGCCGCAATCCCGATGATCCCAAGGCTTCTAAAGAAGTATTGGCTTTAGATAAAGCGGATTGGGTGCTTGCGGGACAGCTGACGGACCCCAAAATCAAGGAATTACACAACATTTTCTCCAAACCGCCTTCTACGGAATACGAACACAAGGTGCATAAGAATTATGCACTCCGTGAAGAAAGGGTATACCGAAACACGACGAAAGGCTTGCAGTGGGTGGTACCCAAAGGTATGAGGCAACAAGTGGTTAGGGCTGCCCATGACGAACGGGGACACTTCGCCACAGAAAAGACGGTGAGCCGCCTCTCCGACTGCTATTGGTTTCCCAGAATGCGGGACTACGTCTCCGATTATATTGCTTGCTGCATCCCGTGCACAATGAAAAAGAAGCCAACCGGGAAACAAGAGGGCTTTCTTCATCCTATTCCGAAATCGACCAAGCCCTTTGATACGGTCCATTTAGACCATCTGGGACCGTTTCCAAGAAGTAAAAAAGGGAATGTCCACATTATCGCTTGCATTGACGCATCTACTAAATTTCTATTTATGCGTCCTGTAAAGTCAACGAAGACCATTTTCGTTGTTAATTTCCTCAACGAACTCTACGTGACCTATGGAAAACCAAGAGTGATTATTACCGACCAAGGAAGTTGTTTCACTGCAGCGAAGTTTAGAGAACATTGCGACCAAAACCAAGTCAGACATGTTAAGGTCGCGGTAGCAACTCCCAGAGCCAATGGGCAAGTAGAACGGCTCAACCGAAGCATTCTATCGGTGTTGATGACGGGAACCTTAGAGGACAACCTATGGGACCAAAATGTGCCAATGGCCCAATTTGCTATCAATAACGCGGTGAACGCTTCGACTGGAAGAACCCCAAGCGAATTGATGTTGGGGTACAAACCACGGCACGGTAGTGACTCGCACTTGAGAGATGAGGTGCAGAAGATCCCAGCGGTTGTGGACGACCTTATCAAACTGCGTTCGGAAGCCTCTGAGAAGGTGGTCCAGGTGCAGAAACGGCAAAAAGTACTCTTCGACAGCAAAAGGAAACCACCTAGAGAGTACAAAGTCGGTGATGTGGTAGTGGTCCGGAAAGGGGAAGCATCGACGGGTGAAAGCCGGAAATTGATGACTCCATTTAGCCAGCCTATGATTGTAAAGGCAGTATTGCCAAATGATCGGTACTTAGTCACGGACATGCCCAGCTCACACCGGACCCGGAGGAAAGCTATCTATGAGCGTGTCATCGCCGTGGACAGGACGAAACCATGGACCAAACCTGGAGGAGTTTCAGACGAGTCCGATGGTTCTAACGAAGACGATCAATGTGAACCTTGAGCCGCAGTCGTCTCGGGTCGAGCCGATTCTCAGGTTGGCCGAATGTAACATAATTGCCTATATTGTAATTAAATATTGTTGACAAGTAATTTGTGTTATTTATTTGAACGTATTCTTTCGGGAAAATGAACTTTCGGTCGTACCGATTGGCGTGCGCAACCCTCACTTGTATTCTGTCAATTGTTCGAAACAAGGGAACAAAGGATTTCTTTTTGAATTGAGTGCGGAAGCGTGAGGACGTAAAAAATTAGGTGAGTTGTTTCTCACAGAGTATTTACCGTTAATATTTAATTATAAGTCAATCTGATTATTGCTAAACTCCCTATTTACGCGATAGTAAGGGTTGTAACGCTTTTCAATGTCTTGGTCTTGCCACGTGGTTGTGATGAGAGTGAGGTAAGGCTGGGCTGGCTCTCCGCCCTTCCTATTGCACAAATCTCGACTCTGTGACTGGTTGGTTCTCCACCAGGTCCTAGTGATATTTGGCCTTCCAGCCGATTTCTCCGTGGTACCCGGGAGTAATCATATGGCTTGGCGCAGCACCTCTTGGCTCTCCAGAGTGCTGGGGATTGAGCATTGAAAGCGCTTCATATTAACACTTTTGGGTCTCCAAAGTGCAGTTTTTCAATATCGAAGTCTTTGAGTAGTACTTGGAATTTTGAGATTGTTTTTAAACGATTGATGCATGCAGTTTCGGGTCGAAACGTACTGTTTATTTATTTATTTCCGCATTCTTGACGTTAACGTAAATACTCAGACCCCATTTTTATTTGTTACAGGTAGCGGAGCAGTGATGGTCTATCAACCGCTGATCGGTTAATTAATGAATAAATTAATGTAATAAAATCAATTTTTTTTTTAAAGCTTCGTTTTACACATGGTAACAGGTTAGTTAATTCCACCACAATGATTTTTATGAAAATGAACCGAAAGTAGGTTATTTTCAAATTTTCCTACGATGAAAAAAAAAATAAGCGAGATAATCGCTTCGAAAGAAAGAAATCGTGACGTCATAACGTCGTGGTCTTGAACTACGCAAAAACAGCTGAGGAATTTTTTCAAGTTTTGCTAAACTTTGTCAGTGTCACTTAAAAGTCAAAAACCATTTTATCTTAATATTGTACCAAATGCTCGATAAGCGGTTATGACGTCATAATTTTAACTTAAAATTGAAAAAACTTGAGGTTAGAGAGCAGATACAGAGAAACGATTTTCACGACTGTGATAAGCGTTTTCAGTAGGCTACTATCATTTAAAACAAAGTTGTTTTTTTAAATTGCCAATGTTTTTAATGAGAGATCTAATCATTAATAACTATCTTACATTTTTAACATCCTTATTAAAATAAGTAAAGTAAAGTCCTGGTATAAAGTATAAAATAAGTAAGTAAAATGCGACGTTGGCATTTCCATAGTTTTGAAACTGCTAGTAATAATTGTAATAAATATTCATTTTTTCACTTCTATAAGATACGAAGTCCCAAGATTTGGAGATAGGGCAAAAGCAATGTAAAAGCATCGCCAACTTACATCAAATGTCGCTGCGCTCCATTAAGGCCGTAACAAAACTTCCGAATTTGATTCTCCTAACCTAAAAAATTTCTCCTTACGTAACGCCATCTGTTTATTATCTGACAAACCAATCACTAAATTGATTTCATAAATCGTTTCGCTATTTTCTTCAAAACAAGCAATTTTTGGTATAGTTCTAACTAAATCGTCAGTAGACATATTCTTATTTTACGACAATAATTAATAAGCTAAGTAATTAACGAAAACAGTTTAAAATCCCGTCACACCAAACGTTTATTTGAAACACAACGCGTTTCAACCACAAAGTGGTCATCCTCAGGTGAGAATATAAACAGTTTATATTATGAAATGCGGGTGTAACGGGATTTTAGATTGTGTTTTTGTTAAGAATTCCACGCCAAGGAAATCCAACAAGTAGAAGCTCAATAATGTTCAAAAACCATCGCTAATCATACCAACAGACTAAGGACAGATTGTAAGAATAGTTTTAACACAGGAAATGATCGAGTTCGGTATTTTATTGATGTAAAGTGATTTTTATTACAAAATACAAAAAACAATTCAAAAATAAATTAAACCATAGTTAAACTTCGTTGCAGACGTCTTTCTTGTAAGTATAGTTTTTTTTTTAAAGTAATAAAACGCATCAAATCAAGTTTCCACCACATGCAGTACTTCGATTTGTATCAATAGGACAGCCAAGAGAACAACTTGTGTTCCATATTCTTTAATAACGTTAGTGAGTCTGCTGGTGGATTCAAATTATGTCAGATATTAGCAGAGGCTTAAAAATGATCTTAAGTTTAGTCTAAAATTTAAGAAATCTCTTCCTTACTATTTATACATTTTTGTAAGCTTCCACAACTTCTTCACAGTTATAATTTTTGCATCTTTGTCTTAATGTAAGAAAACAGAAAAATTCAACCAATGAGTATTTACATATTAGTCCATTTTTATTATTTTCTGCAAACTATTGATAATTTTGGAATAATTTTACTTGACGGATACCAAAATTATTGTTCAAATCGTTTTGTTCAAATTTAGGTTTTGGAAATTGTTGTTTTTCCTAGTTTTTCATTACATCCTTGGTTTATTACTAAAAGCCACGTTTTTACACAATCGTACTCAGTTAATTCAAAAATCATATTAAAAGAACGTTCCACATGGGTGCAAATGTTCAAAATCCACTTTTGAGAAGATGAGAACTAGGCCAAATAAGTTTCATTATGGTTATTAACGGTTAAATGGATCATAATCCATTTCAGCGAGGTAAGTGTTATCTCAAAGCAATGTGGACCTGAAAATACCAAATAAATTATCTGCCTTTTCAATGTTTTTCAATTTTTGTGTTCCTACCTTGAATGCTTCTTGCTTTTTACAGTTTAGATAGGTATTTAATCTAATAAATTATCAAATTATACTGACTATTCACTCCTATTTGAAATTTTTTTGACAAACTTTGATTGTCAGTCTAAAGTGTCAATTAAAAATTAAAACTTTTACGGATTATTATGATTGGTCACATATTTTCTTGGTTTTGTTTTTGTTTGCATTTTTTGCCAGCAGCTAGAGCTAGCTAAGGAGAAAATTTTTAGGTTAGGAGAATCAGTCAACGAAGACTTTTGTTACGGCCTTAATGGAGCGCAGTGACATTTGACGTAAGTTGGCGATGGTAAAAGTTTATAAGAGATAACTCACAAACGCTTCAAAATTTTTGAATGGGGTTTTCACGACAATAAAGCATCTACTTTTCTAAAGTCACCTATTGTCGTATAAATCACAAAAATTCATTTGTTAATATTTTTAAAAATTTTTTTTTTTGTTTAAATAGTTATTTATTTAACGAGTTTGAGTGTAAATCAGGTCTTTATTTCACGAGTGGATTTTTAATCGTCGAGTGTTAACGAGACACTTATTCCCGCACAGGGGTCGCTCAAATCGGAATATCACCGAAAATGATTTATAACAGGGTTGAGTTTCTCTGTCTAATAATTTACAACCCCCTCGTAAGCCCATGGTCCCAACTTCAATAAACGTTGTTGGTACCTTTATCTCAAGCAGGTACTTCAGACAGGGCTAGTGGCTTGTTATGAATCGAAATATTCAAAATATTACTCATCGTTCTTTCACGAGGAATTGGTCGTTTCGTTCTGCAATGTTCGATTCAGAAAGGCATCGTACTCATGTATTTTGGAAAAATTGAGAATTTATGCAAATTTTTACTAATCAATAATTACATCTATGCATAAAATTTTTAATCAAATAGATAAAGGGCGATAACTGTTGACAAAATTTGTTACAATATTTCCAAGAATATTTTAATTTTTTTTTCTTTGTGATTGATAAACTAATGATGCAAACTGGGGGAAGAATGTATTCTAATTAAATACTTAAATACTACCTTATTTGACTCTTTAGCTTGATAAATTATGATAATCAGTTTTTATACAAGTTAAAAAAGTATTAAAGCCTTCTCTAATTATAAATTCAAAAGATTACATGGTACTATACCTGATTAGTAATTATTATTATATATCGATATACTTTAATATCACAAAACAGAGTGTGAAAAAATTAAAAAATATTTGCTAAAACTTTTTGTAAACGTTGTACATACTCGCAGGGTTCGAAGCGAATTATAATGACCAATGGCAACCCGTTTGAGAAATGTTATGGAAAATAATGTTCTACTTTGTCGAATTTTCGTGTAGTATTTGATCAATAATTTTTTGATTTTTTTTCGATATGTTTCAAAAATTTGTAGGTTTGGTTGAACAGACCTTAATTAAAATAGTATTTTACGTATCAAGTCTGGAAAGTGAGGGTTTACTGGACGAGTAAACAAATACCAGGACGAGTCGAAGACGAGTCCTGGTAGCTTACTAGTAGAGCAGTAGATCACTTTCTGGACGTGATGCGTACTACAACATTTTTTTTTTGCAACCGTGATGAGGATTTATTCCAACTTCATAGTCTCGTTTTTATCGGACTAGTCCGGTAAAATGGTACTTTATTGCCTCATTTTTACCGGACTAGTCCGGGAAAATGGTACTTTCCGGTATGAATATTATGAAAGTAAAATGTTCATTACGGTACGTTTGAAAAAACATATATATTCCTAAGAAGCTCCTTATCATTTTAACTAATTTTTTACATTTGTCAACTTTATAAGAGTTATTTTTTTTAGAATGCTAATAAACTGACGTTTTATACTAATTGAAATGAGTATAAAAACATTTCCTAATCGAATTTCACAAAAATCTTTAATACCTATTCAAAAAAATCAATAGTTACAGCAAAAAATTACTACTAGGGGTCGGCCGACTTACGGAAAGCAAAATTAAAAAATTCAGAACACAATCCCACAGCACAGATTAACCGACCCAGGCAGAATCCAAATTTTAATAATGAATTTGTAAAGGATTTTCAAAATTAATATAAATTCTTTTCTAAAGATCAAGCAGTGGGTACCGAAATCATCTTATTTACTCTAACTTCGCCACAACATATAAAATTATCAATGAGGGGTTGACTCTCCACTACCTGAAGGGACCCGAGGAGATATTTTGCCTTAGGCGACAATTCAGACAGCTCGAATTTGAAGCGACAACTGGTGGCCAGTGCCAGAACTACCAAAAAATTGTTTTTTGAGATAATCTCTAGAACGAACAAACATTTTTAAAAACGGCAAACACCAAATCGTTTCAATCGACTATATCTAGTGAGTTTACAAACTGTCTACAACAAACTTCGTTTCTTTCACAGAGATATCAAACGTATTTTTTTAATTAAAAGTCATATTTTTTCGAAAGTGGGTAATGTCACTAGATATTTTTTTGTGTTTTCAAATGGTTCCAGTGCGACTTGTCTACGTATAATGGTTCTTAAGATTATCTCGATGAAGTGTTGAAAACAAGGATGTTTTGTAATTTTTTTATGTCAATTGTATGTTTGTGTACATTAATGAAATTTGGTAAATCATTAGTTAAAGATGTCAACAGTAACCTATACAAAAATCAAAGTCGTATCTTTTATAGTTTATTAGATATTTGTAGTTGAAGTTGTCCAAAAACAGCACTTTTTCGCAGAACGCCACCTTAAAATTGCTTTAAATCTACTAAAAATAATCTGATGTTTCGTATTGACGGTTGTCAAAACTTCCTTTCATAGGAGAAAAACCGTAAATATTGACAGTGTCGAAGAATAAATAGTTATTTATTGTACAAGTGTTTTAGAAAGCATAGAAACACGAGGGCGTCAGCCCGAGTGTTTAACATTCTTAAGTGGATGGAATATGCGACTAAAACACGAATGCAATACAACGTTTTATCCATAATCACCACATTAACAAAATGGAAATAATCGAAGTTAAATTTTAAATTTTTTCTTTATTTCACTAGTGGTATAAAGTTACTTTATTCCACTAGTGGATAATAACAGTGGAATAAAGTTACTTTATTCCACTAGTGGATAATAGGTCTCTTTATATGCTTCATAAGTGTGGATAAAACTCCAATTATAATGTGATTGTGGATAAATATATTTTTTAACTTTTTAAGACTATAGATTACAACAGTTTGTTTGCGGAAATCCATACAAAATTATTAATTTCATTTTTGTCAAATAGTTTAAGTTACCTCTAATAAACTTTTAAATTTTAAGGCTAACAGTGTATTATTTGTCCTTCACAATAGCTATATTTTACTACCCAGCTAGCAGGTAGCGGACTGCACCCTTGAGAAAAAATGCAAATTTTTGGTAATAATGTAAATCAAGTGTCATAGCAAGATTCTAGATTTTAGTAAAAACAAATGTCTATTGGAATAAAAGTAACATTTGCTGCAATGCTCCTAAATAATTGCGGTTAATCACAATAATTAATGTTCGGATGGCATTCCTTCATAGTTTTCAGTGGTTGATATTTTTTAGGGAGTTGCCACTTCACGCATTTATTTAATAAAATTATAATAATTACAACTAGTCATAATCTTATCAATTACAATTATTATAATTAGCATTTTTTAAATGATTTATTACAATTACAGTTAGTACTTCTCTGTTACAATAATTTTGAAATTATAAATTATTTTTTTTTTGCACGATTGAGCTGTTTGATTGTTTACCACGTCTGTTTCCAAGACAGTACATTGCGTTTACTAGTTGCTACGTCCAAAGTGTCGGTAAGTAATTTTGCCGACGCCTTGGACATAGCAACCGGTGAACATAACCTGCTGTCTTGACAATTATTTTGACTTTATTTAATAAATATTTAAAAAAATGTAAGGTTCGTGCAAAAAACGTGATAAGCATCACGAACGTTATGGATTACCGATCGAAGACAATTGTTATTGCCTGAGATCGGTAAAATCTTCTTACCGATTGAAATTTAATATACTATTTTAGCTCAGAAAATTAATAATAATAATCATTTGAGTAACGTGGTATAGAAATTTTTTTAAAGCTAAATTGTTTCGTAAAAAAATGTTTTACGAATTAATTTTTTTATTGTATATTTTTTCGGATTCTTCGATAAAATTATCCAATTGCAAGTTCAGATAAATTGCAGCAAAAACACAAATGGTGTATTTGATTTTTATAAAAGTTATTATTCTGCAGTATTTTTTTTACCAAAACACAGAACACAGTAACAATTTTTATATTTTGGGTACCTACTCCTATGTATGGGTCGCTTATTTTTCACTTTGTTGAATTGTTGCTTGAATCTTTGAAATATGACAAACTGGTCGGCGATAGTAGAATTCAGTTTGGTTTACATTATTTGCATTATATGAGAAGGGGTGACACACCAAGGTGAAGGTCGGATGCCTGTCGGATAATTGACAGCTATCACTGAACCCAGGTCTAAAAAAAGTATGCAACTTGTACTACATCACGTTACGTTATATGTCAGTATCAAATTATTGAATAATTAGTTATTGTTTGTTAGAAATTGACAAAAACCCTTTCGAGAAGTAAGTAGAGAAGACTTTTGAAGACTTTTCGGCGTGTTTTACGTTGTTTTGTGAGCCGCAGATTGATTTAAACTCTCTCGCCATAATATTGAAAATAACCTTTGTCAGTGGTTGCAAAGCGTCTTGGCGGGCCCCCATGCCAATTCGATAGGGTTACACAAACAGAATAAGGGGCTAGTTCGTTGCTGCTTGCTTAATTCTTTTAAATTCGGTAATTTTGACAATGCCAAAGACAAACTTCAAATTTTCATGACAGTAGTGAGAGCATTGCCAACTGTCAAATTTAGTAACAAACCTTGGTCCGAATATAACAGAATAAAAATCTCTAATCTCCCAATATTACAAAAGTGATCCGACTTTATTTATGTATTGAAATTTACACCTTGAAAAAAATTTTTGTCTCTCCTGTAAAATTTACATTTTGTTACACATCTCCTTCTTCCGTCGAGGTCTTCAACTTTGTAAAAATAAAATAAATAGAAATTTTGTGTTTTTCGATATTTAGATTTAGATAGCATCTGTAGCGACATCTGTGCGGTAGTAGTTGAACTAAACATAGCTGAACCTCGACTGTTATCAGTTTAGTTTGCAGCATTTTATAAAAGTCTGATTTTAGTACTGCAACTTTATAGGGATTTCCGATTTTGACAATGCAACGTTTTGTTGTGTACTTTTTTATAAATGCACTATTTTAGTAGATTTCGTTTTCACTTATTTATTATTTTAGTTCCACAAGGTTTTAAAAACACACCGTTTTAAGCCCATTGCTGTTTTGCCCGCGCGCCCCTTCAGCTTGCAATTTTATAGTTTGTCCGGTTTTACGTTAAGCCACTTTTAGAGGCATACGCGTCTAATTCAGCGCTCATGTGCGGAATTTTGGAAATAGCCTGAAATCCAAAAGAATACTCCGGGGTTGACAAAATTTTAAACAAAATCGTTTGGAGAATCCGAACATCTAAAATTGAGTTTTATTTAAGGCTGATAAATATTCCGAGAAATATTTTTTCTTATAAAATATTCTAATAAAAAATTTTTGTATGTGCAGGTGAACTCTAATTACGTATTCACTCGGGTTTTTCATAGTTCTAAAAAAAGTTTTCCAAATATCGTTGGATTATGATGAGCCCGGAGTTAGCCAAAACGCACTAAAATTGACGAAAAATCATCTGAAAAATCTGAACCTACCGAACTGTGTTACTTACAGCCGACAGTTTTCCGACTATTAACGTAATACAAAAATTGGATTGGCGCTTTCGATAAAAAATTTTAAAATGGTAAATCGGCTTCTGTGTGTCCATCGAGATCATTAAATATTGCACACTTCTGCTGAAAACCGCTACATTTGTATTAATTTATGATCGGCCGCATTTTCTTGCCTAATTTTAAAGGCATTGGCAACTTAAAAAACAACTTTGCCTTAAATGATAGTACTGGAAACGCTTATTACAGTAGTGAAAACCGTTTCTCTGTATCTACTCTCTAACTCGAGTTATTTCGACTTAAATTTGGAATTATGACGTCGTAATCGCCTCTTGAGCATTTGGTCCAATTTTAGGATCAAATAGTTTTTGATTTTTAAATGACTGACAGAGTTTTGATAAACTTAACGAAATTTCTGAGATGTTTTCACGAAGTTTAAGACAAAATTTAGAACAGCAGACTACTAATTTCATAAGTACATACTAATTTCTGTTAGCAACTACTATGTTTTATGGATATGGACAGCAGTAGATACTTATGTTTCTATGATTTTATAAGTATATGCTAATACTACATAAGTATTAGCATTTACTTATCACTACAAAAGTAAATACTTATAATTTTATGAATATGGATATAAGTATCTACTTAAAAAATATAAGTATAAGCATGTACTACTTTTTATGGATATCACCCATTAATTGATTCGTTAAAAATGTATGTCCTATACTTTATAGTATATTATATATAGAGGTACTAAAGTGCAGCATTTAATCCCGGGAGTGGAGTTTGTTGCCTCGAGGGCGAAGCTCGAGGGCAACAACCACTCAAGGGATTTAGGCATTTTAGTCCCAAGGTATATATATGTGGGGACTTGTCGAATAAAATTAGAATAAAAAAATCAAGTGATAGATACACAACGTAGATATAGTATCAGTATGTAAATAGTGAACAATTTATCAAGAAAAATTAAAACAAGACTTTTAAAAAGTTTCTTCAGTTTTTCTTGTATTTTGTGGATAACACATCTACAAATTGGTGACCACGACGAAACCGACGAACTCGACGTATACGACAACCGAGGATGCCTAACGATAACGTAGGAAGTGGAGCTACAACCAATACTCTACCACCGACATCGACTTCAACACCGTCACTCTCAGAGACTGGCCATGTAACTATCGCTGCACTTTCCTTGCCTTCATTTTGGTCATCAAGGCCTGACTTATGGTTTGCGATGGCAGAGGCAAAATTCTGTTTAGCTACACCCAAAATTACGAGGGAAGAAACGAAGTTTTATCACACCCTAACAGCATTGTCTCCTGAGGTAACAACTGAAGTAGCAGACCTAATAACTAGTCCCGATGAGGCAACTCCTTACACAAAGCTAAAAAATGAAATAATCAAACGAATGTCAATGTCAGAAACACAAAAATTAAAGCAATTGCTACAAGGGGAAGAACTAGGATGTAGGAAACCCACTCAATTGCTGAGACATATGAGGAGCCTCGTTGCTGGAACTCACTATGTGAATGAAGAAGTTCTTAAGGAATTATTTCTCCAACAGATGCCGAGCTCGATAAAACCAATGTTAGTATCAATTGAAGTTGATCTTGATAAGATTGCGACTATAGCTGACAAAATATTGGAAGCAACTCCAACAGCAGCCATTTCTACAACTCGTCGTTTCGATGCCAGTGAATCTGCAACAACGAACAATTCATCGCATAATTCAGACATCGTTTCCACATTACTAGAGAAGATCGAGTTACTCGAAAGAAAAATTGAGAAGTTTAGTGTCAAAAATTCTGGAGGTAGGTTTAGAAGTAGAAGTCGCAGTTTATCCAGAGAACCTAACCGAAGCAACAATAATAATCAAAAACCTTATTGCTGGTATCATTTCAAATTTGGTGCTCAAGCTAAACGTTGCTTACAACCGTGTGAATTTTCAAAAAACGCCGATCAAGGGCGGGAGTAACCACAGCTCTCGCCCCTCTCAAAAGTGCGCGTCGCTTATTTGTAAAAGACAAAAACTCAAAAATTAGTTTCTTGGTCGACACAGGTGCAGACTTCAGTATTTTGCCAGTTAAATACCGAGATTTTAATCGAACATACGTACCTCGCTTTAATCTTCAGTCGGCTAGCGGTTCTGTAATAAAAGTGTTCGGAGAAAAAATCATTAATTTAAATTTAGGACTTCGACGCGTTTTTACGTGGACGTTTTTAGTGGCGAATGTTATAGACCCTATTGTTGGTGCGGATTTTTTAGACAATTTCAAGTTATTGGTAGACGTACACAGAAAAAGATTAGTGGACTCGACAACTTCATTAGCGGTGACATGTCCGATTAAAGACTCTTGCGACGTGACCATTCGCGCGGTATTTGAAAATACAAATTCATTGTATCAAGACCTCATCCGGAAATATCCAAATATTTTACGTCCTGCAGTGAGATTAGAAGAACCAAAACACACCGTGCAACACCACATCATTACTCATGGTCCTCCCGTACATCAGAAGCCGCGAAGACTAGCCCCAGACAAGTACGAAGCTGCAAAACAAGTATTCAAGGAAATGATGGATATGGGAGTAATCCAACCATCCTCATCACCGTGGGCCAGTCCTCTTCACATGGTACTCAAGTCAGACAAAAGCTGGAGACCCTGCGGAGACTTTCGCAGCCTTAATGCACAAACAGTCCCTGACAGATACCCCATTCCTCATATTCAAGATTTCACACACAATTTAAAAGGAAAACGTGTATTCTCGTCATTAGATCTCGTCAAGGCTGATCACCAAATTCCTGTTAACCCAGATGATCGTCATAAAACAGCGGTAACAACTCCATTCGGTCTTTTTGAATTTTTAAGAACCCCATTTGGATTAAGAAATGCCGCCCAAACGTTTCAAAGATTCATCGATCAAGTTTTACAAGGACTTACATTCGTATACGCCTACATAGACGATATCCTTATCGCATCATCTACAGAAGAAGAACACATTGGACACCTCAAACAAGTTTTTCAAAGATTAGACCAACACGGTGTGATTGTCAACATTAAAAAGTGTATTTTTGGTGTGTCAGAACTTAAATTTTTGGGTGTCAAAATATCTTCGACTGGTATTATGCCATTGCCCGAAAAAGTCGAAGCAATAAACAAAATACCTTTTCCTGAAACTTCCAAACAATTACAACGATTCTTGGGAATGTATAATTATTATCGAAGGTGGATTCCGAGAGCAGCTGAAACACAAGCACCGTTAAACGCCTTGTTGAATGGTTGTACGAAGAAATGTGTTCCAATCAAGTCAAATGAGGAAGTAGTAACCGCATTCAACAAATGTAAGAAAGACCTTGTCAACGCAACTCGTCTTGTCTATCCAAATCCTCAAGCCCAATTAAGCATTTCAACAGATGCTTCTGACGTGGCCATAGGAGGTGTGTTACAGCAAAAAGACGAAGATTCTGAGAAACCAACAGCCTTCTTCTCTAGAAAGTTGACTCCCACAGAACGAAAATATAGTACCTACGACCGCGAACTTCTAGCAATTCATCAAACAATCCTTCATTTCCGACATTTCCTTGAAGGAAGAGATTTTATCATTTACACTGATCATAAACCACTTGTATTTGCTTTCAAGAAATCACTTGATAAATGCAGCCCACGACAAGCACGACAATTAGACTTAGTATTCCAATATTCCACTGACATACGTCACGTCAAAGGTGATGACAACTGTCCGGCTGATACTCTCTCAAGAATTCAAAGTGTTACAAGATCTAATTTTAACTTATCTACTCTGGCAGAAGTACAACAATCAGATCCGGAGTTGAAAGAATTGCAGCAGAATGAAAAGTATCATTTTCTGCAAGTGCCAGTTCCAGAAACGACAATAAAAGTTTGGTATGAAACTTCGAATGGCAATCGACTCTACGTACCCCAACAGTTTCGAGAGAATATTTTTCATCTAGTGCATGATTTAGCACATCCAGGAGTAAGAAGTTCAACAAAGCAAATAATCAAAAAGTATTTTTGGCCCTCTATGAGAAAAGACACTGCTTCATGGGTCAAAACATGCATCAAATGTCAAAGAGAAAAAATTCAACGACACACACATGCTCCATTTGGTACATTTGTTAATCCTGATGCACGTTTCAGTCACGTTCATGTTGACATCGTTGGACCACTACCTCACTCAGAAGGTAAACAGTATTTGTTGACAATGATTGATAGATTTACAAGGTGGCCTGAAGCTATACCATTATCCGATATTTCTGCTGAATCGTGTGCCAAAGCTTTCTACGAGAATTGGATAGCTCGTTTTGGTGTTCCTACTCAAGTTACGACAGATCGAGGTACTCAATTCGAGTCAGTGCTCTTTCAATCTTTGCAACAATTGATGGGAATTCACAGAATTAGAACAACAGCATATCATCCAATCAGTAATGGCCTAGTTGAAAGATTACATCGTAGACTAAAAGCAGCTCTTAGATGTCATGATGCGACTTGTACTCAAGCCCTACCTATTGTACTTCTTGGCATAAGAAGTGACATAAAAGAAGGTATTGAAGTTTCTGCAGCCGAATTAGTGTACGGAACAACTCTACGCTTACCAGCTGATCTCGTTCATCCGACAAATGTCGTACAACCAACAACAGAATTTGCTCGACAACTGAAGGCAAAAATGGAGAAGATTCATTTTACGAAAACATCCTACCATAGAGAACATCAAATTTACGTTCCTAGAGATCTCTTCTCTGCAAACTACGTATTCGTCCGAGTCGATAAAATTAAGAAATCACTTCAATCACCATACGATGGCCCGTACCAGGTCATTAAAGCAGAGCCGAAGATTTTTACATTGCTGATTCGAGGAAAACACAAAACTGTCTCTATCGACAGGTTGAAACCGGCATACCTTGAAACTTCAGACACCTACACCGACGATAAACATGAATCTACTACCAGTCAAGTCAAAACTCCAAAGATAATGAAATCAGCACCTGAAACTACGAGAGTTACACGTTCAGGAAAAAGAGTCAGTTTTTCAAGAAACCTCGTACAGTGCCAGTGATATTTCGTTCGACCTTCTCACTAGGGGGAGGGTAATGTGGGGACTTGTCGAATAAAATTAGAATAAAAAAATCAAGTGATAGATACACAACGTAGATATAGTAACAGTATGTAAATAGTGAACAATTTATCAAGAAAAATTAAAACAAGACTTTTAAAAAGTTTCTTCAGTTTTTCTTGTATTTTGTGGATAACACATCTACATATACTATTTTTTTGCACTTCAAAAGTATTTATTTTTTGCACTTTCGAGACTAAAATAGATACTTTAGTTTCTGTCTACAGTGACTAAAGTGGGTCATTTATTCCCTAGGGATTAAATTACCCATTTTAGTCCCTGGAGAGTTCATTTATTCCCGATGGAATAAATGACCCACTTTAGTCCCTATAAACAGGGACTGTAAACAATGGGTCATATTCATAAAAATTAGTATTTACTTATAAGCAAATACTTATAAGTATTAGTTGAACCTAAAAGTAAATACTTGCATCCATATTCATAAAAAAAATGCTTATTCTTATGAGCAAATACTTACCTACATCATATAAGTATTTACTAATATGCTTGCTTAGTTACAGCCAGATTTGTCAAACATCGACAATTATTTTTAGTTTGACGTTCAAAACGTAAATCAGCCTCATTGTGGAGTTCTTAGCTAGATTTTTGGAGTGCCAGGTCGCCTAGCTTGGAAACAGAAACATAACCATTACATGATTTTCTAAGCGTTTCCGGCCAAAATTTTTCAAATTTTATTTCCACTTTTTGACCCCGAGTCACACAAAATGCGCCGAAATCGGCTAATAATCGTCTAAAAAATTCGAACAAGCTTAGGATTATTAGCTAACAGCCACAGTTTTCGAGTTATTAACAAAAAAGTTTGTTTAGCGCTCATGGACGGAATTTTGGAAGTAGCTTGAAATCCCCAAGAATACTCCGGAATTGACAAAATTCTAAACAAAATCGTTTGGAGAATCTAAACATTTAAAGTTGAGTTTTTATTTAAAGCTGACAAATATTCCGAGTAATATTTTCTCTAATAAAATATTGTAATAATAATTTTTTGTATCTGCAGGCGAATCTGTAACACTATGTATTTACTCGGGTTTTTCATAGTTCAAAAAAAAGATTTCCAAATATCGTTTGATTATGATGAGCCCGGAGTCAGCCAAAACGCACTAAGATCGACGAAAAATCACCTGAAAAATCTGAACCTACCAAACTCTGTTACTTACAGCCGACAATTTTCCGACTATTAACGTAAAACAAAAATTGGTTTGGCGCTTTCGATAAACATTTTTAAAATGGTAAATCGCCTTTTGTGTGTCCATCGAGATCATTAACTATTGCACACTTTTTGCTGAAAACCGCTACATTTATATGAAATTATGATCGGCCGCGTATTCTTGCTTAATTTTAAAGTTTCTTGAAGTTCTTGGTACGGCAAATATAGCGTCTTTTAGTAAATAGATTTTTCTGCAAAAACATAAGTTTAACGAATAGCAGACTAGTAATTTCATAAGTACAAAATAATTTTTGTTAGTAACTACTATGTGTTATGAATATGGACAGCAGTAGATACTTATGTTTCTATGATTTTATAAGCTTATGCTAATACTACATAAATATTAGCATCTACTTATTACTACAAAAGTAAATACTTATAATTTTATGAATATGGATGTAAGCATCTACTTAAAAAAATATAAGTATAAGCATATACTACTTTTTATAAATATCACCCATTATGTAAATATTATTTTTGCACTTACGGGACTAAAGTATTAGTTCCGTAAGTGCAAAAATAATATTCATTACCATGCAAGTTTGTCATCAATCAAAATGCAGTATGACAACCACGTGATAACTTTATGACC
The DNA here is from genome assembly GCA_939628115.1 of Tribolium freemani. NCBI lineage: Eukaryota > Metazoa > Arthropoda > Insecta > Coleoptera > Tenebrionidae > Tribolium > Tribolium freemani. The sequence continues at coordinate 4,058,040 of OW626793.1, forward strand.
AATGGGAATGTAACATGATTGTTACAATAGTTAGATATTCAAAAATAAATAGACTTTTTGAAAAAAAAAATTATCTATTGGTGTAGGGATTTATACAGGCTGATTCTTTTAGAGCCTGCATAAGAAACTTTTTATTTTCTAATAAGGTAGCTAGAGCTTTAATTATAACTTTGTTTACGATCCAAATCAACCATTCTGAGTTCAACTAAATTATTTTCAAAATTGCTGAACTTCCGGAATGATGAGAAATTGCGACGCCAACTTTGAAATTTTAAATAGTAACCACCTCTTTTTCTTATTAAAGACTAAAATTGTTTCCTTTGTGATGTGCTCCTGTTTCTATTATGTTACACTTCATAACTCGGTAAATCGCCAAAAACAGTTTATTTCTGCAAATAATTTTACAAGTCACACCCATGGTTAGTAGAGACATGGTTGTGCCGTAACTCTGTGGAGGAGTGGGAGAACCGCCATGTTCATACGTCATCAAGATTGCAAACGTGTTGTTAATGCCATATAAATGCATTGTTTACATCGTGTTTTTAAGGTTTTTAATAAAAAATAACGATTGTAAACCAGTGGTGATGACTTTTTTAGTTAATAGTGTTGTTTAGCTTGATATCAGCGCAGTGTGGTGGGCTAACATCACCCACCATTTTGTGTTATTTCATTTTTGGTAAAGAATCACATTTTACAATTGCATTAAATAAGATGAAAAGGATCAAACCAAAAATCGGAACCATGGAGTTTTGCAATTGTTCGAGATGATCTCATTTCATTAGGAAGAAACCCATTTAGGGATATAAAGTTTATCAATTATCCACAGTAATGTAAACATCGCTAAAAGCTTTTGGTCATAAATTCACTGACGAAAGAAGCTTGGAAGCGACCATGAGAATTATTGTTATTGATCAAAGTCCACATGCCATACAAATTCCATGCGCAGATCACGAAAAGTGTGAATAATACGTCATCATTCTAGCAATTATAAATAGGGACTCGCGAATAATTTAGACATTAGATATTCAGCAGATATTCAGAGATAGAGTTGAGAGAATATTTAAATTCTATCAAATTGCTGTAAGTGGTGGTTGACCAGTGCCCAGATTTGGCAGTCCGACTCTGTTAGTTCGCCCGTAGTCTCAGAGGATGAATTGTAAGTTTGATTTGTTGCATTAAAACCCTTTGCTGCTCCAACTCACCCTGCTACACTTACAATGTTTTGCTTATTCGTATCCGATAGAGACACAAAGCGTTTAGCCAGACTAAATGATTTGTTTTTGTAAGATAACTCTCTAAAAAGTCACGGGCCGGGAATGAATTTGAAATTATGAGCGTTGTCAACTTCAAGTACCTCACACTTTTACACCATGAAACTGTGTTTGATTCTTTTCGTTAAATATCACAAACCCCGAGTTAGAAACGAGGATTTTGTTTAATAAATAAATAATTGTAATGCATGGTAGAAATTAATTGAGGAATAAATTAACCAACTAAAAGGGTTGGGATTTTAGCTATTCAAAATTATTCACACAATATTACTGAATAATAAAATTTTGGGCTCGCATCCCATGTACTAATAGTGAACCCTTGAGTTCATAATTTGTCACTGTTAACAAGGTATTTACGAGACGAGCGGAAAACTATGCATTGTAGTTTTGACATTAATGATAATTATAAGTTTTACTTTATCTTCTATGTGTGTAATCTGAAACTGTTCAAGTACTCATTTTTTTTTTCTAAATATATTGTAAAAATAAAAATTCAGACTTATTTTCTGACTGCAAACCCCCTCCAAGGTTGGTTGACCTCGCAACATACCCGAGGATTTCCTACGCACAAAAAAATAATTTTCTCTGTGAGTGGGGCACCGCTCGACCAGGTTCGTTGTTGAATTAAAAATAATTCAAAACTCAACTTGCCCATCACAGCAGATCTCATCCGGTTTTTTAGTCGTCAACGCATATTTATGCACATTAAATACATAAATGCACAATGATTAAAAGACAGGGACACAAAAAGGAGAGGAGACGACTCTAGCACCGCTCGAAAATCAAGAAAAAAACTTCGTAAAATTACAACTTAGGTGTACATAATAATAAATATTTTTTTAACAATTTTTAATTAACACCCAACTATACTTTTAAAAAAAGCTTCAACTCAAACATTCAGATTTTATTAAACAATACTTACAATTACACGCCGCGAAAATATTAATATAGTGTTTTCAGGGTCACCCTAACTAAATGGGCAATAGCCCAGGGGCGCCAGCATGTTGGGGCGGCAATTTTGCTTTCACTATAGGGGCGTATGAATAAAGTGAAATAAATGCTTTTACTTGTAATAGTAAAAGATAGACGTAATTTAAATCTTATGAGAGATAAGGAGATAAAACTATAGTAAAAACTTTTACTACATTTTATTCATACTACCCAATATGTATGTTATGTGAATTTTGCGTTTTTATTTTTTTGTTGGTAATATAAGAATTATTGATTCTTTAGTTTTCGTAAAAGTTTGCTCTCTCCCCATTTTCCCATCTATACATTTTTTTATGAGGGGCGCATTGTTGTTAGTAGCCCAGGGGCGCCAAATATATTAGGACGGCCCTGAGTGTTTTCCACAGTACAAGATAGGTTAAGTAGCGCAACTCATCTGTCCGATGTGGCTACTATCCGTTCAACTTGCGAGTGAGACGACCATAGAGAGAGTACGCTTGATACGCAGATACGCAGCGAGATAGTTGCATTGGGTTTCCATTAAAAAAAGGTTTAAACAATACAAGGAAATAATTTATTATTAAAAAGACTAAATATCTTACATAACTAATGTTTAAATAAATTATTAAATCAATATAAATATATTTTATTATACAAAAGTAAATAAAAAAATACAAGAGGTGTGTTTTTAATGGGTTTTATTGTTTCTGGAGCTTTGACTCTTTTCTTTTTTTAGCAGTTGTTTTTGGTCGGTTGCGTTGCCCTGTTTTGTAATATTGATGAATTCTCATCGTTATGTAATGCAATAAAGCTTTTGATATTACATCTTCTTGATGATCCTCACAAAATGGGAAAATTACTTCACTTGAAGTTTGAAAAAACTCTTCAATTGTTTCGTCAAAAACGTCGACTGAGTGTATGTGTTTCATCAAAGTAAACTCAAGTTTTTTAAAACAATGATATAAGTGCCAGTTTGAATATTTTAAACCACCTCTATCTTTGATTGATGTTAATTTAACAACTCCCGACGAAATAATTTCTGTTTTTTGAAGACATAAAAAGTTTTTGCATTTAGTACATGTTGATTTCGTAAATAACTTTTTTGAAACATATCCTGTAAGGTAATAAATAATGCAATCTGTAGTGTCACAGGTTGGGTCAGTGAAAAGATATTTTCGCCAAAATCATCTGGATCTTCAAGATTTCTAGTTTGCAACAGGGATTCCACATGATGCTTAATTTTTGTCACATGATTGTCGTTTTTTTCTTTATTACAAAAAATGTTTTTAAAGCTTTCAAAATTAAGAATATTATCGGTATCTGATACAGTACAATTTCCGAACTTAGGTGGTTTTAAGAGACTATAAACAGACAGCATCCTGTATAGTTGCAAAAATGTTGTAAAAGTAGGATGGTCGTTTGCTCCTCCAGCTTGTCGGATAACACCAAAAAATCTCTAAAACAGAATCTGATTTTAAAATAAACGTTCCTATATTCAGGTTTTCCCCTCTGAAATAAAAATTTCTTCTGAATAAAAAACATCATGCATCTACAAACTAAATAAATACGAGTATTACATGAATGCTTAATAAGTGAGCCCAACTTACATATTTAAAACTAATGTTCTTGATTTAAAATCTACATGTTGGTACTAGTAATTACATAAATAAAAAAAAAACACTAACAAACTAGCTATTACTATTATTAATTTTTCATCTTAAGGAAATAAATTGTTAATAATTATAGGTTTAAACTTCACCCTCACAATCGTAATCAACACGTTTTTTCTTCAAAATATATTTCCTCGAGATGAAAATTTATTGAAACGGTCCAGTTTATATGTACCTACGTATATTTTAACACATGCCAATATTTCTAATTTTATTGTCAATGGTCTACTGTACTTACCTCTAATGGATCTTGATTCATTTTACCAGATAAAACATATTTGAAACCACATTGCAACAGAAAATTGGCAAGTTCAGTTGTTGATAATATTGTTACGCGTAGACCCTCAGCCGTGCTTTGACTTAAAAATTGATGTTTTGTAATTTTGCCATCAATAACCATTTGCTCCCATTCATTTAAATATAATAAATTATCCTGTAAAATTAGAAAATCACTACTGCCTATTTTTAATCCACTTGCCGGATTTTTTCGATTCAAAGCGTCAAACATGTCGTTCATTCTCTTCGTAAATGCTATTGTAGTTCCAGCATTTTCTAATTCTTTGTTTTCTTTAAGATAATATTTTAATCCATCTGCAACGGAATTACTAAAAATTTGGGTCGCTAATTTCACACGCATTTTTAATAAGTTAGATGGCTTAATATGTTCTGAAGTTAACTTGGGACACACTCGTAGATTATGTTCAACATTATTGTCCAAAGAAAACAAAATTTCATAATGTTTCCAAAAAATGTGCCCATCTGGTGTCTAAAAACATAAAATTACATTAATTTGTAAAACTATCATCAAAAAATTCGTGAACAAAAAAACCGGTATCAATCTGAAAAATTGTAATGGCCATATATCATACTTAAATGTATTTATAAATTCATAAATAAATAAATAAAAAACAAACTAAAGGGTACGGAAATTTTAATTCACTTTTGGAAATGGATGTACATCCATGTACAATGATCGACTGTGCAGCGCACTGTGGCCCAATTGATCAAATTGACACATTTATTTCATATTTTAAGTACCTTAAGATTAGTTTTGTCCAAAAACTTGTTCCTAATACATTTGATAAGATGTGGAGCATCAGAAAAAAAATACAAATATCGGTCATCATCGCAAGGATGTATAATCTCATTAACAGGATGTTCAATGTTTCCTGAAATTCCAAATTCGGACCACATTTTTCTGTTGGTTGTGGCTCCGTCACACACTATACCCTGAATTTTTACGCCGCATTTTTCAAATTTGTTTATAACTTGCATTATCAATTGTGCCAAAACAGTACCCTTAGTAGGACCTTTTGCGCCATATACCGCAATAGGTTGATTAACACTATCTGCTAATGAGCAAAACATAAAGACTAACGCATGATCTGCCACTTTGTCAGTTGATTTTGTAAAAGTACTTAGTTCCCCAAAATCTTGAATTCCAATTAATTTCATATTTCGGACATTTAAATTTATAGATTCCCTTATTGTCATTTCATCAAAGGTTAGTATTCCTTGCTTTTGATATAAATTTTTTGTAGACATTTTTTGTCTAAACGCTTTAAAGAAATTGTCATCTAATCCACATTTTAGATTTACCCTTCTGAGATATCCACGAACGGTGGAAATGCAAGGCAAGGGTAAAATTTCATTATTTCTTAAAAATTTATAACTTGCAGGGCTCCTTATGTGAAGTAAAAGACATCAATAGCCACTCAGACGTGTACCTTCTAGAAGATTTTCTATGGTATTTGCCAATTCTAATACATTCTTTGATTAAAAGTTTTTGGGCTGGGGCTACTGAATTTAAGTTGTCAATTTTTTTATATAAATGTTCCTCATTTAACTGACGAAGTTTGTGATGAGCTCGTTTTAATTCAGAACAAATTTTGTTATATCTTGCTTTTAATCTCTTTTCCCTCCTTTGAAAATTATAGCAACGATGTTTCAATAAAGTTACTTTTTTTACGGTTTTATTTTTTTTCTGATTTTTTTTTAAATGGGAAATACATTGCGCAATTTTTTTACATAGCGAACAGTACAAATATTTATAGTTGGCGTTCATAATTAGATACTTGCACCCACTGTGTCTCCACGTATTTAGCAATGTATCTTTTGTATATGTTTTAGTATTAAAATCTGAAGTTGCTTCAGAAGACAACATTTTTCCATGACAAAGATGAACCTCATTGTATTGCTCTATTAATAATTGCAATTCTGCTAAAGACGTTAGTTGTTTTTCGGAATATGGACCAACATTAACGGAGGCACCAAAAGCATAAAATGAAGCAAGATTTGTTGCTGATACAATGATTTGTTTCCCAAGTACAGGATTATCTTTTCCTTTAGTAAAGGTCATTTCCGAAATTGTAATAATCTTCGTAAAGTCAAAAGGATTTTTTATGCGTTGACAAATCCACGAATCAGAGGGTAGGTCTATGTTAGTTTCGCGGTTCCACAATTTTTCAAATAACCCTTCTTCAGATTTACCCGTTAAAGAACTACTATCTGCAATGTTGGCAGAATCTAAAATTGTTTCTCACTATAGATAAATAAATACACATAATCAAATTACCTTCTACTTCTGGACGAAATTTATGTCGTTTTGAATCCGGGGAATCCGGGTAACCGTTTCTATTTATTGTTCGTCTTCTATTTATTTGTTTAGACAAATAATTAGGGCAGTTTGGGAAAAGAGTCGGCACAGCATCCTTTGATAATCGTGGATAGAGTAATGGATACTAAAAAATAATTAAAAAATAATCTTAAAAAAACGGTGTCATTTGTTAAAATCTTTGATTCTACAAATTATTTTAGTCACCTAAATTAGGTATGTCCTTTTTAATAAAATTTAATTCTTAAGAGAAGGAAAAATTAGGTAATCATTATAAAGTACATGCATACTTATTTTTACTTACCGAATATTCAGGAGTTTTTACTTCTCTGATCACAAAATCACTCGCAAAATGTTTTTCACACACAAAGTCTTTAGAACTCAAAAGTTTGTCTTTTCTTGGAATTTTCTTTTGCCACACAACCACTTTGTCCTGCGGTACTTTAAATATAGCAACTTTTTGCTCTTTAGAGTCATAACCGCTTTTACAACCTGGCACAAAACACTTTTTGCCCATTGTAACAATTAAAAATAGACAAAATTGGTTACAATTGAATTTGGGCACATAACCCAAGAACAGTTAATAAAATTGGAGGGAATAATCAACTTTTAGGAGCATTAATGTCGATGCGCGCGCTTGAAACTATAGCCTCCTTCTTCTGTCTCACTCGCACATCCAAGTTGAATCATTTGTCGCCACATTTGTAGTGGGTTCACAGCGCTAGCCGCGCTACCTAATTATCCTATACCGTGGTGTTTTCCTTTCAAACGTAGCCAAGTAATTACATATTAGGTTTCATTCCCTAGACGATAGTCATCCCTATTTTCAAATTTTAAATAGCACTCTCAATTTTTGGAAAAGAAAGAAAAAGCTTGCCTAACCGTAAAAAAATTGTTGACTTGTTTTTAGGTTGGGGGTAGTTTCATTTTTTAAATCTTTAGTCTTAGGGAGCCTTTAATTTTGAATCCATTTGACTTAAACAAACAACACATTAATTTGACTTCCGAAGGCAGAGTTCAAAACCAACATTAAATATGTTTATGTTTCTCGAAATAGCGCCTCTTACTTTTTGAAACATTACTAGAAAGAAAAAAAAATATTAGAAAGGAGGAAAAAACTTATCTAATTGTAGAGAAAACACATAACTGTAGATTTGTTTTTGAGTTATGGGTGGTTTTAAAAAGTGGGGGTAGCATTTAAAGTTATAATTAAGGGTGGCTAGCGCCTAGGGGATGATGTAACCTAAAACGAAGTTTATGCTAGTTTTAGACTCGCCCGTCCAAGACGAATCTATATATTATTTGTTTAAATTAAATTGACTTAAAATCAAAGGCTAGGAACTACGACCAAAAATAAAATTACCCCTAACTCAAAAACTCTATATTGGATATATTTTAGCTAATAAATATCGAAGTCTTTTAATATGAACAAAATAGCAATACGTATTTGGACCAAACTGGCTCCAGGGGAGAAACGGCTTATTTCCGACTAAGGGTTGGTATGCAAACATTTTTCCCGCAATAACCCCCCTAAAGTGTGGTACCATATCTTTGGAATGGCCTTGTATATTAAAATTTCATTGTCCCATAATTATAATCTTCTCCAACTCACACAAACATGCATATAAATACGTAAGAAATTCAAAAGTGCAATCTCCGTGACGTATTCGCGCGCCGTCTGCTGATTGGCTAAAAGTTACGGCGCAACCATGTCTCTACTAACCATGAGCAGGGCTGCTATAGTTGGTACAATTGTACTAAATCTAGTACATTCTAAACATTTCTGGTACGACAGTACTACTTTCACTGATCTAGTACTATTTTTATTTTTAATTTTACATAGGAAATAAAAAATAGCAATATGTCAACAGTCATTACCGTCAATAGTCAGGTGATAGTCAGTGTCAACACTGTCAACTGTCAAGTTCAAGTGTCATTACTGTCATTGTCAAATCAACCTAACTGCTAACCTTAACCTTATTCCTTACCGGTACCGGCTTAAGTCGCTGTCGCTATTCGCTATTCGCTATTCGCTAAGCGCTAACCAGAAACCAGAACCACCAGTCATCACCACCATGTGCAGGTAGTAGTAAGGCAGTACAAAATGGACAAGTAATTTATTACTCCAAGTGTAAACACCAAGCAATTAATCATATATTTTTAGGTATCTTTTAAAAATTTCAAAAACCACTACCACTGTTACTTTTACGTCGGCTTCAGCAAGTTCTTGTACATTTACAACGACTAACGCGTGTTCCTCCAAACCTGCTGCCAAAGTTTGTATTGCATCGTCTGCGTCTTTAGCCTCGGCATCTACATCTACGGCATCTAACTGTGATAGTGATAATGATAATGTCCAAAGAAATTACGCTAGTTCTTCATCTTCCTGTGAAGAAAGTTACCAAACTTTGCAAGAAGGTAAAAAGCGAAAATGGTACAGCCAAAAATACAGAAATCAATGGTCCGACATGTTTGATTTTGTACAACAAAAGGGAGGTGAAACATTTTGCAAGGTTTGCAGTGTTAAAATTACAGGGGGGGCATCTCACATTAAAAGACATTCTCAAACCAACTCCCATTTAAGAAAGTACAATTCCGCTAAAGCAACACCAGCGATTGACAGTTTAATAAAGACCAAAACTCAAACTTTTGAAGAAAAAACAAAAATTGCTGAACAGAAAGTTGTGGCTTTTTTATGTAAAAATAATCTCCCTTTAAGTTTAACGGACGAATTGGTTACACTGCTAAAAGATCTAGCACCGGAAAATGTCATAATTAACAATTTAAAGTTGAAGCGGCAGAAGGCCACTAACATCCTTTGTCAAGAACTGGGACCATTTTCTAAAGATCTCGTCATTAATAAATTAAAGAAAGAAAAGTTTTCACTTATCGTCGATGAAACGACAGATGTAGGAACAAAAAAATGTCTTGCTGTTCTTGCGAGATTTTTTGACACATGAAGTAAAAGACCATTTTGTGGATTTGATAGAAGTTTCAGATGCGTCAGCGGAATCTTTATTTAATTCTATAAAATTTCTTTTGGATGCAAACAACATTCCCTATACTAACATAATTGGATTTGGGGCGGATAACGCAAGTGTTATGATGGGAAACATAAATGGTTTAAAAGCTAAACTAAAAGAAATTTGTCCAAATATTTTTGTACAAGGTTGTGGATGTCATTCGTTGCACCTTTGTTCTTCCGCTGCTTCCAAAAAATGACCAAACAATGTGGAACAATTCGCCAGAGATATTTATACGTTTTTTGCACATAGCGCAAAAAGATGTTTTGAACTCAAAGAGTTTCAAATTTTTGTAGAAGAAAAGCCTTCTAAGATGCTCTACCCGTCTCAAACACGATGGCTGTCCCTAAAAGTAAGTAAACGAATAATAAATTCATACAATTTTCAGCAGTCTTTATCTCTTTTTGCAAGTGTGCTCAAGGATATTAATGCATTGGAGTTCTCTCAGTCTTTTTTTTTCCAAAGTTATGCTTTAGAAGATGGCCTACCAAGTGCTCGAAACATATTAGGCGCTCTCCAGAACTTGGTTTACAAATTATATCTACAATTTTTGGACTTCATCTTAAAACAAATAACCAAATTAAATCTTGAATTACAAAGTGAAAGTGCTAAAATACCTGTTGTTTTAGAACGTGTGGCTGGTTTATATAAGACTATCTTGAGATATTTCATCAAGAACGATGTTTACAAAAACTCAGATTTTTTGGAAATCAACATAAATAATCCTCATAACTACAAAGATTTGGATGAAATTTATTTTGGCGGTGAAGTTGATTCTTTTCTGAAAAATTCTTCCGAAACATCAAAATTGGACACAAATATACAAAAGTTTTGAGATTGGTCTCTGAGACCTGAGTCCATATACCTGAGTATCTATCTCATCGTGAATGGGCCCTTTATCACATCGAAGGTTTTGAGGTTTAATACGGCAGTCCTGTTGGATTCTCTGGTGAGAAAATAAATTTTCGAGGAGTATTCAGATCCCTATTATAAACTCGCAACTTACGCCACTGGAAAAAACGAGTTTCATTTGACGTCTTCCTTGTCATTTCGGAACACATTTCCGTACCTATGAAAACAAAGCTAATCGGATGAGTGACCTTACGCCGGAACTCATCCTTGTTTTCATAGGTAAGGAAATCCGAACTGACAATTTCAGAAAAACGAGTTTGTCAAAGTCAAAACTATCATTGGCGTCGACACAATCTCGTGGTCTCGTGAAACGGAGTTGCAATAATGGTGTATGTCTGTTGTGTTGCCGGTCTATTGCTCTAAAAGACGGGCCTCAGTATGCAAAAGATATAGCTTTTTTAGAAGATATTCAAAATTTGGTATGCAATATTAAAATAGGAATGAGATGCGTTTGGAAACCTGTATAGACGGGTATTATTTTGGCGACACAAAATGCTATTGAATTAGCAGATTACTTTTTAAAAAAAGAAAATTTTTATTATCTGTGTTTGGGACGATTTACTCAGGATGCAATAGAAAATTCTTTCTCAGTAATACGGTCCATTCAACCTGTACCTAGTGCTAAAGAATTTAAAACGGCAGTTAGATTAATATCAATATCACAATATAATCGATCGAACAGAAAAGGTAATTATCAGATATCTGACGCAGAGTATTTGGTAAATTTTTTAAACAAGAATCCTAAAGTGCACGAGGAGGATGAAAGTGAAGTTTCCCTGGAAGATCTTACATTAGATTTTTGTTGCAACACAGGACATGATGAAATTCAAGGTTTGTATTATTTGGCTGGGAGGACTGTGCATCAAGTTATCAAAATTCACAAAATTAATTGTTCTACATGCATTGACGACATAAAAACACAAGAGGATAATCCCCAAATTTCTGGCTTAGTTGAATTAATAAAATTGAAAACGCTTTCAAACAAAATTACATTTGCAACAGTGAAAGTTTTCGAAATATTGAAGGAAGCGGAAGAATATTTTAGAAAATTTGAAACCTGCTTGTTAAAAGGAGAAACAAAATTAAAGTTACTTCTACGCTCTTTCATGAGTATATCGCATCATAAATCAAAATTTACCGTGTGCCACGACATCGCACTAAAAATGGTGTCGATGTATTATAAAGCCAGAATTCATTTTCTCACCAGAGAATCCAACAGGACTACCGTAAGACCTCAAAACATTCGATGTGATAGTCGCAGTGTCGGAATGAGGCGAGCAGTGCAAAATATTTGTTAAAAAGTGTGTCTGCAGGAATTATAAATTTGATTGCTTCTATTTTAATAATAAATCTGAATTTTTCTTGTTTAACATTTTATTTATGCAAATTTAAAATGAAAGTGTCGAGGAGTATTCTGACCCCTATTATTAACTCGCAACTTACGCCACTGGAAAAAACGAGTTTCATTTGACGTTTTCCTTGTCATTTAGGAACACATTTCCTTACCTATGAAAGCAAAGCTAACCGGATGAGTGACCTTACGCCGGAAGGGGCGACAGCGCCCTCTCTGCCATTTGTCAATACCACCATCTTTCAGTATGCAACCAGACATACACACACCTGTATCTTGGGTTCCCTGGCCTCCCCAAGTCAGTCGCTACCAATTACAATAATTTACAACTTGTTGAAAGATATTCTTTCCAGAATGGTGTAAAAATGTTAAACTTTACGACAGTGTCCTTCTTAATTCTTTATTTTTCCGAAACAAACATCAATATTTTTTATTTTGTTTACAAAGTAAATAACATAATGCAATAAAGTATAAGATGTGTGCATTTCAAAAAAAAAACTGAGTTATTGCCATTTGTAATTTGTAATCTTTTTTACACTCCTTACCTTTGCTTATTCCTACGTACATATTTTGATTTTTAAGTTCCGTTTGTTTTTATCCCACATACAATGAGATTGTTTCTTTTATCTTCGCTTTCCAAATAAGCTATTTGAACAAGTTACTTATTTCAGTTTGCTTTATAAGGTTCCGGCGGAAATTTCCAACAACTCCTGCAGCTCCTACTCTCAGGAGCATCTGTACAAATAGAAGACCAATACAAGAAAATTCGTTCTGACCTCAACGTCGCTTCTGAAACCACCCAAAAACGAATAACCGACTGTATATCTTCAACTATCGACGATTTCATCACAAAAGAAATCAACAATTGTCAGTTCTTTGCAATTCAAGTGGACGATTTGACCGACTTGCCCAAAAATCACGCATCAGCATCATGGTTAGATTTGTCAAACCTGATGGAAAAGTAACTGAAAGATTCGTAAATTTTTACGAAACGCAGACAATTCGAGCTGCTGTCACACTTTTCGACATCATAACCCAATCTCTCGAGAAATTCGACTATCAGACGAAATTGATAGCGTTTTCGATTGATGGTGGGGCCATCTTAGCAGATCATTTGAACGACTTGCAAGCCAAAATCAAAGAAGTAGCACCACAAGCACTCTTCGTTCATTCGCACAACCACAATCTGAAAACGGTTTTGCAACAAAGCTTGAACGGTTTTTTCAAATGTAGACGATTTTTTGCAGCTTTAAACGGTTTGACTTTATTTTTATCAAAACGGAGTTCGAGTCCAATTTTTATAAAGAAGAAACTCGCCTGGACCCCAGATTGTAATATTTTGAGCTTTGTTACGAACGAATGGGACACTTTGAAGGATTTTTTTACCGAAATCATCAACAATCCAAATTGTGATCAAAATTCGCTCAAAGAGTGTGACTTCTTTATGTCTAAATTCGAGGAATTGGAATTTATCATTTTAGTGGCGATCTTCAAAGATATTTTCCAAATCATTGATAAATTTTCTGAAAAGTTAGTGACACTAAAAGTCGAGGATGTGGAAAATTTGGTAACTTTATTGGAAGGAAACCAAAATGAAACAATATTGACGAATCTTTTCAAATTATTCGTTCCAAAAACGAAAACCTTAAGCAGAGATGATTGTGAAATATATAAATCGTTGTATTATGATATTTTAGACTGTCTTATTTCACAAATTAAAACCCGATTTCAAGATACAATAAACCTTCAATTTGCTTCGTTATTTGAATCGTCAAAGTCCAACCGTTCACACATTTCAGTGTCACACCTTTCAAGTACTATAGAAGCTCGTTATTTTTTCCCCGAAGTTCTACGACTGAAGAATGAAGTACAAGGTGCTGCATTTTGGATGTCCGAATAGGGGATCTCCGAAACTAAGAGGTTTAGAGAAAAACGAGTGACACATTCTCGGGTCCGTTTTTTGAGAAAATAACTTTGGTCAAAACCGCATCCCGCTATCATCTTTTGTTTTCGACTTATAAACAAAAGTTGACATTTCAGCGAAATCTTAAAAAAATCATATCTTCCTTAATATAAAAGATACACATTTGAAACAAAAACATTATACAGGCACTTTTTTACAGAGAATCTGATAATGTTATCAGCGATTTTTTTTAATCATTAGTTTAGCTGTAATAACATAAAGTTGTATTTTTTTAAATAGGAATCATAGGCGGCTGTGATATTTTTGAAAAGCTTATTTTTTTCTGATTTGATATGTCTATTTGTGTACTACATTATTTTTAAATATTTAAAAAAAAACATAACATTTCGCTTTTTCTTTATAGTAGGCCATGAAAAAATTTTGGATTTCCAATTAAAACTATGAAAAATATATTACCCAACAAGTATTTATAATTTAATAATTTTTTAAAAACTAATTAATTCAAAAACAGCATAATAAATTATTATTAGATCAAATTTTTGCAATTAATAAAAATTATTTGTTTTTAGATTTAAAATGGCAAGCTTACTTATTGCTATTCTATTTTCTAATTAAACATGCAATGTCGGAAAAAGAAAAATCTTATTAATTGTGTGATTGCTTGTCAATGAAACTTTATTTTACAAAAAAATGTCAATCCAAACACCAATATCAAATCCCATCTGCGGTAAAAAAATACATAACATTATCAACGTCACCTCCATTGCACTTCACTAAATCATAAAAAAAATAAAAAAGTGTTATCAAATGGTAGTGACACATCGTTTTCAATTTTCTACACATTTCTTATGTAATTAAAATCTGCGACGATCGTATATTTGTTCAATTGAAAATAACTTTAACATAGCTATTTTTATAATTTCACATTTTTTACTTTAATAACCGTACACAAAATTTCTAGATTATTCACACCTTTTATGTGAAATAATTTTTCCATGGCCAACTACTTTCAAATATTTTGAATATATTTTTTATCAAAAGTATATAAAAATATCAAACTGTATTTATATTGTTTTTAGTTCAAAAAAAAAATAAGCTTTTCGAAAATGTCATAGCTAACTATGATTCCTATTTAAAAAAATACAACTTTATGTTATTACAGCTAAACAAATGATTAAAAAAAATCGCTGATAACATTATTAAATTCTCTGTAAAAAGGTGCCTGTATAATGTCTTTATTTCAAATGTGTATGTTTTATAATAAGGAAGATATAAATTTTTTAAGATTTCGCTAGAATGTCAACTTTTATTTATAAGTCGAAAACAAAAGATGATAGCGGGATACGGTTTTGACCAAAATTATTTTCTCAAAAAACGGACCCGAGAATGTGTCACTCGTTTTTCTCCAAACCTCTTAGTTTCGGAGATCCCCCAATCGGACATCCAAAATGCAGCACCCTGTTCACGTTTATTATCAACAACATCCGGGAGAGCAAAATTTTTTCGACGATTTGTTTGAGTACAGTAACATTTTTCAAGATCTTTATACATTATTACGTTTGGTTCGCACTTTTCCGTATACGAGGACATCACAAAATGAGTATTCGCCTTGTTTAAAAAGGATAGAAGGCTACCATAAGGAAAGTTTAAAAAGCAGTGCGAAAAAAGTAATCGAAAAGAAGCTGCTTGAAACGCTAGCTGAAAAGCAAGCGTTTTATGAGGAAATTATCGATAAATTTGGAAATTTAGAAGACACCAAAATTGAACTTGTGCCTAAAAAATAGAAAATTTTGATTTGTTACTTGTTGTTTAGTGGTAAGTCACAATAAAATTCTTCTTAACAAAATAATGCCTTTATTGCCTTCCCTAAGTAATTAAGATAGTTTCACAAAATTCAATTTTTTTCTTTATACATATGAAGATTTTTTTAAATTTTTAATATACTTTTATATGTTTTTAACACCGTTTATTGTTTTTTTTTTGTTCCCAGTGATGTCAAATTTAACTTATTGTCTAATTTGCGACATTATTAAATGTTTGGAACACCATAAGATACTAATTAGTGATTTTTTTAACAGATATTTGTTTAAACTTGTTAGATTTGTCGTTTCCCCTAAATAAAAAAAATGTTCTAAAGTACAAGAAACTCAAACTAAAAATGTAACTTTGAAGGACTATATCTCCTAAAAAAAAGGCTTAAGCAATTTTTTCTCATAGGAACTTTTAACTCAGTTTGATCTCCTTTATCAGTAAATTCCGGATTTGAAAAAAAATGCCTTTTTGATTCTACTTAAGACCCGTGGACGGGACCCAAAATTTTATATGTTTTAGATGGAATAGAGTTCGTAAACAAAATTTGTTTACGTCCTGAAATCCTGAAACGATAGTATTTGTTCTAAAGCGACAAATAAAACCTATTTTGCCCTACAACCATAATTTTGACGTATTTGTTTTAAAACATATTTCTCTATTTATATTTTAGGATTCTTATTTAGCACATTTTAAAGTCCTAACATCCGGTCTCCATTTATCAATTATCACTAGGGGAAAGTGGGGCACATTGATACAAAGGGCACAATGATACACCATTGTGCCATCTGATTAATAAAAAATGTTATTCGAACAGCAATGTCACTAAAGTGTATTTGTACATGTTTGAAGAAAGTACCGGCGGTTAGTCATTAGCTTTTTATAAAAGCAAATATCTTCTTAGCGTATCTAACTAAAAAAATCACGTAAAATGCAGAAGTGTTCCCACTTTGTTTGATGTCGTTTACTTGAGACAGGTAAGTAATTTCAGTCATCAGTAATTAGGACGCCAGTTCGGACACATTGATACCAAGATACGGGTCAGATAATGCATATCAAAGTTATTCAAGTGGTGTATAAAAGTAGTCTAGTAGTAAAAAAGTGCACGAAATTTCTAAACTCTTTTTCCTTTTTTTCATTTTTAAACAGTATTTAAGAATTTACAGTTGAAATTTGCATTTTAGTTGATCGATATGTTTCAAGAAAGTTTAGTTTTCATTTTATGAAAATTTCTAAAAAAAAATAAGTTTTAGTGTGATTATGATCTCCGACAATAAAAATTGGTTTTCTGATTAAAATTTTGTTATTATTTAATCGTTTGCATTCAATTTAGGTCTTGTATCAAAGTAGTCCATTCAATGTATCTAAGTGCCCCGTAGGTGGGATAGATTGATACAGATCCCTATTTTTTTCAAATCATATTATCTATTTATTTTTAACTCAGGGATTCTATTGTGTTCTATTATAATATACAGTGTGATTCTCAAATAGACCGACAAAATTTTATCACAGCTTTCCAAGGACAAGCAGAAACGATCTGCACCATATTTACGTTTTTATTTCGTAGGGGTAGAGACCCCTTAATCCGTGCCACTTACGACGCTCATGAGTTCAAATTAATTGTATTGGAAAAAATGTGCTCGTTTTCATCATGAATATCGATAATAAACAGTGATCATTGTTGCATTGATCAAGTACATTGTCATCAGATGATTATCATGCTTTTCACTAACTGTGCTAACACTTCTTACGAACACATCAGTGGCGTACGCTTTATCTCTAACATAACTTTAAAAAAATTTATGTCAAAAACGGTTATAAAAGGAATTTTTTTACTATTTTTCCCAGCATGTCCTCATTTCAGACTACCATGGGTAGAATTTTGTCGGTCTATTTAAGAATCACGCTGTAGAATAGTTATGCTATGCCCAATGCAAAATGAATTATTATTTGACTCACTTTTGAGACAAAAAACACAATTCAAATTTCTCTGTATCAATCAAGAGATGGTCCGAGAATTTTGAATCATCCTGTATTTCAGAATGTTCGTGAAAATATCATTAATTTTTCAACAAAATTTTTTATTTCTTGTTCTTTTGCATTTGCTTGGCCAAACTATATGAAAGTTGATTTCAATTTTTCAAATTTTGTTATACCTACTTTCCATAAATACAAAATAAATTCATTAAACCTAAGTTTGATTCACCAAATTTTGACATTATACAGGGTGATTCTTAAACAGACCGATAATATTTTATCATAACTTTTCATAGATAAATAGAGCCAACCTGTGCCATTTTTATGTTTTTATTTCATAAGGGTAGAACCCTATTGATCCGTGCTACTTAGGCGTTCATGAATTTAAATGCAAATATTGGAAAAAATCATAGTTGTTTTCGTCGTGAATATCGATAATACACCGTGATCATTATTGCAATAATCAGATACATTGTCATCAAAGAATTAATAGCTAATGTAATTTATAGTTTCAATGTGAGATCTAATCATTATAAGTGTTTTAAATTTTTATCAACTTTATTTAAGAAAATTATTTGGTAAAATGCGACGTTGGCGTTTACATAGTTTTGAAGCAGCTAATAGTTTTCCAAACATTTTAAACTTTAACGTATGTAGTGATTATTTCGTAGACTTAAGGGAATGTAATAATAGATGAATTATTTTAATGGACGTTTCGGAGGCGGCAGCTTCCATCTTCAGATACAACTTAATCCTTGTGTAACATTTTGAGATTAGCACAACATTGTCTTTAATGTAATCACATTTAAAGCTAAATTAAAGTTAAGGATGTAAAATGTAAAACTTGTAACTACAAATTAAGCATGAGCAAAACACTGATGAGCTAATAGTGAAAATTAATTTGGTATTGGTAGCAGTTTCCTTAAAGATTCCTTCCTCTAAACGAATTTCGCTCAACCCAATGGTCCAAAATCTGTCAGTGATATTTTTTTCAAAGTTGAGTTATTAGTGTGACTACTGACTGCCATGGAAGCACAAGCTTGAATCTACAGGGTGAGTCAATAGTGGGCTACTTCTGACATGTCCTAAGATGCAACCAAAAATACTAATTGCACTTACCACCTGATACTTCGTTTGATTTCTAAAAACATTAATTGAATCAATATTGGTTTTTAGCTTTTAAATGATAATAGTCCATAATAAAAGGAGAAGGTTCCCGTCTTATGGAAATCTAATGACCACTTAAATTCAGATTTTTTGGTATCAAACGATAGCTCTTGAAATAAGGATCAATTCGTATCATTGCGCCAACTTTGTATCTCTTCAAATAAAGTGGCTAAATTAATGTAAAGTTCAAATGACTTCTGTCACAGAGTTTATAATAGCGTTACTAAACCGACCCTTTTGCCCGCAGGTAATTTTCAAATCAGGAAATGCTTTCTTTTGCTCAATAGTTCCAAATCTTATTGCACCCACCATGGCGTTAAGCTTATTACGGGTACAACTAGCTTTGATGATTTATGGACTCCCAAACTTCCTTGCCACCCGATTCCTCTTGCATCGCACTCTTACCAATGCATTTTGCATTTGCCGTTTTTAATTTTTCAATCTTTAATTCCGTCTTTATTTAAAGAGATACAGAGTTGGCGCAATGATACGAATTGATCCTTATATCAAGAGCTGTCGATTGGTGTAAAAATATCCGGATTTGAGTGGTCATTAGATTTCCATAAGGTGGGAACCTTCTCCTTTTAGCAAAACTATCAAGACAAACTTGACAATACCCAAAACAATGTAATCGTGGATTAATTTTAATTTTTTTAACGATTACCCATCTGGTCAGCTGGAGTCAGTATTATTGGTTGCATATCTAAAAAAAAATTAGAAATAACCCACTATTGACTCACCCTGTATACGTTTCCTCAATTAAAGGGCCGATTTCATAAACAAATTTAATTCTCTTTTTAAGTTTAATGTCGACTTTAACTCAAAACTCTATTTCATAATCACTTTAAATGTACAATTAAAAACTAATCCTTTAAGTTTAATTGTTTCAGTTTTCACTCGTTAACGTATTAATTCTCCAATTAATTTATGTATATGTATAATTGTAATTGTCAAATCAACATGATGAACTTGCAAAACATAATTGAAAGTAGCAGTTCGTCTTCTGATAGTGAAGATGATGATGTGTGGATGTTACGAAGACAAAAAAATACAATACAAGAAAAAATTACTTCCAAATTTATGAGTTAGATTTTTTTAAAGATTTAGAACTGCAAAAAATACAATGGTAGGAAATTAATTTTTTTGAAGAAAACGCAAATGCTAATGTTTGAAAAATTTTAGTTACAGAGCACATTGTTGTAAACATTTGTTCTTTAAGGGCAGCGTTTAGAGTGCTTTTCGTCCTATCCCAATACATGGCAAACACGTCACCGGTTTATTCAACTTCGTGATTATATAACGCCAAAAAGTTTGTTAAACTTAAAGATACCTAAAAGTAGATACTTTGGGATGGGTTGTGTGTGGTGGTATTTTAAAATCAAAAATGTTTTTTGTTTCTTTGATAAGGATGTATAAGATCTGGGTAAAAATTGCGTTCAAAAAACATACAATTTCGCACAATTTCTCGAAAAGCATTAATTTATTTCCATCGAAATGTTGATTAGACCCTCTTCCTGAATCTAGAGACTATGTTTACAAAAAACTGCATTGTATATAAGCCTTTCTTTTTTGAGTAAAGTTGAATTATTTGTTGAGATAAATTTTCCCATCCGAATTCACAGGGATCTGTAAGAATCATATCTGATCGGTATTTCAATTACTGTTCTTAGCATACTTCCTTCCAGATAGCGCTTTTAAAAAGTCAATGGGAAGGAGGAAGCAAATTTTAGAATGGTTGTTTCTCTAGCCACAGAGTAGCTATGCTCTACCCTCTCAGGGCCTATGTTGGCAGCTACCAATCACTACGGGCTATCTGGTCCCTTCAATGAAAAAAATAGTAAACCTAATGATAGTAGTACCATGCGATTTTTTAAAATTTTGATCTTGTTATCCATGACAGTTACGTTAACCCGATGTCTATTACGAAAATAAGATTCCAACATATTTTTTTATGTTCTTTGGTGAACTTTTTTGACATATTGACAGATAAAGCGACGCTAAAGTTATTTACGCAATTCGTTTCACGGCTGGCTAACTGTCATGGTTAACTAGATCAAAATTTTAAAAAATCGCATGGGACCTATAGGTACTTGAGTATTGATCGCTGATTTTGCACGAATTGTCCGACATCATGTAACAGGCCAAATAATAATCTCGTTCTGACCGTGGATCATGATTCAAGATTTATTTACCCCCTATAAATTCACTAAACCAAAACAGTATACTTTAGAAAAGGTTTAAGGTTTTAATTTACAGCACAATTTTCATTGAAAATAAATTATTTACATAATAACATGGTCTTGCGCACCAGTTGATTGTTGCCTGTCGCGCCGAACGCCAAGGTTGAAGACAAATCCTGGTCGTTGATGACGTCACTTTCAATGTTTATGACGCTGCCGGGATTGGAGTGGATACCGGTACCGGGAGTTTAGACACAGCCTTTTTTATTTCCAATTTCAGAAGCTTCATTTTTTTGATGAATTTTTGATGATGTTCGGAATATCCCCCTTTTTTTTCTGTAAGATGACACTCTGCTCTAACGTATTTTTTTAATTCTTCCTCTATAACCCCCGGTTTTTCTGTTTTTTTTCATTTTTAAATAGTTGCAATCGAAGGATCCAAATATCTGAGTCCTCCCCCCATGTCCCGGAGGTGTTTATTATTGCCTGCCGCTATTTTTCTGGCTTTGTTTTTTAAATTGTCGAATTTGGTTTCAATCTGCTACAAATTTCTATGGCATGATTTTTTTTTATTTTACTAGTTTTCACTCTGAAAAATATATAGGTAAAACTGCAACAACGTATCCAGTACATTCAATTTTACTCTGTCTTATCTTTTGAGATGAATTAATTTTATCGGTCATCTAACATTCGATAAGATATTTCTTCAAGCAATAAACTCTTTCTCTTTGAAAAAATGTTGCTTCCACATTTGCTTTCTGGCTTTTCCTAGTTAAACTAATCTTTTTAAATATAGTTGTATACACACACCTTGACAAACTCAACAGCGTGTGCCAGAAAATTGACAAATTTCTTTGCATGAAGTGGTACCAAAACGACATAATTTATATTGGCCATTGTCACTGTATTGTCCACTAAGGACCGGTTTATAGAACCGTCATTAATTTAATTAGCAATTAAATGCGTGGTAAAGTGATCACGTGACCAAATTGAAGCAATTTCATTGGTCCATTCGCGTTGTTAATTTTTAACAACGAATTAAATTTTTGACAGAGCTTTCTATAAATCTGGGGCCCGTTTGAAAAAAATTACAAGTTGATTTTTACAAGTGGCAAGTTTATTATTTACATTATGGAAAATTATGGAAAAAGTATACAAGTGACAAGTAAATCACTTATAAGAAGTTTTATGAAATAGACCTCTGCCCTAACTATATTAATGGACTAATTGTCCATTAGTTAATGTCGCTGCAATATTTTATTATGAAATGCAATAAATTAACAAACGTTTTAAGGTTTCCATTAAGTTAAATGACTAATTAGTTGATGTGGCATTAGCGGTGTATTTATGAAATCGGCCCTAATTGTATTAATTTTTGCAGTTATCAGTGTTAAAGATGCTGTAACTATTGAGCTACTGAGTCTTTACAGAATACGCGCAAAAAAATTTTGTGAAATACAAACAAATCGTGTGATCTGATCATGGTTGCTCTGTTTATCTCTTCAGAAATCAGACGAACGAAAACGGAAAATTAATTGTGCAAACCAATTATACTTAAGGTATTCGGAATTAAAATAGAATTTGGTAGTTTTATTTATTGTTTAATTTTTGTTGCAAGAATCAGCCTTAGAAAATGGTGGATGCGCCGGGTAACAACTTTATTTTTAGGTACTATAAAAGTTTAATTACAATTAATACGTATCAAAATTATCATATCCAAGACTCTCATAAAGCTTCACCCATTTCGAATAAGTCTCTTCCTTTGGATGGTTTTTCACTTCCAAATTTTCGTCGATATCTAAATACATAAAATCACCACTCCCTGTCGAAACTTTAGGCCAAGTAATATTTTGTAACAGTTCTTCAAGTTCCGGTGTCGGATTCCTACAAAACCTCCGCTACCGAAAGTTACGTTTTTGCTCAATTCTTACTGATATTTAGCGAAATTCGTCCAAAGTTTAATCAATCTTTGGCGAGTTAATTTATCCGAATGTGGAATATCGTCACGGTTGCAGCCAGAACCACGACAAAATAAATAATTCAATTCTTCGGCGTGACCGACGTTTTCGGCACCATCGTAGTGGATGTTGACACCACCAAGAGGGCCATCGTAGGAAAATTGGTAAAAGAAAGTTTCAGAAAAATTGGAATAAAGTTCGGCGGTTTTGATAATAGAACGGGTGAAGGAGTGGTCACTGTAATACTAGGAAGGGAGTTTGGTATTTGGTACCACTTTTGGTACTCACGCGAACGCCGTCACCGATGTGCTCACTCAAATTGCCAGAACCGACATAGATTGATTTGATTTGAGTTCCCATCTCTAGGAGGGGTTGGTCATCAATCAGCATCATGTCTTTGGGTACCAACCAAGACACATTTTCATCGAAAGTCGCCATGTTTTGTGTTAAAACATCCGGATCTAGAATTTTTTGTCTTACTATAGTTTTTTTAATTTTATGACGAAACAGTACTAGTATTATACACGAGTCCTTCCTCTGAGTTAATCCCTATCAAAATTGGTACTCGCACCACATTTCCAGCTTTCAACAAACCGTACATTTTTTTCGTAAGGAAAGCGTCCGGATTTTTGACTTCAATCACTGGTGAATAATACCTTCCCGTCAAAATTTGGGCCGTTTCGAGTGTTTCCTACGTGTTTGCGATTTTAAGATCAATTTGGAAAAGTGGTACCAAAAATTACCGACTCATGGTACTTCTGGGAAGCCAAATCTAAATCTTTCGCGTCAACTCCTTTCAAAAATTCGTACAATTCTTTCGAATTCTCTGTTGTGTCAAAAGTGTCGTTAAGAAAAGCCGCAGTAGCAAAAGCAATTTCTCTTGCGCGTCTTTGAAACGCAAAAGGACTCAAAAACGAACCACTTTCCAAAATAGCGCCTCGAAACAATCCTAAAATAGTTGCAGAGTTATTTGAAATGTTTCAAAATGATAAACCTTGAGATTGTTGATTTAGTAAGTGATAGGCAACAGAAGCACTTCCGGCACTTTGACCCATTATTGTTATCTTATCAGGGTCACCTCCGAAAAAGTGAATGTTGTCATGGGTCCATTTTATGGCCATGTGTTGGTCTTTAAGACCGTTGTTTCCCGGAATATAGTGGTCCTCAGTTGATAAGAAACCTATTTTTGAAATTAGAATTTCATGGACACTAGTACCAAAATCGTACCAAATGGTCCCAATCTGTAGTTAATTGTTGCAAAAATCACACTTTCTTCAATGATATAATCCGAATAAGTGTTTCGACCAGAACCAAACATAAACCCTCCACCATGTATAAATAACATAACTGGTAAACTAACATTGGTGGTACCACTTGGAAGCTACAATGTCAAAATTTGGTACCATACACTAAACAAAAGAAATCAAACCTGTGGTGTAAAAACATTGATATAAAGACAATCCTCAGACTCTGCATCTGAATTTCCGCTAACTTGGTAACACGAAACATCCAAACTGACTGTATCAAGTGGTTCCTCCCAATTTGGAGGTGGTACCGGAGCTTTAAAACGCAAGTCTTCAATTGGGGGAGCCGCATATGGAATTTTTTCAAAAGCAAAGTACTGTTTATTGTTAACTGTTGTGTCTTCACGCCCCCTGATAACTCCAGTCGGGAGTTCAACCTCAGGCGCTCCAAGCTAGAAATAGGTGGTAGGTAACATTAAAGAAAAAACAAGAAAAAATACGAACCAAAAAACCGGCTTGGAATAGTATGAAAATAACAAACAAGTATGCTCTTGTCATGTTGCTGTAGACTATTGGTTGAATGAGTGTTTTGATTATTTTTAAAAGAAATTGTTGCATTGTGTGATAATAAATTGATTATCGTATCAGGTAAAACTATTTATAAACGTACTTGGGGATAGTGAAATTAAGGGTATTGGTCATGACGTCGATTATCCGTAAAGGTGATGGCACGTCGCTTATTGAAAATTGGCGACGCTCGGATCAGATTCAAATTTTCCCAGCAGATAGTTCTCGAAAAATCAAGCAGTTCATATCATTGCGTCAATGTGGTGGGACTTGTAGTTTAGCCGCAATTAATTATTGAAAATTGCCAATTTTAACCAGATTCTCATTAAAATTCATGTTTTCGACCGTCTAACGTTCCTTGACGATTACCACCCGTAGAGAGGTCAGTGCAAGAAGGTTTGCATCTTCCACAATATGATTGCAGTGTACTTAAGTACTTCGAGTTTTCTATTTTGCATTTACTTTAAATGTAATTGTTGTTGGAACAATCATTATAAAATGATGCCAATTGAGATTATAACTCGTGTCCTATCGAAACTGATAAGAATTTTACAGCCCTGGGAAGTAGGGGTATGGAAACACGTTTTTGCACCATAACTTTGGAACTATTTGACCAAATATTACAAAACTTGGTAAACTTACTAAAGAGAACATGCCTTTTAATCTGGTAATTACGAAAACCGGATACATCCACCCAGTTTCCGGTTGCAGCTTTTCCGGATCACATTTTTTGTGTTTTTTTAATTTTTTGCCCTCTTAACATTACTTTTTTATTGCTTAAATTGATAGAGTAATTTATTGCGAATAAAAAAGACCTTCTACACCTCTAAAATGCACCGTTTAATAGTAGATTATTTTATAAGGGGTAAATGTGATAGTTTATGTGGGGAAGCTGAATGTTTATTTTGACGAATGCAATGAGGCAAATAATTCAGCTGAGCCACATAAACTCACATTTACTCCGAATAAAATATACTATTTTATCCGCAAACGTATTGATGAAGAGTAAAGAGCAATTTTGAGCAACACTAATTTAAAGGTAAATGAATAAAATAATCAGGAAGCTTTGCACGTGAATCATTACCATAACAATGTTTATAAGCAAACGTCAGTCTCGGATTTTTGTGTTGAGATTTTCGAATGTGTTGAGTATTTTTTAATTTAACTAGTGCAGTGACTCCCGTTTCACAATGAGGGAATCATTACCTCTTGAGCGAAGCAGCGAAAGACACAAGAAAACAATGGTAAGTCATGATGACAGAAAAAGTAAAAAATGCTTTATCAAATAAAAATGATTTACCACATGTCCGAAAAAAGTGGTCCGAGAACTAGATCTTTTACCTGAGCCATTCTGTGACAAATGTTGCCAGTTTTGTGACGTTTGCGGATAAAAGTTATTTTAATTTAAACAGAGGCTTGCACCTGACCAAAATAAAAAAGTATGAATTTTGAGTAGACGATATCCCTAGTAACAAAAGTGCATCTGCACTCAAACCCCTGTCAAGTCCTGTCAAACATTTGTCAACTTTAGCTTTGGACAATTTAGGGCTCTAATTTGAAAATATTCAAATAAAGAGTTTACTTCAGCCTCTTAACTTAACCTACAATAAATTTAAACCAATTTGGTAGCATCTACGATTGATTAATTCATCGAAAATTCACAAAAAAAGTCATTAGTCGTTACCTGATTATTTGTTGTATTTAGTAGGTTTATCACATTAGTTGCATAGACTAGCTGATTTCATAGGTTTTCATTAGTTTATCAAGTTAATCAGCACTGACCCCGGTCATTCCTTGGATGGGTGACTGGATAATGTAATGCCAAAAACATCGCAACTAACTCGTTTTTCGGAGGAGACGTTAAGCCACGGATTTACGGATGCTTCTCTCCCCCCACTCTTGGGTTCAAATTTTCTAGGGCTCTACTGCGCACTGCAAATAGAGCACCTAGTGAAAAAAAGGTGCAAATATATATCTCTGTCCTGTTTATTCTAGTAACTTTTCAAGCTTCCAAGTTTGTTCATTCGTGCTGTCGTGAGTACAGTCAAGCAGTCAGAAATTACCGCGCTCAATCACTATTTTCAATTTACTGCGCTGCATCACTATCACTTGGCTACAGCGTCAACAGTGGAAGGGCTGGTAGTTCGGAAGATTTTTTTTTACGGCTACGCGTAAAAAGCAAGGCCGCCAATTGCCAAACGCCCGACATCAAAGGCACCGACAAGAAGTGGCTGATCAGTTTATTGGTGGTTAAGCCGTCGGTCCCGGTCACTACTAGTTAGTGGTCGTTAGGTCAGGTCAGAGGCTGTAGATACGACCTAAAAACTCTGGCACTTGGGTGATGGCATTACCACCATACGCATATTTATATTTATTTATTTTATCACATCAAATTCCGAATAGAGATATTAGGATTTAAGATTCTTAATAAAAGTGCACAACTACTACGTTGGTGCATCTACTCGCTTGTCTTCCAGACACTACTTATGTTCACTACTAATTTGCATTATTTTGTAAAAAAAGGACTGGATTGTTTGCATTTTGTGTTATTTTCTTTTTAAAATCAGCAAACGATGTCTTCAAACGCCTGCGCCGGTCATATGTGCAACAAAAATTTTCAAAATCAAGCTTGAGAAATCCGTGCTCAAGCTTGATTTTGAAAATTTTTACAGGTTATGTTGCACATATGACCGGCGCAGGCGTTTGAAGACATCGTTTGCTGATTTTAAAAAGAAAATAACACAAAATGCAAACAATTCAGTGAAAAATACCGCTGCTTTTATTACAAAATAATGCAAATTAATAGGAAACTGAGTGTTGTCCACTCAGTGAACACTGTTGTGACTGTAGTGTCTGGAAGACAAGCGAGTAGATGCACCCCCGTAGTAGTTGTGCTCTTTCAAGAATCTTAATGTCTTTATTCGGAGTTTGATGTGATAAACCTACCGAATGGAACAAATAATCAGGTAGCGATTAATGACTTTTTTCGTGAATTTTCGATGAATTCATCAATCGTAAATGCTACCAAATTGGTTTAAATTTATTGTAGGTTATGTTAAGAAGCTGAAGTAAACTCTTTTATTGAATATTTTCAAATTAGAGCCCTAAAATTGTCCAAAGTTAAAGTTGACAACTGTCTGACAGGACTTGACAGGGGTTTGAGTGCAGATGCACTTTCGTTGCTTCGGATATTGTCTACTCAAAATTCATACTTTTTTGATTTTGGTCAGGTGCAAGCCTCTGTTTAAATAAAATAACTTTTAAACGGTGCATTTTAGGGGTGTAGAAGGTTATATACCTTTTTTATTCGCAATAGATTACTCTATCGATTTAAGCAATAAGAAAGTGTTAAGAGGGCAAAAAATTTAAAAAACAAAAAATGTGATCCGGAAAAGCTGCAACCGGAACCTGGGTGGATGTATCCGGTTTTCGTAATTACCAGATTAAAAGGCATGTTCTCTTTAGTAAGTCTACCAAGTTTTGTAATATTTGGTCAAATAGTTCCAAAGTTATGGTGCAAAAACATGTTTCCATACCCCTACTTCCCAGGGGTTATAAATTCTTATCAGTTTGGATAGGACACGAGTTATAATCCCAATTGGCATCATTTTATAGGTCCTTTTTGAGGTTCATTTATTGTCTCATAAATATTAATAACCCTGTAAATCCCACCACATTGGCGCAATGATATGAATTGTTTGTTTTTTCAAGGGCTATCTGTTGTAAAAAACACTTCAGTTAACTCTTTTAACAATGCTTATAAGAGTTATAAGCAAACGTCAGTCTCGGATTTTTGTGTTGAGATTTTCGAATGTGTTGAGTGTTTTTTAATTTAACTAGTGCAGCATCTAGTGCAATGTCTCCAGTTGCACAATGAGGGAATCATCTCCTCTTTAGCGAAGCAGCGAAAGACACAAGATAGGTCACAAATTAAAACTTGGTGTTTCCGTGTGATTCTGTGTTAAATTGGACTTTAGTGACAATTTTGTGCCAAGAAAAACCACTAATTAAAAGATAAAACCAATTGTGAAAAGTGACAGTTGTTTTTACAATTTTGAAACAGAGATTATGCATGTATTATGACCACAAGTTGTGTTTCATTGCATTTTTACTACATGTTACTTGTATAATAGTTATTTATGAGTACATAATTGACTACTCTACCGATTTAATCAATAAAGTAGTGGTAAAAGAGCAAAAATATCAGAAAAAGACTCAGAAAAGGACATAACTCCGAAAAGCTGAAACAGGAAATT
Source organism: Tribolium freemani (assembly GCA_939628115.1). Classification (NCBI taxonomy): domain Eukaryota; kingdom Metazoa; phylum Arthropoda; class Insecta; order Coleoptera; family Tenebrionidae; genus Tribolium; species Tribolium freemani. Next base: position 4,086,911 of record OW626793.1, read on the forward strand.
AAATCGATGCATCCAATTTTCGTGATTACAAAATTAAAATGTATGCTCTACGTATCGAAACGTGGGTACCCAATAAAAGTGCCAAAACATTTTTGTTGTGATAGAAACGGAATAAAAAGCTTGTTTGCACAAAAGTGAGAGAAAAACAGTGAAAATAAAATAACACGTTCTGATTGAACTTATCTACATACATTTTTACTGTTTCCCAAACCCTGTAATTCACTTAAAGTGGTGAGCATTTAAAAAAATAAAATGCACCGTTTAAGTTGTACATTCTCCATACATCTAAGTGTTATCCTGACCTTTAATGAGTTCAACCCTCTTTCTCCTGTTTACAATTTAATTTCTTTAAAATTGTATTTTGTTTTGCAGGACTCGAATTTTAGGTGAATTACACTGTATTATTATTTGTCAAATTTAAACATTCACTTATTATACAACAATTTTTAAAATCAGGTTGATCGCTTTTAAAACTTTTTTTAACTTATAAGTTATAACAGAAGAATAAGAATTTATACTTGTTTTTAGAAATAACATTTCATATTTTATTGTTGCTTTCATTTACATGTTTGTTTTGAATATCATTTTGATTTTTCTTATTTGTAGAACTCATCTATCGACCGACTCCAAACATTTTTTCTTTTTTTTTTCAAGCATTTCTTGGATGTTTATACAGCTACAAATGGAATTCCTGCTTTTAAAAGATTTTTACTCCGTACACGATTCGACCCCCAAACACAGGTAGTTAATATCCTTCTATTTTTTATGTTTGTTACTGGAAAAGCAAAGGAACAAATTTCTTATTGTATACTTACCACTCAATCGTAAATTAAGGGGTTGAAGGAATAAAACAACAATTCTTTACGCAATAATTGTATGCTTACTTCTTAAGTTTTCGAATACAATATTTTACACAATGAATTCATAAATATTAACAATCAGTATTTACTTTTAGCATTTTGTATATTCTTTTAATAGCTAACAGTCTTTATAATATTGTACATAATTGTACTCTTTTTTTTTAATACTTACAACAGACTGCCTTTGCATCAACATCAAATGACATCATAATTTCAATTACATGCTTTTTAAAAATAATTTACAAAAGCTTTACATGTAATAAGTTTTCTAGAAGTAAAACTGATTTAAAAACATTCTGTGCCACTACCAAACAGAAATAATTAGGTTGTGGTATTTTTTCAATATAAATATATCACAGGTAGGTATTTCGTCGACATAAATCAGTTCTATTCTAAAATTGAAACAGTGCACACGTTCAGCAAATAAATAATTCTTAATAGTACTAATAATGCACATTTCGATGTATAATATTCCATAAATCGCATACAAAAAATATATCTTTACCTAGCTAATACGAGAAATTAAATATTGAGCATTTCACGGCAATAAAGAAACCTGCAATACCTGCCGCTATTACGTATTTTCGGCAACAACAGCACAACATTGAATACGATAGGTCAGCGATAAGTAAAAATAATCTCAATTAATCTCAAACGGTTGTTTCGACATTGTCGCTGAGGTACGTCTGTTCTCTATGATACTGGTCGGTAATATCGGAATCTGAAAAACACGGACTATTCCTAGTCACGTTGAAACTATTTACAATTGGACCCCTCCGAATCTGCTGATACAACTCGTCCAAATCACTCACAGACACACTACTAGCTCTACTTTGTACTCGTTTCCGCACGGTGAGATCATGTGACGGGTTCACGTAAATCGTAGGAACTTTATCGTTTTTCTCGCACTCTTTATCCGGACTTGTTTTGTCCAAAATTGAATCGGAAATATTCTCAGAGCTGTACTCCAAAGTGCACTGTTGCGAAACCGATCTCATATTATTCTCCGACTGTGTTTTACTTTTACGCGCCTTTTTCAAAACAACGTCACCCTCATCTCCGCTATCCGAAAACAAATTGGGATTTTTCTGCTTTTTGCGCACCCGTTCCACGTGAATGTTTGTATTGTTGACTTTTGAATTCGTCCCGTAAATACTCTGGTGGTTACTCGAATTGTCTTTTTTCACACTTGGTACCAGATTATTCCGCTTCATCATGTGGCGCTTTTGGCGCCGGAAAAACTTCCTCGCCACGATACTCTGATGCGGATTGTAAAACACTTCGGCCGCACTCGTCGGGTTCTCGATAATGTTCGGTATAGTTGTTCGGTATTGTTGTCGATGTAAGACAATCAAATTAACGTTGTTTATTTTGGCCCCGTCACTACTATACCCATTTAAATCAACCGCAGCTTTCAAATTGCTCGACTTAGTCCGACTGGAGGACCGACTACTCGACCTTGAAACAATTTCGACTGAATTCGGGAGATTTTGAACAGTGTCGGATACATTTCGACTGCGGAAACACAACTGTTTCCGCCTCAACTGTACCCACAACCCGCGAACATCACTCCGTGCAATGCAGTAAAAGAACACAGTAAACACACTTAAAACGAACGCAAGAACGGCAAAACTAACACTAAAAACATCGTTTTGGTACGAAATAAACACCGGTTCGATGGTTGCGAACGCGCAACAAACCCACGTGAAAATATACAAAAATAAAAAAATTACGTACGATTTAAGTTGGACCGAAGGCGCGTGTTCGGGATCCTCGACTTCGCTCGAACTCGATTCGCTTACCACACTTCGTGTTTCGGGAAAATTCGGCTCGAGTAAGTCCAAGTCGACGTTTTCCGTGGCTTGGGTCCCTTCACTAAGGTGTCCGTTCGCGTCAAGTCCATAGATGGCGCAACGGATCAACAGGAAGTAGATGCACAGGAAGAGGAAAAGGATCGTAAAAGGTATATAGAGGGCGCTGAGTGGTGGACCGCTCCGAAGAAAACAATAAGTAGGCGATGCGTAATCCTTAATGTTAATCGCAGCCGAGATACCGCAAACTATAAGTGCCACACCCCAGCCGATAAAGTAGAGACCGATAATTGATTTTTTGACCGGTGGTTCCGACACTAATTCGTCGTCTTGCAGCTCTAAAACGTCATTCTTACTCAGTCTCTTGTACATGCAATTGACACCAACGCACATCCAAAGTAACGAAGACAGTGTCAAGTAGTGGAGACACAAACCGACGATTTGGCAAACTCGTATGTTCTCGGTTTGGTAAATGCCAAAAACGTACAAAAAACATAGCAAACATACCGAAATCCATAAATTGATCAGCGAGTGTTTGGCTTTTTTAGGCATTTGAATCGATGCGTAAGCAAACAAATAAATTATAATAACGACAAGGAGCGAAATGAATAGTACGAAACTTCCGACATAAATCGCCGGATGCGAAAATTTAAATTTGGCACTGATGATTGAACTCTGCAAGTTCGAAGCGTCTTGCAAAAGTCCATAATAACCGAAATTGTGACAGTAAAAAACCACATGGTCTTGATAATTGTGACTAAAGTGACAACTATCCGATGACCAAGTGCCATTATCCCACCAGACCGGTGTTACACCTTCTTCCGTTGGTATTTTCAACATGACGAAAATCGGGTCGGTTAAATTCGTTATAGCGAAATGTGTAAATTCGTTGCCTAATTTCGCGCCAACTACCGACGATGTCACATCAAGTTTATTTTCACGTTTTTCATCAATTGGGAAAAATTTGTTTGACGAGTATACTGAGATGAGTATGTTGTAGATTTTGTCAGAGAAATCGTAGTTTTGGTCTTCGAGTTGTTCGAAGAGTGTTTCTGGTATGGTGATGGAAGCTTCTATTGTTTTTCCGGGGAGTTCGGTCGTGTCGCTGTTGCTGTTTGTGACGCAATAGAAGAGGCGTTCGGTTTCTTTTTGGATGTCTGTGTACCAAGTGCATTTTAGGCTTGAAAAGCCGTTTCTTTTGACGGGGAATATTTCCGTTGCCATGTTGGACTGAAACCAAGAAAAAAGTGAATTCTTCTTGTAACAAACTGAAATAGTATATTATTATACGAGTTGTACAAGACAATCCATTGTCGAACGAGAGTGTTCCAAAGGAACGAGTTTGACAAGATGTCTTGTACAACGAGTGTAATATGCTATTTTTTCTATTTCGCCTTTATGTATTGAAATTCTTTGTTTAAATCATTTAAATAATGACCTAGTGACTTTTGAGATTTTGGGTTGGTAATATGACGTATGGGATGAAATGACAGTTTATTGAAAATAAATTACAAATTTCAAATCTTATTGCATTGTTACTGCATATTTGATAGTTTTCTCGTTACTTCGTTTAATTAAATATGGATGTTGTGCACTCCTTCCGAGCTGAGAGACATCGCAAACACTGCTGTGAGTAAATTGTTCCCGACGAAGTGCAGTTCATAGATAATATAATAATACTTTGTATAGATGGGTATCTTAGTATGCTGTGATATGAATTGCAAACGGTAGCGCCATCTGCTGGAGTGGAGTATGTCCTACACATTTGGCGCGAAATTTAAATATTTATTAATTTTTTTACTTTTTATTGTTCTTTTTAATAAAAACAACCAAAATCCGTTATGTTTTTATATATTTAAATAAAAGAGATTACACATACATAAAACTAATTACTATAAAACCGGAATTATCCTTTTAATAGTCAGTCAACTATCGGAATGTGTAAGGAGGGTCGGAATGTGTATAAATAGTGATTTTACAATCTTAAGTAATTATTATGTAAAGTTTAAAAGATCAAGATTCAACAGCGCTTCTTTAAAAAGAGAGAAAAAGAAAGATAATAAAATTTCTAATAGTACTGTCTAATGACTGTATGTGACTTTAATTAAGCCTAACATTAAATAAAAATTTGTTTTGAATGTGTTATTCTGTACAATAGAAATATGTAACACGGTGAAATCTTGTCTTTCTAGTTTGAACTATTTAGGTAGTATTACTAACACAAAACAGGATATCGACGATTTTAAATTAAATCTAACCAAAATTTCAAAGAAAGCAAATACGAAATATGTAGTTAAAAAATCCATAATTAGAGTGAACATAAACTTGGAGTATATATTGATTTACAATCGTCGATGTACAGGAATGTATTAAATAAATGTCCGAAAGCCGACCGTAAGATAAAAATGAGCGATATTGATACTGAAACCAAAAAAATATGGTGAATTAAGCGCGCCTTCGTCGCCTTGTGGCAACAGCCCACCGTTAGTTTTTTGTTATAGCACCTTGTAAATCATAAAATGACCATCAAATGATAAGGTCTTATAAGTTGTAGCAAAATGGGTTTGATTGCCGAATCAGAATTGGGTTTAGAATCTTTTCAACTAGAAGTGAACTTGTTTTTTTTTAATTGGTCACCTCAATGACGGCATCATTAACACAGCCAAGAACGAATTGGAAAATTTTATATAAAGGACCAAATGGGATAAGGACTGGTGAGAACGAGGACCACGACTTACCACATTTTGATACAACACAAAACCCTATCATCTTGTAGTAATTTTATACTTTAATGGGTTACATATTGAAAAAAATTCCAAAACCGCAACAGAGGTGGTCTGTTTTGTGGGGTTCCAAACGCTGAAGCAAGGCCACCAAAGCTAATGTTTAATTCACCAGTTTTATTTCCATAATTTTAAACGAAGCTCATTCTTTAACCCTATAATACATATAATATTTCAATCGGCTCTCGGACGGTAATAGTAATATTTTTGTTTAACTACGGTCCATGAAGGAAGAATTAGAATAGACCAACTAGAATAGAACGTCCTTGCTTCCGTCACACTCGACCATCCTTCATCCTCCAATGTAAAAAATAATCTTTACTCCCCGCATGACACATACTCTGCCATTTAACTGCAATCTTGCAATTTCTCTGGCTTGACTAAAAAAATCATTATTTACCCATGACCTCACAAAGAATTTAGGTACCTGTTCAAAATACAAAATATCAATTATAAAACGCAGTTCTCGCCACAAGCTCTGTGAGTGTCATGCATTGGTCCATGAAATTTTAGTGGGTATATTATCACGAAGACACTTTCAACGTAGGCACGTTAAATTTCTACGTAGATTTTTTCTACCTGCCAGCAACATATCGTCTGAAGTCAGCTTTAATCCTTCCTTCTTCCAATAAGTTTAAAATGTCGTTTCTACCAAGATCCTGGATACATTTCCTCACAAGCTATGTCAAATCCAGCAGTACATACGCTTTCAGACTCACTCCGCTCTGTTACCCAATCATCTCTCATTTTTCTTTTAGTTAGTTTAGTTAGTTAAAAAAGGAATTTCGTATGTCAAATAATGCGCACTTCAAAACTCAATTCCTAGACACGGAGTTCAAACAAAGTATTGTACCAGGTATAAAATTTACCATGATTAAGCAGGTATCTTTTGTATCTTTTACTATGGAATTTGCAAGAGATAAAGGTAGAAATATTTGCGTATTTCTGAAGAAACATCTTGGATGCATAATCTTCATTCTTAAATTCTTATGACAAATTGCCCTTAATACCATTTGGTCCATATACTCGTATCTGATGATGACTTCTTTAGCACAGAACTTTGTGTCCACATCACAAAAGCAATCATTTTGAAAAATGTTCCAGTTCCAATTTTTGTTTGTTTTTTTGTAATTCAGAATCGAGCACTTAATTGGCACTGTAACAACTACAAAGCAAACATCACAAACTGGAAAAATTAATTTTGTTGTGAGTACCTGTGCTGTAGGCGTAACGTAGTCTAAACGGTCGTTTTAAAAAAACACAATCACATTCTGCTTACACACCCGAAAGTAAAGTAATGCGGCGGAAACACTAATAGTGGTGACATTAATAAAGAAAAAATGTCTGAAAATACAAGAAACAAATACGAAAAACGTGAAAAGACACCAAGTTAACACATTTTTGACAGAATTTTCACTGTCATAAACAGCTTTCTTGGCTTTTTCATTTAAATTTTTGTAAATGTCGATAAAGAAAACTGTAAAAAAATGAGAGTGGCGCCTCTACTGGAGTGGAGTATATACTAATTTCGTTGTCACGGCCATTCCTATTAAAGTGCACCCCCCCTGGTGCAGTTGACCCGGCTTCGCTGTGAGTTTGACGATGACGACAGTCACGCGATCGCATTCAGTAACCAAAGGGATATTCTTTTGGGCCAAACACAGGATAACAAGTTAACTATCTAATACTTACGTTCAATCCGACCAAATTCTGTAGCATTTCTGTTGTACGACATTGAATATGAAATTTGGGAGGTTTGTGGTTTAACAGAACTGACAGAAATTCATTACCAATCATGAACAAAAAAGTTACTATTTCAATGACACAAAATTTCATTTTGTCTAACTGTTTCCCATGACAACAGTTGCACAAAATTGCATTTGTGTATGCGAAATAGAAAAAATTAATTAAGACAACAAATTATCCAACCAAAGCCTAGCCTTTCATAGTATACTGCTAATGTGTAAACTTGGCTAGTGTGTAGACGTGTAAACTAGAGGTGTGCTTACCGATTCGATAAATCGATGTTACATCGATTTCCAAAATTAAAAAACTACATCGATTTGCAGATGGCAGATTTTCGATATTCGATTCGATATAATATCGATTCGATTAGTAAATCAAATTAATTAATTAGTAAATTAAACTGGATAATTTGTGTTTGACAGATCATTGACGATACCTTGTCTGTCTTTCTCTTATTCTGTAGCTGTTCTCAGAAAATATTTTGTGTCTGATATCATAAATCATTTGTTTCGAGCTCATATGCCACAGATTTTACACAAGTAACTTAACTATTTAATTTTTATTTATGTTCTACTGTGTTTTTTATATAAAGAAATGCTATTTTTTGTCTTTGTTTTATTTTTTAATAAAATATTGTTCATTTACATTTGTTTATTATTAAAAAATTAGCACAGTTTTTAATTATAGATTTCAAATATCGAAAATAAATCGAGTTATTGAAATCGATTTTATCGATATTTATATTATGACATCGATGTTGCATCGATTTATACAAAAAATCGATAAGCCCAGCTCTAAGTGTAAACTAGCTGGTTAGTTTGTAAACTAGCCAAACCGTTGGCTGTTTTAATAGAAAACACAGTTTCAACTAAAAGGCTAAAAAAAAGTAGCCAAGAATTTTGGATAATTTACTTGAAAGATAAAATAGCTGGATTGCGTTCATGAAAGCTTGTTTAGGATAACTTTCGTGTTATTACATCCAAAGTCGTTCAAAAAATACTTGGTTAAGGTAACTGAAACCTAATGACGTCATATTATTTCGTTCAAAGTTGAACAAAACCCAGGCAAGGTTTAATTTTCCATACAATTTCATGTTGGCAAAATTTGCCTAACGGACAATGAAATTGGACTGCTGTATACGGTGGTACAACTTTTTCTACGTATTTTTGAATGCGAATGGGTTTTTCGTCTTTTCTTTTTCTTTGCATAATAACAATAATTGAAGAAACCATTTCAAAAATATCGTCGTGCGTGTTTCGAAGGCTGTTGTGCGAAATTGTGAATTCGAAAAAATTAACCACTCAACCTATGGTCCGCACCTAATCCCCAGTGGCTGCTGTCTGTGTCCTAATTTAAAAAGAAAATCTTCGTGAAAGACGATTTTGCGACATTAAACAGCTCATTACAGCAATTAAGGCACATTTGTAAGGCAAATATTTTTTTTTAATGTTAATGTTAATTTCGAGAGGCAATATGTGCATTGTTGTTAAGAAGGATTGTATTAAACAACGAAAAATATTTGAAGCTGTTATTACTTTTCCTTCTTGCTGATACCGAGAGAACTCCCTCGTATGTTGTTGTAGTGTCGGAAACAAACACATATCATTTGATTTTCTTCCATTATAAAACAAGTTCCTTTCAGAGGAATTTCTTTTTCAATTGATTCAATTTGTCATCAGTTGAGTTGGTTGACGTATCAATTCTAATCGCGTTCAAATTTTTTCATTATGATTAGGTATTAAGTTTGTCCAGTGACGTAATCAGTACGTTTTTCAAATAACCCTTGCCTAGACCTTGCCTAATCCTCCAGATATATTTATGAACGCACTCCTATACAGGGGGGGGGCAATATTCGCGATCCACCGAAAAAAATTGATAAGAGTAGACAATTGGGATAACAAATCCACTTCCAAAGAATTTTTTAAGAATAACACAAAAGAGAAAAGAGGAACCGAAAGTGACCAATCCCTGAAGCTCCACTCCAGGTGAAATATTGGTAGTACTACCAATGTTACTAAGAGACACATTAAATAATAGCTAGTGATAAAAATCCGTCTATCCGTCCGTTTTGACAGTGGTGTCAGAAAATGATTTGTCATTAAATTATAGTTTTTTGTTCTAAAGTTCTTAAATTAAAAAATGTTTTGTGATTTCCGTGATATGCAATTACAGAGACATTTTTTTAACTCTGAACATAGCCCTATGTTCAATCTGAAAAAAATCATATCAAAGAATTGATCTAATTTACGTTACCAATGATACGTAAAGGTAATTATTTGATGTCGAGTTATTTGAACCATTTTGAAGTGATTTCGAATATTGGTTAAAGTAATTTATCATTCCTTACACATATTACTATTACCTGATGATTAATAAATTTCATAAAAATTAATCTTTCTTTACTTAAATAATCTTGAATTTAATTGACAAGTTGAAATTTTTGACAGCGCGTAGAATAATTAGTTGCATTTCAATACTCGCAATGCTTTGATCTGTTTTAGGGCTATGTTCGGAGTTAAAAAAATGTCCTTGTATACATCAAGAGTACACAAACATTATTGTTCTGTTATGGCGAACGCGGGAAAATGCACAACGGCAGGTCAATCATACGCAGGTCGATTTCTCAATAATGTTCGCCATCCCAATTGTCACCCATAAGATGGTATAAAACCGTAAGCAAAGCTTGATACGAAGAGATCAACTGATGACTACAGCAAAGTGGGGGGATTTTCAACATTTATAACAAAATATTTATTTATTAGATCCAAATAATTGTACCTAATTGTATTAAAACTTTCCTGAACGTGACCTCTGGGTTGTTCCTCTGTCTGAATGGGGTGTCTCTATACAACATTGTTTACGTAATTAAAAGAAAATCAAAAGAATTCAAATCGGGAGACGTGCAGGCCTGCAGATTCGTGGACTATCCATCGATAAGAGCACTTCTTAAGCTGTAGTAGGATAGAGTACCGTCGAGTTAAAACCAAGATTAACACGAAAAGCAAGTCTTCAAGCAAATCGTAAAGTTCTTGTGAACATTTTGTATTTTTCTAAAAACACCACCACTGTTCTTCCTGACCGGCAAAATTTTGGATGTGAGTAGCTTTGTCTTAAGGAGGACTCTCGTTTAGGAATCGTTTAACAACAACCCTTGTGGTTTATCTAACGTTCTGACTAAATTCCGAAACAACTTTAATAAACCACTAAGTTTGACACTGACGTCTATTAAAAGTGCTAGAGACGACTGGATTACTGGATCATTAACAATGGATCTAATAAAATTTGTAACTTAACAGCAAGAATCATGAAAAATAGACCTGAATGGTCTAAAACGCTGTGATTGGGTAAATTAAAATGTTCTTTCCTTGAATACCGTTCCAGCTAGAAAAATTGTTCTTTAAGAGTTTTTATGTAGGCACTATGGTGATTTATCGAGTTTTCTCTGGGTCGCGAATATTGGCCCACCCAATATGTATATATATGTTTTATCAAATTAACAAAAAATTGTATTAAAAATGTGATACGGGATAAAACTAGAAGCTTAGAAGCACGCATACAATTCTATCTTTGGTTTTTGAAGTGTCAGAAAACCAAGAAAATGGATAAGATCGATCCTAGAAAAAAATCAACTGGTATAATCCATAATGTTGCAAAGGTAATCTATGGCAATGAACGCCACTTAAAAATTGAAGGAACGCGAAATTTGTATAAATAAAAAATTTAAGATTGAGTACTCTTCATTTTGGTTACAGTATTCCGTGAAAATAAATCAGATTTTTAAATTTGTATTATTTATTCACTATCGTTCACTTGATTACTATCGTACGATTTTTATTACGCAATGTTTCAAAAATTAAAAAACTTTTACTAGAGTTTTCTTCCACGATTCGTTATTATTTGGCAAGCGCTATATCATTCCCCAAGTTTCTCCGTATTAAGTTAAGACTCACCCTGTATTAAATTTTTGCAACAATTTTGAAGATCTCCAAGAAAGTGTTATACACAATTAGCAACAATTAGAGAGGTTCAACTGTAGTTTTTTTAATTGCAGTCGCGTTAGTTTTGTTATTATTTTATAAAACTTGTAGTTTTGGTCGTTTTTTCAGCTTTTTTTTAGAAGATACTTAAAAAATTACCTACGATACATTATAGCTATTACTTTTCTGCCCAAGACCTTTTTTAATTTTATAACAATAACGAACAAAACAAGATTCTGTTAGACAACTTATATTGCTTCCATTATTAATTTTTTTCTCATTCATAAACTACAAGATATTTGTGAAAAATAAACATTAATCGCATTAAAAAAATGTAAAGATTGTTTGTTTTATAAGCCCGAAGTTATTTTATAAATTTTTTCTCAGAAAATTGCCAAAATTTTGGCCTCTTGAATAACCAATTCTGGATAACAACTTTAGAATTAATAGTCGTAGCAAAATAAATTTGTCAAGTTTGCAACCCTTAACTTATTTTACACAAGATGCAACGGTCTTAATGGTTTTCTGGTAATATTGGTAGTAAGAAGTGAGAACTACTCGCACTTCTGATGTATTCATGTTGCCAAAAATAACAGTTCTAGTCTTTTTTATCGTTAATACCATCGACACATGTATAACCTTGGTTTAAATAAAATTAATACATAATGGCGAGACGTGTTCAGTCAAATGTGGACAAGACTATAGTGCGGCAGTGTTAAGTTATTCTACAGATTTCCCAAATAAGTAAAATTGTGTTTTTTTATCACAAATTGAAGACATAATTAAAACGTCAAATACATTTTTGCGCGATAAACAAACATGTAAGTCATTACTCTGTTATCAGAATAATTCGTTAATCGAAAAGGTTTTTACATTTTACTAATATCTTTGTTTTTTACTTACTGTGTAATTAAAAAAAATATTCTTCTCTTCAGTGAATTAAAAAACCCGAAACAAATATTTTACATTTTAGTGCTAAAATTAATTAATGCAATTTTGAAGGTGATCAAGAATTATTTTATATAGTTGAGAATAGTCGCTCTTTTTTTTATTTATTATGTAATTAAAACATGGAAACTTCAATCGCAAAACAAGTTTAACAAAAGTTTTAAAAAACTTGACCCAATTATTGTAGTAATTATTTTTGTTTTTCCTTCTTCTAATTAATAAACTAACCAACACTCGTCCATTTTAGTTTGTAATTATTAGATCTGGGTAATTTTTATATACCTATTGCAGGAGTATTTTTGTCTAACAATAATAATATAAAAGTGCATTCAGCAGTAAATGAAAACTTAAATTCTAGTAATAAATTATTATTTGTTCCATAAATTATTTTCTTGAAACTAGAAAATTTATGTTATTATTGTATTATATTATAACATGAGATCGAAAATATACTCAATTAGAGCAAGCTGTGCCTGCAGAACCATATTTTAGTCGTTTATTTACACCTTGGCCACATTTTAGCCGTTTATTTACGGCCGCACTTTTGAAGTTATGTTGTCTTATGTTGGTTTTACACAGCATACGATGTGGCTAAAGTTACACTTCAGCTTATGTAAAATCTCATAGATACACATGAATTATTTATCGCTTTTTAATAGTGTAGATAAATCTACACAGAGAAACAAAGAATGAGTGTTCTGAAAGAAACTTGGTACTGTTGTTAAATAAACATGTTTCAACATCGCTTAAACTAATTAAACGAGAAATTCTCTTTATTTTAAAAAAATTACAATAATAAGCTTCGTTTAAAAATTCAAGACAGTTTCACTTATTAAATGGTTGGGTCCAACAACATTATAGCACACTGTGTGCTCCAATACTAAGTGACTTTTTTAAATATTTTAACTATAATTACTCAATCGTAAACATCAATAAGATGGGTGAACATAAATATCGAAATGTCGCTTTCACAAGTCACTCAATTGTAAAATTGATAAGAGATAACTGATTTGTAAACATTTGCTTAGGTATAAAGGAAAATAGGTACCTACTATTTCTAGAAAATTGCTTTTTGTCACAATTTTTTTGTCTATTTAAGTATCTTTCAGGAGCCAGCCCAAAGTAAATTTTGTAATTGGTTGCCTTCTGAAGTTAGAAACAAAAAACATAAAATTTTTACATTTTAAAACAGGTAGTAACAAGACTTAAAAAACGTAAAACGTTAAGGTCCGTTATGATTAAGGAAATCGCCGTTATTGCTTCACTTCTCCTGTTTTCGTATTAGTGCAATTATTTTGAGTGGAAAATTGGAAAAGTCGAGTAAAACAAGAAGACAAACCTGTCCACGTCACACAATAACGTCAATACATATATAAACTTTAAACACAGAATTGCAATAAATAGAATTTTTAATTATTATACATGTTTTCATAATAATTAACAAATTAACTATTCCTTATGCACACTTGTTACGAATAAAACTACATAATTTTGTTAGTCTTTCCCAAGACATTGATATGAACAAGAAGAAAAACTTGTCCGTTGCGCAGAATCACGTCATTAAACACATACAATAAATAAATAGAACTTATAATTACTTTAGTTGTATTGATAATAACAAATAACAAATTAGATAATAACAAATCCTTATTAATACTTTACATACATAGTCGTTTGACTTCGAAATGGACTTACTTCGTGTAACTTCCGACGAAAGAACTCAAATTTTGAAACTTTACAACGTTGACAATGCCCAATTAAAACAAGACATTGAAATGATCACAACTTGGAAATCCAAACAACCCCATCTTCAAAGTGATGTAAGTGGTCAGTATTGTGCTGTTTTCCTAACCAACACCTTAATAATTACTATTCATATATAGACGATTTTCTGGAGAAATTGTTACTTAAAAATAAATTCAGTGTTGAAAGATGTAAAGAAAAATTAGAAAATTATTACACGCTTCGTGGGACAAATAAAGATTTGTTGGAAGGTTATGAGACAATTCTACCATCACAAGAAGCACTGTAAGTAGAATGAATAAATTTATTAATATAAAATTTTATTATAAATATATTCCTTGTTGTCTTTTTCTTGTCTTTGTTTCAGAACTTTTTTACCACTTCCTAGACTAACCCAAAATTACGAACGCATCATAGTTATGAAACTGATAAACACTGATCCAAAAATCTACGATCTTGTACGAGTTTTCAAATTTGCAGTAAGCATAAATGAAATGATGTTACGACATGATGGCAGTTTGGGAATTCGAGTTCTTATAGACTACACAGGTTTCACTGTAAGACATTTAGCTACTTGGAATCCTGTAATTTTGATGAGATATTATAACCTGGCTGAAGTAAGTACAACTCTTCTAACCACATCAAAACATTTTTTTAATTTTAGAAAGCTTACTCTCTGCGAATTATGGGATTAGAATTCATCAATTACCCATCGTTTGTCAATAAAATTTTCTCAATATTTAGGATGTTTCTACGACCAAAAATTTACGAAAGAGTATTTTAATGTATTAAGTTGTTCTATTTCCAACTTGATGTGTTTCAGATAAAACTGCACGAAAATCTAGAATCTATATACAAGGTAATTCCCAAAGAACATTTACCGGAGGACTATGGAGGTACGAATAGCAAAATCTCTGATTTGTTAGGTAACAAATTTTGTTTTAATTTATCAACTAAGCACTGTTTGCAATTTTTAGAAAAATGGGATAAAGAAGTAAAAAAACAAGAAAAGTTTCTACTAGATTGTGCAAATACTGTCGCAAATGAAGATTTACGTCCATCAGAATCCCAAGAAAATTATTTATTTGGAACGGGTGGTACTTTCAAGAAGCTTTCCCTCGATTAAATATGTTTCTTGAAAATGAATGTTAATAAAATACTACTACTACCAACTATATTAATTTTCCAGTTTTTAAAGACTTTTTTAAAGGACGGTGTAGATTCTGGTCTCCACTCATTCACAATTTATTTATTGTTAAGCGGAAAAGTGGAATTGCGGTTCTGGATAGACTCCAGATCCATCAACCACAAATAACTTTAAATTAATAAGAATTAGAACATTTTTTTATAATTCTAATTAAAGAAACATGTCTTTATTTCTGGTATTAAAAAATTTGAAAAAACTGAGGGAAAAACATAATGAAAAAAAGAGCACTTTAACAACAAGTTTTGTTCAATTTTGCACTATGTAGAATTATCCTGTTATTTTGAAAAGTAGTTTCAAAAGACAAGAAGAAAAACTTGTCGGTTACGTAAAATCACGTCATTAAACACAAAACATCAATAAACAGAACTAATAATTACTGTAGTTGCATTTATAACAACAAATTAGCCATTCCTTATTAGAACTTCATTTACATTTAATACTATTTTTCTTAGACTTTTGACTTCGAAATGGACTTACTTCGTGTAACTTCCCACGAAAGAACACAAATTTTGAAACTTTATGTAACAAATGTGTTATTTGTTAAAAGACGAAATAGTAATTTCGGTTCCTTTAGCTTCAGTTTGTCCGTTATTTGTCACAATAGATCAAAATTCGAAAGTGTCGTCCAGATTGGGTTCTATGAAGGCCGACACTTTACCAGCCTTTTTCGTCATTTCAGTTCATGTACAGGAAATAATAAATTTGTCAAAATTAGTGCCGACCTCTTTAGAAAACTGTAATGTTCGACCACCCCCGACGACCGCCTCTATACCCGAATCAGTCGTCATCTGGTTATTGGGGACATGTGGTCATTTCGTAGAATCGCGGTTCAAAAGTTTCTCTTCGTTAGTAAGACAATGGAACCGAATTACTAAACGCGAATCAAGGGAGATTGGCCACCACATGCTAGAAATAAAAAGTGTGCAATATTGGTTCTGGTCAGATCGCCTATGTGTGGCAATTGTCACAAAAAACGTATGTCTCGGAAACTATGACACATGACAGCTGTCAGTGCTCCTCGGCCAAAAATTCACACGTTCAACTGAGATAACGCTTGCAGAGTAAATTCTTGAACGTCTGCATACAATTATCATGATTTGCAATGTGATTTTTATCAAAAACTCCTAAATGCAAAAATAAGGCAGTTGATAGCAAACCATATGAACTTATCACGCAACCTACGTTCATGCTAGAAAGAGAAAACCACAGCAAACCACGACCAGAACCAATATTGAACACATGTTACAATAGATGCGGTCCTCGCGTAAACGCTCAACTTTTGTGTAGTCGTAAGATCGGCCAGACCAGACACAGGAGAGTCGCGAGGTCCTGGCTACCTTAATTAAGCGATGGAACTTACTCAAGATCGGGTGGCGGTACTGTAATTTCTTTGTACGCATACCACCGTACGCATAATTCGTAGAAATGTAAACTGCCACAAGTGTTGAGATGATCCATCAAAGTCACAAGGACTACAAAAGACCTAGCCTCTCTCTGGATTCTCGCGTTGGTTAGGGTCAGAGAGAAAAAGTTGGCAACAACGTTCAGACCGGAAATTGCCGCCAAGGGATGCTTCCAAGTTATTGGTCAAGGAAGTAGCCCCTCTTCGAAGGCGAGCTTTCCTAGTTTCAAAATTCCGAAGCTTAGTTAGTTCTTCTTTGATTCCGAAACAGAATAGTCCTTGTGACCGTTACACTCGAGTAATTTTATTCTAGACTTTTTGCTAATTTTTTTATCAAGTGTTAACTTCTTTCCTTTTTTTTTCATAATTTTTTTGTTCAATAAACGGCTGCTTGCTTACGTTCGGTTGTGAAGTGATCCCCAAAGGATTATTTCAGGCGACTCGTCGACCAAGGTAAGCGATCCTTCCTTTGCTTCGATTTTGAGGATCGGCTGAACCCAATAAGGTACCAACTCCATTTTGAAAGAAAAATCCACGCTACCAATTAGCTCAAAAATTTTAATTCTCTCATTTACTCAAGTTACACCCACGCACCAGTCTCGTTAGACTGGCACATTTACAACGTCGATAATGCCCGATTGAAAGACGACATTGAAATGCTTAAAATTTGGAAGTCCAAACAACCACATCTTCAAAAATTCTTTAAGCGGTAAGTATTGTGCTATTTTTTCCATCAACTCCTTAACTATCTATGCAGATAATTTCTTTGAGAAGTTGGAAAATTATTACACCCTTCGTGGGACAAATAAAGATTTGCTAGAAGGTTATCAGAAAATTGTACTCTCACAAAAATCAGTGTAAGTAAACTCTACTCTCTCATCAAAAATATTATAAAATGTTTCAGAATTTTTTTACCCATTCCCGAACTAACACGAAATTACGAACATATCGTAATCATGAATATCATAAATCCTGACCTAAAAACTTACGATCTTGTACCAGCTCTCAAATTTGCATTAGCCATGAATGAAATGATGTTACGACATGATGGAAGTTTAGGAGTTCGGCTTATTTTAGATTACACCGGTTTCACGTTAAGACATTTATTTGCATGGAATCCCATACTTATGATGAGATACTATAATCTGGCGGAAGTAAGTATTACACGTACTTTTCTAAAAACATTTAAAAAATTCTTTAATTTTACTCTCTTCGAATTTTGGGTTTGAATTCATCAATTGCCCATCGTTTATCAACAAAGTTTTCTCCATATTTAAGATGTTTCTACGGCCAAAAATCTACGAGAGGGTATTAATACAGTACTTCAACTTGTTTCATTTACAACTTGATAAAACTGCACGAAAATTTAGAATCTTTGCACAGGGTAATCCCCAAAGAGCATTTACCGAAAGATTATGGAGGTACTAACAGTAATATTTCTGATTTGTTAGGTAACAATATTTGTTTTAATTTTATTTATTATTCACAGTTTATAACTTTCAGAAAAATGGGACAAAGAAGTAAAAAAACAACAAACACTTTTATTAGAGTGTGCAAACACTGTTGCAAACGAAGACCTACGGATACCAGAATCAGAAGAAAATGATTTATTTGGAACTGGAGGTACCCTTTGCACGACAAGTAATGGCACAAACTCGAGAGCCGAACGGGCGAGAGTCGGGTTGACCCGATGGTATTGAGAGCAGAGCGGAGAGTCGGCAGTTGTCGGTTTTCCGGCACTGGGAATAGGTGGATGGAAGCTGGAGGGTTGTGGAAATTGATAAATATTTCGCTCAAAATATAAAGAACTTTGACTATCGCACTTGAATTGTTTAGCGAAAGGAATAAAATCATTAATTTTTGAATTGGAAAGTCTCACAGAATACACCGTTAAAAACAAAAGTTGGTCTGGTTTATTAATTATTCATTTATTAATTTATTTATTAATAAGTTTATTAAATTGACGTAGAAATTAAGAATTAATGAATTTTTTCTCAAAAAATAAGTTCAGGCGTGTTCGGATGCCATCCGTATTTAAGGTAATTCAGAATTAAATTAATCGTGAATTAAAATTTGATTGCAATTAAATCTGATTTTGAGCGTGAATCTTGGCTTTAATTTCAAGCAAATAAAAGAAAATAAATATAAAACGGAAAGGCTCTTGCGTAATCCTGTAAAAAACTAACATGTCGAGGGTGTATTTGATATAAAAAAAAATCGTTTATTACAAAAACAATGTAATAATAATAAAATTAATTGTGGAAGTTTACAAAATAATGAGTTTATTCTTTTCAATATTAAGGGTCGGTTTACAGAAAGCGAAATTAGAATAATTGCAATCAAATTTTAATTCGCGATTAACTTGACATTTGTCAATGCATTTTTAATTGCAACTTAATTTGTATTAGTTTAATTATGAATTAAATTTTAATTTTACTTTCTGTAAACCGACTCTGATTGTCACATCTCATAACTCGGTCTCTGGTGATTGTGATTTGAGACAACAAATGCAAAATCGGTAGGTAGACAAGTTTGAGATGATTTATGGGGTCCCTGTATTACCAGTGATAATTCTAAGCACCCTAAGGCGGTGCAATAATATTCGGGGTATAATGTAAACGAATCTCTTTTACAACACGTTAAAACCGGGTTCATTTCCAAATGAGGCTTGTAAAAACTATTTTAATTTAATGTAAAATTAAAATACCGCCGTTCACCGTTCAGGTCACACGTCTCACCATTCTATACAAATTGCGATTGATAAGCCATAATAGGATTAATAGGGAGTACTTCTAACTGCATTAATTTTGCTAACAAATTGTTTTTAATAGAATAAAGTGTAGAGATTCAATAATTAGAAGTATTAATAATTCACATGAAATCTTTACTGTCGATAAACAACCCATAACTTAGAATTTAGTTAACACATTTAATAATAAATATATTAACAAATTCATACTTAATTTTGTTAACTGGTTACTTTGGACACAAAACCTAAATTAGGATTTGTAATTTTAAAACTACAAACCTGTAGGTCTTAGGGTGGGTTTATAGAAGCGTCATTAATTTAATCCGTAATTAAATGATCACGTGACCAAAGTGAACCAATTTCGTTGGTTCATTGGCGTTGTTAACTTTTAACAACGTATAAAAATTTAAAAGAGCTTTCGAACCGGATTAATGTTTTATCGCTTAATGATAACAATTGACAACATAACATTGACAAACACATGATGAATACGCAAGAGCTTTTCCATTTTATACTTATATTATTTCCATTTTACCTGCGATTATTTTTCTCTTATTTGCTTCATACTAAATCATATACAAATATACAAATAGTTGTTACTTGTTTAAAATATTACAAACTACTAGCCCAGTCAAATTAGACAAAAATAAGCCGATCGGTGGAAAAAATTCCTAGAAATCTGTTTCTTTTTTTAAACGCTTCGCTTTGCTTAGGTAACCATATATCAAAAGTCCCCGAGGGTGGGGGGCGAGCTCGAGGAGGAGGAGGAGGGGCTAAAAGTGTCTTTTTTTGGTTTATTGCTTATATCTCGGAAACGGTCACTCCTATCAATTTTTATCTTCTTACCAAAATTAAAGCTTTCCTACAAAATGGTCCTAGCATTTTTTTTGTTGAAGTTTGGTGTCTACATGACACTGCATTATTAAATATTAGTAGATATACTAATATGATAATAAGTATTTATATGGAAACAGTGTGTGCAAAGCATCCCCCAACTAAGCTAGGAGAGGGAAATAAGGGAGGAAAATACTTTCTTTCCTCCTCGGGCTCTCCAGTTGAAGACGACAATTAGGCATGTGGGGATGACCCAAAAGATATGATAGAATGAACCTTTGGACTCAATACATTTAGTTTATTGTAAGTTTTATTCAAAACATCCATATTAAATCATCTGTCTATTAATATTGTACTGAACAAGACTGTAAATCAGTTTTCATTCTTTGGGTTGAAGACGAAAATGCAGCATAAAGGACGACTCTGAAGACTTCATTGGCTCTCATGCCTCACCTCTCCACTTCTAATGAGATGTTAGTCCCAATAAATTTAATTCATTGTCAGCTTTTCAAATTTCAAAACATTTTGTTTTAAAGCACATTTTTTATTTTATTTTATTTCTTTCCAAACCTATAACTCGCTTATGGTTAGTCCTACAATAAAAATTCATAAGACCGTTTTGTAGGAAATTTCATCAGCTTTAATTTTGGTAAGAAGATAAAAATTGATAGGAGTGACCGTTTCCGAGATATAAGCAATAAACCAAAAAAAAAGACACTTTTAGCCCCCTCCTCCTCCTCCTCGAGGTCGCCCCCCACCCTCGGGGACTTTTGATATATGGTTACATAAGTCGAAACGAAGCGTTTAAAAAAAATTCCAGATTTCTAGGAATTTTTTCCACCGATTTGTCTAATTTGACTGGGCTATACTGTATCATTTTGAAATTATATTAAAATTATCATACAAATTGAGGTAGTGTTGTCTTTACTATTTACTTATTATTCGAGAGCTTTATCTACTATTAGGTAAACCTTCAGGTAAAGGACTTAATGGAAATTGGTAAAACGTTTCTCAGAAAACGTTGATAGGTTCAATCATGTCTCCAAGCCATTCGTTTCCATTCGGGAATAAAATGT
This sequence comes from Tribolium freemani, assembly GCA_939628115.1. NCBI lineage: Eukaryota > Metazoa > Arthropoda > Insecta > Coleoptera > Tenebrionidae > Tribolium > Tribolium freemani. Next base: position 4,108,047 of record OW626793.1, read on the forward strand.
TTTGCTCAAAATCAGATCTAACTGCAATCAAATTTTAATTCACGATTAATTTAATTCTGAATTACCTTAAATACGGATGGCATCCGAACACGCCTGAACTTATTTTTTGAGAAAAAATTCATTAATTCTTAATTTCTACGTCAATTAAATAAATTTATTAATAAATAAATTAATAAATAAATAATTAATAAACCAGACCAACTTTTGTTTTTAACGGTGTATTCTGTGAGACTTTCCAACTCAAAAATTAATGATTTTATTCCTTTCGCTTAACAATTCAAGTGCGATAGTCAAAATTCTTTATATTTTGAGCGAAATATTTATCAATTTCCACAACCCTCCAACTTCCACCCATCTATTCCCAGTGCCGGAAAACCGACAACTGCCGACTCTCGGCTCTGCTCTCAATACCATCGGGTCAACCCGACTCTCGCCCGCTCGGCTCTCGAGTTTGTGCCATTACTTGTCGTGCAAAATGTACATTCAAGACACTCTCCCTCGATTAATAAGTGTATTTTAAAAACTGATTTAACTGGTAACTGATTTTTATTATATTGACAATAAAGATATTATGGGAAACTGAAAAAACACCCTATAGCAAACCTTTTTAGTCCTTTCTTTTATTCTGTTCTTTTACAATCGTTAGTCTTTGAAACTCATAATTTAGAAAACTGAAACATTGCCAGATATGAGATGTTCCAGAGACTCAGTAAAGTATATAGAGGCTGAGTCAATAGTGGGTTATTTCTAAGAAGCGGAAATTCTACGGGGTGGACATGACGCTACAATCGACAAGCTGACTCGTCGCAGCGCTCTCGCGAAGTTCAATATTTATCTACAATTGGTCGGCTGTAGGCTGCAGCGGACCTTGAGCCGACCAATTGTCGATAAATATTGAACTTCGCGAGAGCGCTGCAACGAGTCAGCTAGTCGGTTGTAGTGTCATGGCCGCCCCGTTAAATTTCCTCTCCTTAGTTATTTCTGATTTTTTTTAAATATGCAACCAATAATACTACAGTAATACAGATTCTAGCTGACCAGATCGGTAATCGGTAAAAAAATTAAAATTAATCCACGATTACATTGTTCTGGGTATTGCCAAGTTTGTCTTGACAATTTTGCTAAAATTTCATTATGGACTATTATTATTTAACAGATAAAAAAACACTGTTGATTCAATTAATGTTTAAAAAAAATCAAACGAATTATCCAAGTGGTAAGTGCAATTAGTATTTTTGGTTGCATCTTAGGACATGTCAGAAGTAACCCACTATTGACACACCCTGTACAGTGTGATTTTAAAAATTTTGTAGGTATTTTAAGAGGTTATAGTGGTAATCAAAAGAAGCCAAAATAACTCGATTTACCTTATCAAATGGTTAAAGTTACTGAGATACCTATACTGGGACCCAATACCGATTTTGGAAGTCCAAAATTTTTACTTCCTTTTGTTGTATTATATATTTTTTTTGAAAGAAACTTTTTCTAGTAAGTGTTTTTACTAATTTCAACTCATTTTTAATAAGACAAATACGAGTACTAAATGTTTACAATGGTGAAGTTCAAGATCCCATGTTAAATTTAAATTTATGCGGCAACCAAAACTTTATACAGCGTTGGGCAAAAGTCTGGAACCAAGCGTTTTGTGCCTAAACTATGTATCTTACGAAAAAACTAATTAGTACATCATCAACTAGTTTAAAAATGTGATCATTTTTCAAGAATAAATTCTTTCAAAAATATTTTGGATTTCAAGTTAAAAAAAAAATTTTTTTCAAATGGCACCCCAATACGGCGATTTTTTTGGTAAAAGATTATGCTCTAAAAATAACTCCTACTTTAAGAAAATTAATTTTAAACCAGTAAAAAATTCATGCAAAATTTTCTGCCGAATATGAATCCGAAGTTAGTTTTCTGATTTGGAATTGCCTTCATCATGAAAAAGACGCTTTTGTGGAAATTAAAAAAAGAAAACTAAAATCAGGCAAATTTTGCTTTTTCAATGTCATATCTTCCTTCTGGATAAAACCAGAAACTTTTTTTTCTGCAAAAGATTGTTCAATGAATGTAGTTTTCAATGTAAATACACAAGTTTTAGTTTTGAGAAAGGCACTGGCTAAACGACCGCCGGCGGTACTCTTAGTTAATACTAAAAAGACCGCCGTCAGGTGGCATTATCTGCTCACCTATGAAAAAGCCGCCAAAAATTGGAAACAAATCGTTAGTCACGGCGGTATGATACAAATATATTGTTATATGCCGCCGGTCGGCGGTTTTCTTTGTTTAAAATACCAAATACGTCCGAAATTTTGTCATACATAAGTCTAATTCTAATTCCAATACAAAAATTTCTTTCGGCAAAAAGTGAATTCAATTGAGGTGGTTATAATCCTGTGATTGCAGTCTTTATGAAGAAAAATTGTTTCATGGTAGGTTGCTACTTAAGGCTAGGTTAAAAGGAATCTCGAACTCGCTTTCGGGGTGTCGATCATAAAACTGTCGGCCCGACCGGCTTGGGGCGTTTATTAGGGTGTATAGCAAGTCCCCCAATTGTCAGATCTAGATCTCCCAAAAATTGACAGATGAGCGCCTCTTGTCAACAGTCGCATCTAAACCAAAAATTACTAGAAATTGCAGTTAGATGACATGTTAAGAGAAATGTTTTGATAGTTGCATATAACAAAAGCTTACAACATAACGTAAAGTTTTTAAAAACATTATAACTATAATTTATCATACCAAATAATAAAGTTTTGCACAAACCCACTATTATTTAATTTTTTATATAAATGCAGATTATAAAATCATGTTTGTTTCCAGTTTTGTTTTATTTTCATTAATAAAAATTTTAAAATGAATCTGTTTCATTTTTATTATAAAAATTTAAAAACACAAATACTATTAATATTTTTAATTTTTTTTTGTTTTTGAGTCAAGCTTAATTTTTCTGAATAGCAACATACCATGAAACAATTTTTTTGGTCAAGACTGCAAGCTGGAAGTTACAACTACCTCACTAATATTTAGTTTTTGTCGAAAGACATTTTCATATTCTGTTGTCATTTGAGAAGAAAATGTGCATAACACAAAATCAAAAAAAATTTGATGTTTAAGATATGTTTGTATTATTTTTGTAATTTGCCGCCATTCTGATGCTTTAATGGGCACATAAAAGCACGCAACGTCATCAAGCGCGATGTCATTGTAGTCATAATTTCACGGAAATTTTTAGGTTGGCAGGAAGCAAATTTGCGACCGTGTTTTTGCCAATTTCAGAAATTTCAGGGGGCGTTCATGCAAGTTTACCTTCATTATCATTGATACAAGTGCTTTTTGGCAGAATTTGAATAAAACAAAAATTTTAAATCAATTTTTCACTGAGATATTACCAACCGTCACAAAAATCCTTAAGTCGATTATTAAAATAACAATTTTTGTTTAAAATCGACAGAAAGGGGGCAAATTACAAAAAATAGTATAAAAAACTCGTTTCATAAGACCTTGAAGCTAACGCCACTGGTTGAAACTGAATTTGTGCTTCGAGAATGGTATTATGAAACTTGTTTTTTTTTAATATACTATTGTAGCCTTATATCTTTCACCAATTATTATTTTCTGAAGGCAAGTATTTAGTTTAAACGATTTTAAACAGTTTAAACAATAAAAAACTTTCATATTTCCATCTTTTTTGTTCAGTCGGCATACGCAGGTTGTACCTACGTGAAAAAAATTAAGCTTGGCGACACTTGCGAAGATTATTTGAATGCTCTAAATAATTGTTCCAAACGAACGATGTTGATTAGTTTTGCATTTTGCTTTATCTATTTATTTCAATATACTCCGTGACTTGTAAGTTTTATTTTATAAACTAAATTTAAATAAACATGTGCGCTCAGGTGGCCAACATGTAGAAAGGTACTATGAAATTGTAAGAATAACATATAGGGTTAGGTATGACACATTTTTCGGCGGTATTTAACAGTTTAAATAAAGAATACCGCCGACCGACGGCAACTGTTAATAAATTCATATCAAACCGCCGAAACTAACGACTTAATTCGGAATTTCGGCGGCTTTTTTTACACGTGAAGCGATAATGCCGCCGGACGACGATCTTTTTAATAGTATAAATTAAGAGTACCGCCGGCGGTTGTTTAGCCAGTGCCTTTGAGAAAAAAAAAACTGAGAACATTGGACATCACTACGAATGCAAAGGGAAATACGGGCAATGCCACTTCAACCGCATATCGCAGTGACTTCAAATTGCAATAACTTGCTGAGTGTTAAAGATATCGAAATGATTCTTGCACCAAAAACTTATCTAACCTATTAGCTTCATTTCGTCTCGCTTATGTATCGATCTATTTTTTAAAGGCATTGGCATCTTATTTTACCTATTTAATGTTTTAACGAAAATTAAAAATGCGGTTCATTTTATGTCGGTAGGACTTTTTCAAAATTTTCTGCCATGAAAAATAAGCGAGATAATCACTTCGAAAGGAAGAAATCCTGACGTCACAACCGCCTTTTATCACACAGTCCTCTTATCACTGAACTCTCATTCACTAAAAACTTGACAGATATTTAAACATTTTCCACACATCATCCACAAAATAAAAAATTAACTACTTTCTCGACTTTTTTCTGTTTTAAATTTTGTCTTGAACTTCGTGAGAACATCCCAGAAATTTTGTTAATGTGGTAGTAATTTTAAGTGTATATCAAGTTTACTAACCGGACTGATGATCACTATGGAGAATGTTGTTGTTGATAATAAATTAGACATAATTGTACAAATTTGAATTTAGAAAATAAAGAAATTAAACTAATAAACTCTATAATAATCAGGTGTGGGGTAAAGGATTCCATGTGGAGTGGTAAAGGATTTCATGTGCAGTGGTAAAGGAATTGTGAGCAGTGCCTGAAGAACTTATGTGCGGAACTGAAGAAATTATATGCCTGGATGTACGATGGAGAACATAGAATGGAGAATCAACAAGTAATCATGAAGTAATTCTCAATTCAAACTCCAAACTGTCAAAATTAATGTGTAACTTTTGATTGAATTTTTGAACTGTTCTAATGTACTAATGTACAAAATTGAAATTAATGGCGAAGAAGCTCCGAAGACAACGAGGATGTCGCTGGACTTGTAGTCCCGGAAAATTCACCCGGAACCCCTTCTTCAACTACTTGTGATGATTCCGGAAAAAATGTTAGCGTCTTTATTAATTATTGCAGCTAGATTTTCATAATGTTTGTAAATGCTTATGAATCCTTATGTGAAATAGGTTCAGTTTATGAATATTTATGTCTTATGTGAACTTGGTGGTTCAATATGTGAACATGGTGGTTCAATATGTGAACATGGTAGTTCAATTTATGTCTTATGTGAACTTGGTGGTTCAATTATGTCTTATGTCTTATGTGAACTTAGTTCAATTTAGGAATGTTGATGGGCATTATGAGAATTTCGTTGTGCTTATGAAAATTGATGTAAGCATTGTGCTTTTTATGAATTTTGATCGAGGTCGATCAACAGTCAGGTTGGCCGAATTGTGGTAGTAATTTTAAGTGTATATCAAGTTTACTAACCGGACTGATGATCACTATGGAGAATGTTGTTGTTGATAATAAATTAGACATTATAATTGTACAAATTTGAATTTAGAAAATAAAGAAATTAAACTAATAAACTCTATATTAAGTTTATCAAAACTCTGTCAGTGTCACTTAAAAGTCAAAAACTATTTGATCTTAAAATTGGACCAAATGCTCAAGAGGCGGTTAGGACGTCATAATTCTAACTTTACATCGAAATAATTCGAGTTAGAGACCAGATACAGAAAAACGGTTTTCACTACTGTAATAAGCGTTTCCAGTACTGTCATTTAAGACAAAGTTGTTTTTTAAGTTGCCAATGCCTTTAAGATAAAAAAAATCTCGCATTTCGAAAATTTCACTACACAAAAAAGAAACGTTACAAGAAAACTGCAATTTTCTCAGTTTTCTTTTGTCAAAACTAAAACTTGTGTCAATTCCTTAGAATCCACATTGAGGAATCTTGTGCAAAAAATGAAGTTTCTAGCTTCTAGTGTAAATACATCTGACCAATTTTAAGTTTTTCAAAAATTTCCACAAAGTAACAAAAACGTCTTTTTCGTGTTTTTCATGGTAAAGGCAATTCCAAACAGAAAATCGAACTTCGGATTCGAAATCAGCAGAAAATTTTGCATAAGGGTCAGTTTAAAAAAATGTGTGTCCTCCGACCCGGATGGACAAATAAATTATTATTAATTATTGCGCGCTACTGATGGACCCTCTCCTGGTCAGTTGACGTAGAGTACACTTTACACGACAAGTAATGGCACAAACTCGAGAGCCGAGCGGGCGAGAGTCGGGTTGACCCGATGGTATTGAGAGCAGAGCCGAGAGTCGGCAGTTGTCGGTTTTCCGGCACTCGGAATAGATGGGTGGAAGCTGGAGGACTGTGGAAATTGATAAATATTTCGCTCAAAATATAAAGAATTTTGACTATCGCACTTAAATTGTTTAGCGAAAGGAATGAAATCATTAATTTTTGAGTTGGAAAGTCTCACAGAATACACCGTTAAAAACAAAAGTTGGTCTGGTTCGGGGTTATTGTCCAAAGTCAACAGTTTAGACAATACAGCGTTTATTAATTTATTTATTAATAAATTTATTAATTGACGTAGAAGTTAAGAATTAATGAAATTTTTCTCAAAAAATAAGTTCAGGCGTGTTCGGATGCCAACCGTATTTAAGGTAATTCAGAATTAAATTAATCGTGAATTAAAATTTGATTGCAATTAAATCTGATTTTGAGCGTGAGTCTTGGCTTTAATTTCAAGCAAATAGAAGAAGATAAATATAAAACGGAAAGCACTTGCGTAATCCTGTAAAAAACTAACATGTCGAGGGTGTATTTGATATAAAAAAAATCGTTTATAACAAAAACAATGTAATAATAATTAATAAAATTAATTGTGGAAGTTTACAAAGTAATGAGTTTATTCTTTTCAATATTAATGGTCGGTTTACAGAAAGCGAAATTAGAATAATTGCAATTAAATTTTAATTCGCGATTAACTTGACAATTGTCAATGCATTTTTAATTGCAACTTAATTTGTATTAGTTTAATTCTGAATTAAATTTTAATTTTACTTTCTGTAAACCGACTGTGATTGCCACATCTCATAACTCGGTCTCTGGTGATTGTGATTTGAGGCAACAAATGCAAAATTGGTAGGTAGACAAGTTTGAGATGATTTATGGGGTCCCTGTATTACCAGTGATAATTCTAAGCACCCTAAGGCGGTGCAATAATATTCGGGGTATAATGTAAACGAATCTCTTTTACAACACGTTAAAACCGGGTTCATTTCCAAATGAGGCTTGTAAAAACAATTTTAATTTAATGTAAAATTAAAATACCGCCGTTCACCGTTCAGGTCACACTCATAGGTCACACTCATAGGGCGTATTTCTAACTGCATGAATTTTGCTAACAAATTGTTTTTAATAGAATAAACTGTAGAGATTCAATAATTAGAAGTATTAATAATTCACATGAAATCCTTTACTGTCGATAAACAACCCTTAACTTATAATTTAGTTAACACATTTAATAATAAATATATTAACAAATTCATACTTAATTTTGTTAACTGGTTACTTTGGACACAAAACCTAAATTAGGATTTGTAATTTTAAAACTACAAACCTGTAGGTCTTAGGGTGTGTTTATAGAAGCGTCATTAATTTAATCCGTAATTAAATGATCACGTGACCAAAGTGAACCAATTTCGTTGGTTCATTGGCGTTGTTAACTTTTAACAACGTATAAAAATTTAATAGAGCTTTCGAACCGGATTAATGTTTTATCGCTTAATGATAACAATTGACAACATAACATTGACAAACACATGATGAATACGCAAGAGCTTTTCCGTTTTATACTCATATTATTACCATTTTACCTGCGATTATTTTTCTCTTATTTGCTTCATACTAAATACAATCATATACAAATATACAAACAGTTGTTAATTGTTTAAAATATTACAAACTACTAGCCCAGTCAAATTAGACAAAAAGAAGCCGATCGGTGGAAAAAATTCCTAGAAACCTGGATTTTTTTTAAACGCTTCGCTTTGGCTTAAGTAACCATATATCAAAAGTCCCCAAGGGTGAGGGGCGAGCTCGAGGAGGAAGAGGGGGCTAAAAGTGTCTTTTTTTGGTTTATTGCTTATATCTCGGAAACGGTCACTCCTATCAATTTTTATCTTCTTACCAAAATTAAAGCTGATAAAATTTCCTACAAAACGGTCCTAGCATTTTTGTTGTAGGGCTAACCGTAAGCGAGCTACTAGCTTTTGAAGTTTGGTGTCTACATGACACTGCATTATTAAATATTAGTAGATATACTAATATGATAATAAGTATTTATATGGAAACAGTGTATGCAAAGCATCCCTCAACTAAGCTAGGAGAGGGAAATAAGGGAGGAAAATACTTTCTTTCCTCCTCGGGCTCTCCAGTTGAAGACGACAATTAGGCATGTGGGGATGACCCAAAAGATATGATAGAATGAACTTTTGGACTCAATACATTTAGTTTATTGTCATACAAATTGAGGTATTGTTGTCTTTACTATTTACTTATTATTCGAGAGCTTTATCTACTATTAGGTAAACCCTCAGGTAAAGGACTTAATGGAAATTGGTAAAATGTTTCTCAGAAAACGTTGATAGGTTCAATCAAGTCTCCAAGCCATTCGTTTCCATTCGGGAATAAAATGTTTTGCTCAAAATCAGATCTAACTGCAATCAAATTTTAATTCACGATTAATTTAATTCTGAATTACCTTAAATACGGATGGCATCCGAACACGCCTGAACTTATTTTTTGAGAAAAAATTCATTAATTCTTAATTTCTACGTCAATTTAATAAATTTATTAATAAATAAATTAATAAATAAATAATTAATAAACCAGACCAACTTTTGTTTTTAACGGTGTATTCTGTGAGACTTTCCAACTCAAAAATTAATGATTTTATTCCTTTCGCTAAACAATTCAAGTGCGATAGTCAAAATTCTTTATATTTTGAGCGAAATATTTATCAATTTCCACAACCCTCCAGCTTCCACCCATCTATTCCCAGTGCCGGAAAACCGACAACTGCCGACTCTCGGCTCTGCTCTCAATACCATCGGGTCAACCCGACTCTCGTCCGCTCGGCTCTCGAGTTTGTGCCATTACTTGTCGTGCAAAGTGTACATCAAATATGTGGCGGCAAATGACTTTTTGCCGTTTACATGCGAAACAGAGAAATTCTTGCTCTTAAGAGTAATCAGTGCAAACATTTAAAACTGTGTTTTTAGAAAAACAATATAAGAAGAAGCAAACACAAAACAAGAGTGTCATTAACAAATTTCTGAGTTCTTTCTTTTTGACTGTAGTGCTGTTAATGAAATTGTAGCCGTAAAATTTTTACTTTCTTCTTTAAGTTAGTGAAAATTGCACTTCTCTAGCAAAATTCACCAATAGAACTTCTGATTAAAACCATCAATATAAAAAAGTAAAAACCACTGACAATAATTATAAACGTTACCAACTCGCTGGGACACACTCTATATTATGTTTACAATTTTTAAGGAAACATTCCTTATACTTTATAGTTTGTTATTTTGAAAACCAACTTCCCTTATCCACACTCTGATTAAAAACAAAAAAAAAACTGTGCATTTCGCAAAATTACATTATTCTATTATTTTATAAACATCAAACACAGAATTTCAATAAGTGGAACTAATAATTACTGTACTAGTATTGATAATAACAAATTAAGCATTGTCAACATACTTGGTGGTCTTGCTACTACTTTTCTTTGTGCTTTGATTTCGCAATGGACTTACTTCGTGTAACTCCCGATGAAAGTATTCAAATTTTGAAAAGTTTACAACGTCGACAATGCCCGATTAAAGGATGATATTGAAATAATTAAAATTTGGAAGTCTAAACAACCCCATCTTGAAGGAGATTTGAGCGGTCAGTATTATCCTGCTTTCTCATTAATTCCTGAATTATTTACGCACAGATAATTTCTTTGAAAAACTGTTAATTAAAAATAAATTCACTGTGGGACGATGTAAAGAAAAATTGGAAAATTATTACACCCTTCGAGGGACAAATAAAGATTTGTTGGAAAATTATGAGAAAATTGTACCGTCAGAAGAAACAACGTAAGTAGATGCGACTCTCTCAAAAATATTACAAAATATTTTAGAACTTTTTTACCACTTCCTCGACTAACACAAAACTACGAACGCATCATAGTTATGAAAGTGATAAACATTGATACAAAAAGTTACGACCTTGTACCAGTTTTCAAATTTGCGTTAGCCATGAATGAAATAATAAAAAAAATAAATATGCGTATGGTGGTAATGCCATCACCCAAGTGCCAGAGTTTTCAGGTCGCATCTTACAGCCTCTGACCTGACCTAACGACCACTAACTAGTAGTGACCGGGACCGACGGCTTAACGTCTCCTCCGAAAGACGAGTTAGTTGCGATGTTTTTGGCATTACATTATCCGGTCACCCATCCAAGGAATGACCGGGGTCAGTGCTGCTTAACTTCATAAACTAATGAAAACCTATGAAATCAGCTAGTCTATGCAACTAATAATAATAAATAAATAATGTTACGACACGATGGTAGTTTAGGAATTCGACTTCTTATAGATTACACAGGTTTTACTCTAAGACATTTATCTACTTGGAATCCGTTAATTTTGATGAGATATTGTAACCTGGCTGAAGTAGGCACAACTTTTGTAACCACATGAAAAAATTCTTTAATTTCAGAAAGCTTACTCTCTTCATACTTTGGGATTAGAATTTATCAATTACCCATTGTTTATTAACAAAATTTTCCCAATAGTTAGAATGGTTCTACGACCAAAAATATACGAAGGGGTATTCACATAAGACTTAACTTTGTTTCATTTCAAGCTTGATCAATTTCAGATAAAACTGCACGAAAATTTAGAATCTTTGTACAAGGTTATCCCCGAAGAATATTTACCGGAGGATTATGGAGGTACTAATGGCAAAATCTCTGATTTGTTAAGTAACAATTTTTGTTTGAAATTTTGTCTGTTAATCACAGTTTAAAATTTTAAGAAAAATGGGACAACGAGGTAAAAAAACAATAAATTTTTTTACTAGATTGTGCAAACACTGTTGCAAATGAAAATTTACATCCGCCACATTCACAAGGAAATGATTTATTTGGAACGGGTGGCACATTCAGGAAACTCTCCGTCGATTAGGCATTTAATTAACACTGTACACACAAACACATCGTATGATTGGTTTCACATCGCCTTTCAAAACTATACAAACTATCTTTGCTTGATTATCGTTTCTCAAGTGATGTTAATAGTTATTTAATAATCTAATAATTAATGAAATAACACATACAATCTGATTTGGGAAAAAGGTAAAACCTGCACTTGCACTCTGATATACAGGGTCAGGCAACCTTATCGCGCACCTAAGAAAGTCGCGATTTTTAATTAAATAAAAAAATTGCACTTTACACGCCTGACTGTACGTTCGGAAGGTATCTCCCCTAATTTTTTGGTAATTTTTCACTTACAGATAATGGTAATAATTAAAAAAAAAGTAATTTCCAACCAAATGTCAAATTCTGAATTTTATACTAAACTACGCGTATTCACTTCAACTAATTGTTTACGAAATTAGCGGAAAAAAATGCCAATCAGATTTTGAATTAAACGCACTTTTACATTTTAATTTTAAAAATTATTTTTATTTATGAGTAGCTCCTTGTGGCATCGTAAATTTAGGCGACAATGTGAATTGTAATTGGGGTAAGATTGTAAAAGATTTCGTTGGGATATTTGAATGCAGGCATCGGTTTTTGTCAATTTTATTGCAAGACTGTAAGTAAGAGACTTCAAAAAGGTCGGCTACTGATAAGTGATCCCTTTGTTGGCAAATTGTACCATCTTCTAATAAATCACGCGTCTGGTTTACGTCTAAATAAAAAAGACCGATTATTTAATCAACCAAGTAAAAATTTATAATTCTGATACCAGGGTTCGATGGGCTAGCAGGTAAGGATTCACTTAGTGTGTAGTTAAATTAACTGTTAATGTCCAAAAACTCACAAAACTGCTACGACTTTATTTATTAACAAAAAAATTTAATAAAAATCGAGAATGGTCCTTATCAATGTACAGGCTGGTGTGTGAAATTTTCATTTCATTAGAAGTCGCGATTTTCTAGGGTGCGTGATAAGGTTGACTGACCCGGTATAGTAATATGTATCGATATGTAAAATAAATTTTTACACCTTGCAGCTCATTTATTTATTTAAAATTGTTGTGTTCAACTGATTTTCTTCACACCTCTTGACATTTCTCATCTCTGAATCACCTGCACTCCTATCATAATCAAGATATTTAATGTACTTAACTAATTCTAGCCGAAGAAATGATATGACTTAAAGTTTTAATTAATTTTAAAAAAATACTCCCTTCATTACCAGTATTTCTGATAGACGGAGTTGTTACTTCCTCAGCTTCTGTTGTAAAAGATCTATGGATTCTCTTAGAAAACAACCCAACTTTGTTCTAACTCCGAATATGGCCATAATTATGATTTAAACGAACCACATTACGGGTTGTATATTAGGTAAGATATTTATGGGATTTCAAATCCCTCAGAAGTTTGGTCTTACTGATTTCAACACGGTTTAGATCTATTCTTGAGAATGGTCTCCCAACTATTATCAATTTCATGTTAAAAGTATTGAGTCTGTTCAAAATAAATTTGTATGTCGCATTTTATTACCTTGACGTCTTGTTTGTTTATCCATTTTTTTTCTAATTTTTGGTTCTTTACAATATAATCCGGTCAACGTTATAGCAAAATGAATTTCGTCTGCTTTATCTTTTTTTTTTCTTCCTCGACATTAAGTTTTTTGTCTTTAAATTTCATTTTTCTACTTTTGTTTCGTACTGAGGTCATTACGATACGCCATTTGGGTTTAGTAATATCCAACGGAGTGCTATAATAATTACACTAAAAACCAGGGTAATTTAGTTGGAAAATGATGGCAACTTAGTTTTTTGACAATTATCTGAGAGAAGTGTCAATCGTCACCTGTTTCAAGTGATAATTTAATCAAATGAATCAATTTCGAACCTTTAGAGGCCTGATACGTAGTCCCTTCGAACACCTTTCGAGTAGTGTACAAACATGACTTCAAAAGCCAGTGCAAGTGAGTAATTTGAGATCCCATTCTCCTTAGGCCAATGTTCAAATTCCGTGTATTTGCCACAAAAGCCCGTATTCGTTGAGGGGCAGATAGATTGCAAAACGTCTTGGACACTTTCAGAATACATTTTACGAATAAACTAATGACGATCCAAATTATTAAGTTAATTTCATGATCCACGCAAATGCTGTCAACTGCCACAAAATTCCCTAAATTTCGAAATTGATTTTTTTTGTTAAAGAAGGTGCAAAGTAGAAAAAATAGTGTATGATATCTCGTTTATAAGGCATTTTGTCGCACTTACTCCATTATGGCACTCCTCGCTGCGCTCGTCGTGCTCCAATTCCGTGCGTGCGACAAAATGCGTCTTATAAAACTCGTATCATAATATACTATTATTACATTTTCATTTATTTTAAGCATCACTCAAAAATTTATTTTTTATTTTTAGTCTTTTTTTAGTCTTTAGTCACAATATAATTGTCTTTAATATTATATTACCTACTTTTTTTCGTTCGTTGTTGGTTTTCGAAATATTTAGGATAGTTTGCAAATTCTTGCGTATGCACCTTCCTCTTCAGAAATCGATAACTTTATAAATATATATAAATAATAAATATATAATATATATAAAATAACTGAGAAAAATTGAAGTATTTCATTAAAAAAAATTGAGTTATAGTTCATTAAGTTCTGTAAACGTAACTTTAAAAATTTTTAATTTATTTATTTATTAATTTTTTTCTAATTTAAGTTTTCTATTCAAAACATTAAAATAAGGTTTAAAATATTTAAAAATTAATTAATTAATTAAAAAAGTTATAAAATTTCAAAAAAAAAGAATGTATCTAAGTAAATAATTCGCAAACAGCAAAACTTGGGTATAGAGAAGGTTGATAAAAACTTCCTTAAATAACTCAAGTAATCAAAAAAAAAGTTGATACCGACTACCAGTGTAAGTGTTGCCATTTTAAAAATACCATTTTCATTGAGCAGGGCCTAATAAATTAGCCATACACAAAATTTAAAAAAATATCTTTATTAGAAAACACAATATTTGTTATTTAAATAATAAATTATATCAAAGCATTACAAATGAATGCATTCTGCAACCACTAAGAAAAAATATAATGTATAAAAAGAATGCGTACACTGGCTGTTTAGCAATATCCCGATTCACTTGTGCGCAGTTTATTTATTATTTTTTACCGATTAACTACTTTTTTTCTTAAAATGTAGTTGTTAATTCTTTTTTTTTTTCATTTATTTTACCTGTCACTTAAAAATTAATTTTTCGTTGATTGGACAACAATACTCTAATTTCTTTATTCAATTTTCTACGTTTGTCTAACATTTCTAAATTCTAAATTTCTGAATAGTAATATGTTTTCAATTTTTATATTGTTTCTTACTGTTGTTATTTTATAACTTTTTTCAAAAATCGAGTGTTTTTTAAACAAGCTCAAAATTGTTTATTTAATATGAAAATCGCTTACCTTGTGTAACAATGCTGTCGTGCTAATCCCTGCCAACCTCTCACTGATATTAACCAACTTTCTGCAACTCCCATATCGATAATCAGCCCATCTCAGATACTCCTTAGGCAAATTCAACAAATTATTCGTCACATCCATAAGCACCCCTCCGATCTGATTAACCGTCAAATATCTCAAATAATTCTCCATCGTTTCAACGGCAAAAACAATATCCATCTCATCCTTAAAATGCTCCATGGTTGACGTATAATTCTTGAAATGTTTAGCACTCTCGACAATACTCGAATTGACTTTGGAAAACTGTTCAAGTATTTTCGTCGTTTCGGACGTATACGAACAAACCGAAGTGTTCAAATTCTCCCACTGGCCCTCCACCGAGCAAAAATACGAAGCTTTATGTAACGAAACATCGTAACTTAAATTCGGGGTTTCACACGGAACTGTTGCCGTGTAATTAACAACAGTTCGAGGCCACGTATACGTCCCTTTATTGTTTGAAGTCACAGTAATTGGGCAATATTCAGTCTCGTCCGAAATCACCACTATTGTGATCCCTTTCGAGTGATTCCCCTGCATCGAAAGCAATAAACAAGTCCAAATCCCTGTATGGTTTCTCCTCAATTTCGCGATTTGTAAAGTGCTAACAACCAATCCGGTGCTTTGTAAAAAATGATTTTCAATTGTAATGTCTGAGAAATATAACTTCGGGTCGGAATCTAGCCAAGTCCATTCGATTTTCGAACTTAGCGGTGAATCGTAAGCATCTGATATGCTTGGAGCTGTGCATTGGAGTTTCAAAGGGTCGCCTTCAAAAACGACTTGATTGACGGATGGTTTCATTTCAATTATGGGGAAACCTTTGCTGAGAGCTTTCGATTTACAGTGGATATCAACGCCGATTTTTAATTTACGAAGTGGGAGATTTTTGAATGATGGTGGGGTGTTGCAAGTGGGGTTCGACAGGAGTTTTACGGATTCTTTTTGGCTCCAATCGAGAAGCCACAAAAGGCTACAGTCGCATGTTAAAGGGTTGATTGATATGTCTCTGAAATTAATCGACAATTTTAATAAAATGTGAAATTAAATGAGAAATTTATTTTATTCTAACGGCAAAGTAATAAAAATAGTAACAAATAATGTTACTAAAAACTACCAAATTTGTGGAGTTTTGACATTTGGTTTCCTCCAGCAAGAAAAGCTGTTATTTCAGCAAATATAATTCAGTTAATGCCAGACATTCGGAGTAAAAAGTTAGTGCAATAGAGTATTATGGAACAGTGTGTAGTAGGAGTTGGGGCATTGAATGTCAATTTTGGAAATTTTGTTTCGTATACGTCAGTTCGCATGTATAAAAACAAATTGGGATAGAAAATCAGTGGTGTGAATTTTGGACGCTTCTGTCATTTCATTGTCAAAAGGTATGGAGTATTCCATACGTTTATGTCAATGAAATGTCATAGGCGTCCAAAATTCCGTGTCCCCCACTGTAAGTACGATGGCGAGCAAAAAATTTCGGACACCTTTGACATTTCACTGACATAATCGTGTGTAATTCCCTATCCTTTTTGACAATTGAATGACAAAAGTGGCCGAAATTTTTTGCTCGCCATTGTACAAGAATTTCAATTTCAATGTAAACATTTTTCAGTTACCTTTAAGAAATGGTATTAATCATCAATGAAACGAAGAGAAACAGTACCTTTTAAATTTATTATTAACAAGCATTTAAAGAAGTAGATTGTCTGAACTATTTAATGTACAAAATCATGAAATTTTGGGAATGTGTCGCTGCAATAACAAAATACGTGAACCAAAAATTCTTAGAAGAGATGAACCTGTTGCTTGGCCGCTTTTAGCTGCGAGTACTGCGACGCAAATTTTAGATTCTGTTCCAAATTATAGTTATTTGAATCCTCAATTTCTATTCCTTTTTTTTTACAAGAAAAGACCTTCAGTATCAATTTTTGTGAAATTTAAAACAATGACAGAAAATATGGTGGTTCTTGATGACCATGCAACTATTGAGACTCGATGTTTAACCAAAAATTGTGACGGGAATAAAGACATTTAGCAATGAAGTGTTTTAATTTATGTATTTATTACTGGAAGATAAATGTCGAGAAATTTCAGGAATGTGAACAGCAAATATTTCTAAGTATTCAATTATTTTTGTTTTTATACGGTATCCCAAAATTCTTAAGTTTCCTCCGTCCCTGGTTAAATTTGGCGTAAATTTATGTCATTTCATTTATTTGACAAACATTTGTATAACCTTAAAGTTATTTTTGACATGACCTGACATAAGTTGCTAACAAAAGTTTTAATGAAAAAGGATAGAACGATATACCTTATCCACATAATACAAAATTGGCTCGGTTTGACGTTCAGTGTCCCAATTCTCCAATATAGGAACTCTAGTGTGTAGTACGCACTAGATATCCACAGAAACCAACCCAAAAATTTTTGCTGGGAATGTACTTCCCTAGCCAATCACGACTCATTTGTAAAATGCGACAACACTGTCCAGGTTCCGATTAAAACTGTCAAATGTGTCAGAAAATTACATTACAAAGGAAGAATTATTACACAAAAACCTTCGATAAACGGTTAAAAATTGTAGGGGTTATACTATAAACACGTCCTGTTTTCGAAATATACACGAAAAACCATGCAATGACATCTTGGTGGCCCCTGTAGAACGCTCACCTCGTAGGAACAACGACTTTTAATATGTTTACCACATAACTGGTCCAAACACAGCCCTAAAGTAACAAATTCTGGGTCGGGATATTCATTTTTGTTTGTTAGCTGGTTCAAAATTCATTTTTAGCGATTTTACAGATGTGCTGTGTTCCCAGTTCTATTTTAGTGTGTCCCTTACACTGCTCCAGAGAGGCAAATTTCTCATCGTTTATTAATTAATAACTCTATAATTTGGACGGTAACCCTCAGTTTTTTTCCCTTAAAATACTTATTAGATGTTGCTGAATGTTGATTTAGTTTTCTATAATAATCTTAAGAAGGGTTTGTTAGTTATAAGAAAAAACGTAAAAAAAAAATTCCGATTCTCCATATGACGCAATATAAGAGAGTCAAAAACTCATTTTTTGAAATTGAATATCTACAAAACTAGACGGTCGATTTTTTTCATTTTTTCACCATTCGATGCGGAATTCTTTGAACAATAATATGTTAAAGTTTAAAAAAAATCTTAAGAAAGTGAATTTAGGCACCAACTACCTTTAGGAGATAAATGTGGCATTCCTCTGAATAATACAAATACAAAGTAATTCAAAAGTGTTTGAGCCTCTTTTCATGATACATAGTTCTTCAAAGTTACATTTTTTGATTTATTAGTTTATTATACTTATATGGAACGACAGATCTTGCAACATTAAACATATACTTGTTGAAAAAATTACCAATTAATATCTTATGCTGTACAAAACATTTAATAAACTTGGAAATTGGAATAAATTAAATTTGCTAAGGAAAACCAAATAAAAATATTTATACTGAAAATTAAAAATTAAGTTGAGTTAAAAGAATTTGCACATTACCAATATATTTTTAATCAAGAAATTTGGTCAGTCTTCAACTCTTTATTGTTACTTAATTCTTTAATATGAATAGATTATTGTATATATTTTCCAGTCAGAGATTGGACTTTTTTAAATATCCTGGAAACATTAAAATCACTGAGATCTACGTATGAGTGGGGTGTTTAGTGCGTACTGTTAGGTTGGTAATACTCCCGCGCTTGTAATCCTCCGCCGATTTTGCATCTGTCATGTTTTGTAGTTCTGTCAAATCCGAATTCAAAACGTGTTGTGCTAAAGATTTACGATTAATTTTGTTTAACGACGTTTGTAAAGTGTTAGTAATCGTTTTTAGTTTGTGTTCTACTAATTATTTATTGTTGATAGTGGAATTGTTTTTGGTCATTTGAAGACATTCACAAGACGAAGATTTTAAAGAATTTTAACAATTTTCCTCAGGTAAATGCAAATATTCCAAGTTGATTGTTAATAAAGGCTTAATCCTAAATATTGTGATTCATCAAAACGAAAAATTAAACGTTTTAAAGGAAAAACTAAAATTTGGTCCGGTACTACTTGAATCGCGGAGTGTTAGTAACTTGTTTTTCACTTAATTATTGGCTGGAAATACTATATTATTAATTATTATTATTAAAAGTATAGTGTTAAACTAAATTGAGATACTTTATTCGAAATAGGCAACTTTTCCACTCTTTATCTGGCCAAAATAGAAATTGCTATTTCAACATAACATATTTCGCTCGTTTTTGAACAAAACTCATTTATTCTGCAAGATCTAAAAATTATAAAAATATATCAAACCCCTTTTTACTCTGATCGATTCACTTGACTGAACTCGCTTCCAGTGAAATTTCTCCAAATTTCAACTTAAGTCAAACATTAACATATTTTTGCCCTTTCGGGCCATTTAATTAGCATTTTTCAACCAGAAACGTAATACCGAATTCAATTTCCTTATACAAAATGAGTCTGCTGAAAGTATATTTTAACTATATAGCGTGGCCCACAACTCGCTCCCATTTTTTTAAATAGTTGATGTACTAATTAGTTTTTTCGTAAGGTACATAGTATAGGCACAAAATGCTTGGTTCCATACTTTTGCCCAAAGCTGTATATTTCTCTCTTAACGTATTTCACCATGGCCCACCTGAAAAAGTGCTGGCCCATCCTCTGGCCCACCCGCGACTTGAAACCAAGAACTACATTATTGATTAATTATTTCCAAATGCACTTTGTATATTGTTTTAAAAATAAGCGCTGGGCAGGTGACACTATTTATTATATTTTTTTGATACTCCGCTGCCCCTGTTGCACGTGTTCGAACCTTATTTACCGTTTTTATGTCGTGTTGTTTTGCTCTTCAAGTTTCTTGGAAAATTGAAATCACACATTTTGTTTTGAAATGAAATAAAAGATTGATACTATAAACAAACCCAAGTCACTGACGACCGAGTGCTCTATTTTGTTTTTAGATTTTAGTTCTAGTTGAAATCGAGTAGTGGTCGTCGGTGGTTGAAGCGTACTCGGTTACTAATGTATTAATAATAATTATTATTAATAAAATTATTAAAAATGAGTTCGAAACGTGGTTCAAGTGTGACGATAAAAGATTATTTTTCAAAAAAGCAAAAGTGGACTCTGAAAATGAAAATTTCGAACTGTCTTCAAAACCATCAACATCGGGTTTAGGCTCTATTGCACCAGTTTCAGAAGAAATTTATAAAAAGGCAGACACTTCAGAAGAGGATGTACTAACGTCTGATTCGGCGGAATCAGAAATAGAATTAGAAGCCGATGATGTAGACATACCATTTAATCAATGGTTTCAGGCTAGAATTAATGACGAAAAACAAAAAAGTGACGATGCTGCAATAAGATTAAGAAATAAAGCACCGGGGCCATCTGATGTTTCGCAAAATCCCATGGATGGACCCACACAACCTAAACTAAAATTTTATCCGAGATCGAAATTCGGCCAACGATTGCGACAATTTAATCCCAATTGGTATAATTTGTTTTTCTATTTCGCATACACAAATGCAATTTTGTGCAACTGTTGTCATGGGAAACAGTTAGACAAAATGAAATTTTGTCTCATTGAAATAGTAACTTTTTTGTTCATGATTGGTAATGAATTTCTGTCAGTTCTGTCAAACCACAAACCTCCCAATTTTCATATTCAATGTCGTACAACAGAAATGCTACGGATTGAACGTAAGTATTAGATAGTTAACTTGGTTATCTTGTGTTTGGCCCAAAAGAATATCCCTTTGGTTACTGAATGCGATCGTGTGACTGTCGTC
This sequence comes from Tribolium freemani, assembly GCA_939628115.1. Taxonomy (NCBI): domain Eukaryota; kingdom Metazoa; phylum Arthropoda; class Insecta; order Coleoptera; family Tenebrionidae; genus Tribolium; species Tribolium freemani. Next base: position 4,128,745 of record OW626793.1, read on the forward strand.
ATCGTCAAACTCACAGCGAAGCCGGGTGGTCAACTGCACTTCGTCGGGAACAATTTACTCACAGCAGTGTTTACGATGTGTCTCAGCTCAGAAGGAGTGCACAACATCCATCATAATCCATATTTAATTAAACGAAGTAACGAGAAAACTATCAAATATGCAGTAACAATGCAATAAGATTTGAAATTTGTAATTTATTTTCAATAAACTGTCATTTCATCCCATACGTCATTACCAACCCAAAATCTCAAAAGTTACTAGGTCATTATTTAAATGATTTTAAACAAAAAATTTCAATAAATAAAGGCGAAATAGAAAAAATAGCATATTACACTCGTTGTACAGGACATCTTGTCGAACTCGCTTCGCTCGTCGTGTTCCAAACCCTCTCGTTCGACAATGGATTGTCTTGTACAACTCGTATAATAATATACTATTGCGTGGCTGGAGTATAGTATTTAGTATAGTATTTTGACAGACACGGCATTTTGTTTTGTTTGTAGACACTTCACGGTGGGTGATACAGCAAATGTAGTGTTTGTAAGTGATGGTTTTAAAAACTGGAAACGGGCGATGGAATCTGAATCGGGTTTGAAAAAACATTCTTTGAGTGCTGAACGCCGAAATTGTGAAATAAAGTGGGTGAATTACCAGAAAGTTGAAAGTGAGGGAAAATCGGTAGCAGTCCAAATTAGCGAAGCTCATGAAATGCTTGTTAAAGAAAATCGAACCTACATTGGTACTGTTGCGGATATTTTGCTTTATACGGCTATGCAAAACATATCGCAGCGCGGTGATAATGAAAAGAAAACTAGCATCAACCGTGGAAATTTTTTAGAACTTTTGAACCTGTTCTCAAAATACAACGAAATCGTAAGGAAGAAACTTGGAGAAGATGGACTGGCAAAAAACGCAAAATATACAAGTCCAAAGATTCAAAATGAAATATTATTTATATTTTCAAAATTTATTCTGGAAAAAAATAGTGCTGAAATAAAAGAAAGCGAGTGTTTTTCTATACAATGTGACGAAACAAAAGACATTAGTAAAACCGAACAGATCTCTGTAGTTTTACGATATTACTTAAGTGGAACCATTTATGAGCGTTTTATTGGTTTTAGACCCGCGAAAAACTTGACTGCAACCTCCCTAATTTTTTATATTAAAGAGCTTTTGGCTCAGTGTGGTATAGATATCCAAAAATGTGTTGCCCAGACTTACGATGGGGCTAATGTAATGAGTGGCCACTTAAATGGTGTTCAAAAATTATTTCGTGATGAAGTTCCTAGTGCACTATATGTGCACTGTTATAATCATCGTTTGAATTTGGTAGTTGTGGATGTGTGTAAAAATCTTGTGTACGGAAAACGTTTTTTTATTTAGTTGAGACTTTATACGTTTTTTTGACTGGTTCTGCAATTCATTTGAAGTTTATGGCGATCCAAAAGGAGTTAAACCCTACAAAGCCTCCTTTAGAATTGAAGAAAATTTCCTACACACGTTGGACAGCACAAGTCCATGCTTGTAATGCTGTAAAAAAGCTCTTAAGTGAAATCTTAGTTTTACTTAATAAATTAATAGAAGAAGAAAGTGATCGCGCTCCAGAAGTTATTGGTTTAATAAATCAAATTGATTTTAATTTTGTTTTTAAATTATGTATGTACACAAGTATTCTTAAAATATTTGAAGGCGTAAGTGATTATTTGCAAAAAGTAACTTCAAATATTGCTGAAGCTAATGTCTTACTGGAGGCCACCATAACTAGACTTCTTGAATTTCGGACGGAGGAGTTTTCGACTTTATATAAGGAAGCCATCAATTTAAGTGAAGAAAACAACATATCTGGACCAAATTCAAATCCAAAGGCAAGACGATCTAGGAAAATACCCAAGAAGTTTGAAAATCATTTTATTACGAGCGAAGTTAATCTTGAAGAAGAGTATTTGACGGAAAGCAGACAATTTCGGACACACATTTTTTTTCCATCGACTGATCTAATATTAAGTGAGTTAAGAAATCGATTCCAAAATTGTTCTAATATCATTAGTGATGTGAGTGGTTTGCATCCACAACATGAAATTTTTTTAATTATGAATATTTATTACCACTTGCACAAAACTATAATAGCGATCTAGATTCCTTTAGATCAGAATTACAACTTTTGCCAAAGACAATTATTCAATATGAAAAAGAGAAAAACATTAAAATAGTGAATATTATGCAGTTAATAGACTTTTTGGAAAATTATAAAATAGTGTTTCAAGAAACATATAAACTGTCAGTGATTTCTGTTACAATGCCAGTGTCCAGTGCGGGTTGTGAACGGACTTTCTCTTGTTTAAGACGTTTAAAAACCTACATTAGAAACAAAATGACTGATGAAAGGCTTTCCCACTTGGCCCTTATTAACATTGAACGCGTCATGGCAAAAGAAATAGACATTGCAAAAGTGGTTACTCAATTTGATGCTGCACATGACAATCGAAGGATTCTTTTACACTAGGTAAGTTTCTGTTTATGCTTTTATTAAATAATTTCAAACACATTTAACAGCAGTCAAAAAATCAATACAAACACTTTTGTGCGCAAGTGAAAAATCGCGACTTATAATTACATAAACATAGAGGTATAAATGTATAAAGCCATCGAATATTTTACAATTAACAAACAAATTTAATTACGTATTAGTAATATAAATTTCATAATTATTTTTGATAATTCTTTGCTTATAAACAAGATAAAAAAAAGTAATTTTATAACAGTAAGCAATTTTAGATCTACTAGTGCCAAATTAGGTTTTTGTGTGGTCCACCTTAACAAATTTGATTTTACCCTGGGCCCACCTAAATAAAAGCTTCTAGTTCCGTGCCTGCACCAGGGGCAGACTTTTTACGATTACTTGCTGCTTCAAAATTATAGAAAAAAAAAGGCAACAGCCCACTTAAATTGTTTGGGTGCAGCGACATTTGATATAAGTTGGCGATAGTTATTACTTTATTAGTATTTAAAACTAGTGGAAGCGCGCAAATCCTACCGGACTCGCAAGAGCTCGGTGTTGTGCCGTTACACCTCGCCCCCCTTCGCCCCCTTTGACCTCCTTTAACCCCCTCTCACCCCCTTCGACCCCCTTAATTCGGGGCATTTGAAAATTGGAAAAAACCACTCACCCCTTTTGCACAGACCTTATAGAATTGTTCCTTTGGTCCTTTTGGATCGGCTAGGGCTCATTAAAACTGGTTCTGTATTATTTTGGCCGTATGTTATGGTGTGGTTTTTTATGGCACGTCAAATTTGACAACTAACCTTAATTTCGAGATTTTTTCGCCTAATTCTAGTTCACGGGGCTTTACAGTTCACCACCCCACTCTTCCAAGTCAGAAAGTTTAGAACAATTGTATTTTAATCGGCCGCCCAACTGACAGTGACGTCACACGATGACGTCACAATTACGTCATAATCCGGTGCAAATAAAATTAACCTTCAAATGGGTTTTGGACCGCAAACATGTAGGACCTACCTTTCCGTAATCGAAAAATGTGTCTAAGACAGTTTTTTGAACCGATATTTCCTCAAATATGTCTGGGGTGTTCCATCATGATAAACACAATCAAAGGGCGCGGGCGGTTCGTGGCGCCGGCGCACCAACTTACCGCCTGGACATTCAAATTCACAAATATTTCACAAAACAGGTGCCCCACTTTGAACTTTTGAACCACCCAGCATGATTATTGACTGATTTGCGTTTAATTTTCTAAGATAACAACACCGACTGTAACAATCTCAATGACAAATGTCAAAATTGTAATGACAGATGGCCGATGAGTGTGAGTGAGGAGTAAGAGCGTCGCGAAGTTGGTGCAAAGTCAAGACACTTTTGGTAATTTAAAAAAAAATGTGATTTTAGTCATTTTAAAGCCTTTTTTGACCCCAAAAACCTGCTCACTTTGTAGAATTTTGATTAAAAGTTCGTTTTTTACTTTTGGTCAGACTCTGGGTATTGCCGTTTTTCCCTTTTAGTGCTTGCAAAATTTCAAAGCAAAAACAAAAGAATAAAAGTGACAAAGAAAGACCTATTGACGATTTTGTGTGTGTAAGACAGGGCTCAACCTATCAGATATTTCCAGCGAGAAATTGGACTTTTTTAAATAACCTGGAAACATTAAAATCACTAAGATATACGTATTAGCGGGGTGTTTAGTGTGTACTGTTATGTTGTAGTATTCCCGCGCTTGTAATCCTCCGCCGATTTTGCACCTGTCATGTTTTGTCGTTCTGTCAAATTCGATTTCAAAACGTGTTGTGCTAAAGATTTGGGATTATATTTGTTTAACGACGTTTGTAAAGTGTTAATAATCGTTATTAGATTGTGTTCTAGTCAATATTTATTGTTGGTAGTGGATTTGTTTTTGGTTATTTGAAGATACTCACAAAACGAACATTTTAAAGAATTTTTTCAATTTTCCTCAGGTAAATGCAAATATTCCTAGTTGATTATTAATAGGGGCTTAATCCTAAACATTGTGACTCACCAAAACGAGAAATAAAACATTTTAAAAGAAAAACTAAAATTTGGTCCGGTACTACTTTAATCGCGGAATGTTAGTGACTTATTTTTCACTTAATTATTGATTGGAAATAGTATATTAGCTGTTTCAAAACTATAAAAACGCCAACGTCGCATTTTACCAAATAATTTTTTTAAATAAGGTTGATAAAAATGTAAAATAGTTATTAATGATTATATCTCTCATTGAAACTATAAATTACAATAGCTATTCATGTTTTGAAGTGCAGGAAAAATTTATAACAACTAATTTTGAGAGAAAATGCGACGTTGGCGTTTTTATAGTTTTGAAACAGCTAATATAATATTAAAAAATACTTCCAGCAGTTACCCTGTATTTACTAATAGAAAGATAAAAGAATCAAAAAACATTAAGAAGAAAAGTTTTTATTCCATCGTAAATGATAAAATGGTTTTCATCTACTGTTTTTTGTTATTTTTCTTTCTTTTTTTTCATTGTTGAATTTTTAACTTTTATAATAATGAAAGATAGAATAACATTTTGTATTGTACACGACGATAAAATTCACCATTATCTTCTCAAGCGTTTCAAAAAAAAAACAATATTAAAACTCCATACAAATGTTGGTGTACATGTAATTAGCTCACCATAAAAGTGAGAGACCCCTTAGGGAAAACCAGGCAATTTTTTGTCTAAAGCATAGAGACATCATCTGGGGCAACGCTGAGTTCAGTGTTGCCAACTTATTTTCAACATCACAGTTTAAAAAATCAAGCAATGGTACTTACAATTGTTTCAAGCTCACGAGTGGATTAAACGTCCCTAAAGCAATAGTACTAATCTGATTCTGGTTCAATTTAAGCCGTTCTAAACTTCCAAGTTTTGCAAAAGCCAACAACTGTATAGTTTTTATGTTATTTCCTGATATGTCTAGTCGTCTTAAATTTGGTAATTCTGCAAATTGGTTGTCTTGCAATTCGGTTAACCTGTTTTTACTTAAATCGCTAAAAAATAATTCAAGTTGGTCATATTCTGTCTAAGCAAGACTGTAGGTAGTCTTACAGTTTTTGTAGAGCAATTAATTGTACTTTCGGAAAGAAGGAATCTAGCAGATTATTGGACAGATTGCTGCAAAAAAGAATAATTAAAAACGAATAACGGAATGTTCACACCAACTTACAATTGAACAATATCGTTGGCAATGTTAAGCAAATCTATTTCTTCAAAACTAAGAATTTTATTATCAGGTTCGCCACAACGTAGTTTCAATTCGTCGCGTTGATTCACCCTCTTGCACACACATTTTGTAGGGCAAAGAGTGTCGTTGGCACCGACTACAACCGACAAAAATAGACTTTTAATTAAAAAAGGAAACATTGTTCCTAATTTTATCACAATATTGGGCCACTTTCCGAAGCGTTTGCTTTTCGATTCACCATTTTATCACTGAAAAGACGGCAAAAAATCACGTTAAAATAGATGAGGGCTTTTGTTGAATGATGGAAACATTACCGGTCTATTTAAAACTGTTTATGGTAAATGTAAATAAAAACATTTCGGCGGCCATTTTGATGGGGATTTTTTTATCGAATTTGGGGAGATTGGAGCTTGCGCAGTTGGTAAATGGCTATTTAATCCGAGACAGGCACAGACGGGAATCCTGCATTTTAGGGACCTGAATAATTGCGCATGTGTCAAACTAATGTCAGTCAGTGTTCAAATGCATGCATTGTTGCCACGTTGCAATTATTTTATTTACCTATTTAACACCTATTTTAAACACACTAAATAAATTGAATACATCGGAAAATCAATTGAATTTGATTTAAACATTATTTTTATGTTTACTTACCTTCTATTAAACAAAAAATAGCAGTTAATATTTTTTTCTCACGTCAATTTTTTGCTACGAACAATAATTTTCTTGCTTAACTGCGAATATCTCCGATTTAAATTTAATTTTTTTAAGACATACAGTGTCAGAAAGGATGCTAATTGTTACAAAATGTTTAATAATTGTCGTCATTTGTTTTTGATTGTTTATGTTATCAAAAAACAGGTTACATGAACGACGAACAGGGCGATCTGATCTAAAGCTTTTTTTGATCGGCATAAAGGTTTTTGGAATCAAAACATGTTAGGCGCTGTACTGTTGGACTATTTTAAAGAAAACTGATGCAAGAAACAAAGTAAAATAATCTCATTTTTAATTTGTTGTTTGGAGGTTTAGAAATTATTTTCGAATTTTTAGTAATTGCATTATAATTTTTTTAATGTGACGTGTTAAATTTTTTTAAATATATATTTTTTCTGAGCTCAGTGCCTCAAAAACTATATGAAATTATAATTTTCAGCTGAGGAATATAAAATGTGATCGCTCATTCGTATCATTCCGCTCTCGCGAAATGATGGAGAAAGTAAAGTCTTTTTGATGTAAACGCCAGGTATCACTCTTAGGTATCATTAGGATATCATCTATTCGGGACATCTATTTGTTGGGCATATAAATGTACGATACAATATAATAAAAAAGACCAGCACTAATGGCACAGCTTGTCAAAGTACTGTCAGAACAACATAAGATAACATGGATGGATTGCAAATGCAAATCGTATTAGATCAAGACGTAAATGAAATTTGTTTTTTGGGTTGTATCAGCAGAAAGTCAGGCTCATTATCTTATCTGAATCACACTGTATAACTGTATAAACCATTACCTTTCGGAAATTAAAGAAAAATATAAAAATATAAATTTTTACTTCAGAAAAAAATGACAATGGTAAGAAATTAATTTATTCAGGGTGCTTAAAAAGTGGCGCACCAACTCAATGGTACGTTGTTGAGAAGCATGTGTAGATTACGGGAAAAATCTTGAAAAAATTGAAAAAATCTGGAGCTACAAACTTATTTTGTTAACTTCTTCAGTTTTCATTATTTTTTAATGTTTTTATGTTTCACACTAAGTAACCGTTCCCTAACAAAACGATAAATAATTATTTTTAAATTTACTATCAGACTTTAGCAGTATTTTGAATTTAAAAAATTAAAATTTAAAAAAAAAATCACAAAATTTAGATGTGCCAACACAGGGTATTATTTCCTAGGAAACCGTTTCAAAATTAATTTATTTGTATTGTTGATCAAATTCTATCGCGATCGCGACTGTTAGACAACGTTGCCACATATCATTTATTTAAAATTTGTTATTTATCAATAATTTTAATACAAAGAATTTTCTTACGATTTTTACCTTTTTATGTAAGTAATTCTCTACCACATACCATTGAGTTGGTGCGCCCCGTTTTAAGCACCCTGTATTTTTCTAATTTAAACAGGATATTGTTCGATAATTGTTGACAAAAATTGAGTAAATAAATCGCAATTTCTAAATTTATTTCTATAAATAAATTCGTGCATATATGAGGGAAACATAGTTCTTGAGGTGCCAAACTGGCGGCGGATCTTTCTTTTGGCCCTCATCCATGTATTCTCTATGTTCTGTGTATGAACATCAGGATTTTCAGGGTCAACAAAATTTTCTTCATGTATGATGACCTGATGTTCATATATACCACCTCCAATGCCCTCTAAATTGCGATATGCCCTCCATCCGTCGGAAACAATTATCGACCCCGGTAAGATGTACCTAACATATTTAGCTAAATGTTGAAATTGTTAAATGCTACTGTAAATAAATCAATATCGACTTCTGTAAAAAAAAACAAAGAGCAACTCTCTCAACAGCAAAAGCAGTAAAAAAGCAACAAAAGCAACAGGGTGTTTTAGGTATTTAATTTGAAATTCTTGCTGCAATTTCTAAAATTCTCATTGTAATGTTCAGCCGTTTGAGAGCCTATTCAAGACAAATAGACAGACAGACCAAAATTCTACCGTCATTCACCATTATACATTGTCGTGTAAATGCTAGGTTTCAGTTAAATTTTGCCATTTACAGGTTTACACAATTTTATTATTGGTGTAGATACGCAACCAATAAAACATTTATTAACGTTAAAGGCATTGGCAACTTATTTTACCTGTTTTATGTTTTAACGAAAATTAAAAAAATCGTTCGTTATATACCAGTAGGTTCTTTTCAAAATTTCCTGCGATGAAAAATAAGCGAGATAATACCTTCGAAAGAAAGAAATCGTGACGTCGTAACCGCCTCTCCTCATAGAATCCTCTTATCACTGAACCCTCTCAATCACCAAAAACGTGACAGATATTTGAACATTTTTCACACATCTTTCACAAAATTAAAAATTAACCACTTTTTTGACTAATTTCTGTACGAAATTTTGTCTTGAACTGCGCGAAAACATCTGAGGAATTTTGTCAAGTTTTGATAAACTTTGTCAGTGTCACTTAAAAATCAAAAACCATTTGATCTTAATATTGGACCAAATGCTCAATAAGCGGTTATGACGTCATAATTTTAACTTTAAATCGAAATAACTTGACTTAGAGAGCAGATACAGAAAAACGGTTTTCACTACTGTAATAAGCGTTTTCAGTACCGTCATTTAAGACAAAGTTGTTTTTTAAGTTGCCAATGCCTTTAACTGATTTTGCTAAAGCAGTTATTAGCAGTTTCAAAACGCCAACGTCGCAATTTACCAAATTATTTTTTTAAATAAGGCTGATAAATATGTAAAATAGTTATTAATGATTAGATCTCTCATAGAAACTGTAAATTACATTAGCTGTCAATTTTTTTAAATTCATAAATAATTTATAACAACTAAGTTAGAGAGAAAATACGACGTTGGCGTTTACATAGTTTTGAAACAGCTAATAGACGCTTAAAAAAAATTGAGTTGAATAATTTTAATTTGTATGATTTGTTTTTTACATTTATCTATTCTTCTACAGTCATCTATTACCAAATCAATTGTGAGCTTAAACACCATAAACACCTGTATTTTTAACATACGAGTATGCATAGCACCAACAATAGCATTTGAAATTAAAATAATTATTTTTTTACGTAGAGGCTGTACTTAGATGATACCTAATAATGCGAAAGCTCAGAGCATGCATTCCTACATATAACTTTAAAACCAAGTACACAAATATACCGTTCTATAATTGCCGCCAAAGTTTCCTGTGTCCTATCTGGTACTTCAACTAAAAAACAATTGCCTGATTCCCTCTCAATTCCCCCGAAAACCCAATGTCCTTCTCGCCACTGGCCCCTGTGATACTTGCGGTGGAAAAATTTAGATTCATCTATCTCCACTGTTTTCGAAAAAAAGTTTTCATCTAGGCCACCTATTACTGCTGGATTATCGATAAGATATTGTTCGCAAACTTCTCTGCAGAAGCTACACCAGTCTACAATTGTGTGTGTAGCTCCTGTACCTAAATTTGCTTCATGTGCAATATCTTTTTGCAAATAATCTCTCGACCACCCATAAACGATAGTCAAAATTTGTTCCAACGACAAGTGGCTTCTCGAAAAAAATGAATTTACTCTAATACTAGCCGCTGTACCACAAGCTCGGCATTTCCACCGCCATCCATCAGACGTTTGCCCTCGTTGAACTAGTGACATGTTTAGATTACATCTATTGCAAATGTAATTGTTGTGAATGAGGCGTCTCTTGGCGAGCCAGTCAATGCATTCCCGTACCGTCCCGAAACATAAATTTTTATATGTAAATTTTTTTTCCCTAATATCATCCAATCCTAATATTTCGATGGGATTCACAATAAACGTTGGGGCTCTACCTCCTCCTGCCATTTTCACTACTTAAATAATAATAAATCACGAACAAAACAACACGGATGCGAAGGAGTACAGTTGTATTTTATAATCGTTATAATTATAGTTTTTTTTAAATTTAAATTAAAGAAATGTGGCAACAGTGTAAGTATTTCGTTATTTCATTGGACATGTTTTGAGCACAATAAGCGCATGCGCAGTCTCAGGTCCCTAAAATGCAGGATTACCCAACAGACTATTCAAGTAAGAAAACAATGTTTACATTATTAGAACAAATACGCTATGAATTAATTGCTTTCTTTAAACTATATAAAACATTTTTTTAAATGAAATTAAAGAAAATGAAGTAACCTGCAACATATGCAACACAGTAAACAGTTGTGCCAGACTTGCTTCCAAGTCTATTTATACAGGCTGATTCTTTTGGAGCTACCTTAGAAAATTTTTAACTTCTAATATAATAGGCCGTGGTTAGCCGTCCGCACACTTTTGCGGACAAATATAACTTTGTGTTATCCGACCGCACATTTGTGCGGACGAATAGTTTTTCGGCTATCTGTCCGTACAAACATGTCCGGCTGAAGCGTTCAAAGTCAATACGTACAGAAAGAGTGCATAACAGAACTACAGAAGTTGTATATCATACCATAAACCTAGATAAAACGAATTGGGATAGAAAATCAGTGGTGCTACACTTCAATTTTTCAGAAAAGTCAAATAAATTTGTCAAAAATATTTCCCTTTTTCGTTGATTAACTGTGTTTAGTCTGGCAGTCATCGTCACCTTAACGTTTTTCTTGATATGATGATATGAACACCTAATTTTAAAAGAGATTTCTTTGTAAGGCGAGCAAAAAATTTCAGACACCTTTGACATTTCACTGACATAATGGTGTGTAATTCCCTATCCTTTTTGACAATTGAATGACAAAAGTGGCCGAAATTTTTTGCTCGCCATTGTACAAAAATTTCAATTTCAATGTAAACATTTTTCAGTTACCTTTTAGAAATGGTATTAATCATCGATGAAACGAAGACATTTATTATTATTTATTATTTATTATTATTACCTTTATTACATTTATTATTAACAAGCATTTAAAGAAGTAGATTGTCTGAACAATTTAATGTACAAAATCATGTAATTTTGGGAATGTGTCGCTGCAATAAACAAAATACGTGAACCAAAAATTCTTAGAAGAGATGAACCTGTTGCTTGGCCGCCTTTAGCTGCGACTGCTGCGACGCAAATTTTAGATTCTGTTCCAAATTATAGTTATTTGAATCCTCAATTTCTATTCCTTTTTTTTACAAGAAAAGACCTTCAGTATCAATTTTTGTGAAATTTAAAACAATGACAGAAAATATGGTGGTTCTTGATGACCATGCAACTATTGAGACTCGATGTTTAACCAAAAATTGTGACGGGAATAAAGACATTTAGCAATGAAGTGTTTTAATTTATGTATTTATTACTGGAAGATAAATGTCGAGAAATTTCAGGAATGTGAACAGCAAATATTTGTAGGTATTCAATTATTTTTGTTTTTATACGTTATCCCAAAATTCTTAAGTTTCCTCCGTCCCTGGTTAAATTTGGCGTAAATTTATGTCATTTTATTTATTTGACAAACATTTGTATAACCTTAAAACTATTTTTGACATGACCTGACAAAGTCGGATCACTTTTGTAATATTGGGAGGTTAATAGTATATTATGATACGAGTTTTATAAGACGCATTTTGTCGCACGCACGGAATTGGGGCACGACGAGCGCAGCGAGGAGTGCCATAATGGAGTAAGTGCGACAAAATGCCTTATAAACGAGATATCATACACTATGTTTTCTACTTTGCACCTTTTTTAACAAAAAAAAATCAATTTCGAAATTTAGGGAATTTTGTGGCAGTTGACAGCATTTACGTGGATCATGGAATTAAATTAATAATTTGGATCGTCATTAGTTTATTCGTAAAATGTTTTCTGAAAGTGTCCAAGACCTTTTGCAATCTATCTGCCCCTCAACGAATACGGGCTTTTGTGGCAAATACGCGGAATTTGAACATTGGCCTAAGGAGAATGGGATCTCAAATTACTCACTTGCACTGGCTTTTGAAGTCACGTTTGTACACTACTCGAAAGTTGTTCGAAGGGACTACGTACCAGGGTTGGTACAAAAGCCTCTAAAGATTCGAAATTGATTCATTTGATTAAATTATCACTTGAAACAGGTGACGATTGACACTGACACTTCTCTCAGATAATTGTCAAAAAACTAGGTTGCCATCATTTTCCAACTAAATTACCCTGGTTTTTAGTGTAATTATTATAGCACTCCGTTGGATATTACGAAACCCAAATGGCGTATCGTAATGACCTCAGTACGAAACAAAAGTAGAAAAACATTTTTATTCTGTTATATTCGGACCAAGGTTTGTTACTAAATTTGATAGTTGGCAATGCTCTCACTACTGTCATGAAAATTTGAAGTTTGTCTTTGTTATTGTCAAAATTAACGAATTTAAAAGAATTAAGCAAGCAGCATCGAACTAGCCCCTTATTCTCTTTGTGTAACCCTATCGAATTGGCATGGGGGCCCGCCAAGACGCTTTTGCAACCACTGACAGGTTATTTTCAATATTATGGCGAAAGAGTTTAAATCAATCTGCGGCTCACAAAACAACGTAAAACACGCCGAAAAGTCTTCAAAAGTCTTCTCTACTTACTTCTCGCAAGGGTTTTTGTCAATTTCTAACGAACAATAATTATTTATCTAAAATAACTTGTAAGGTAGGTTTAACCGGTCTCCTTTTTTTGTCGGCTCATATTTTCAACACACAAGTTTGTTTGATTAGTTATCCATTAATTTATTTAGGTTTGTTATTACAATCTATTATATTTGATAGTTTTCGTCACTTTTTGACTGTTAATAAGCTTGAGTGGAGCAGTTTTATGATTCGCTGAATGTCCCTTTTTGGCGCCTAAAAGTGTAAATAATGTACTCAGATATCTTTAAAATGATTAAAAAATGCTACTTACTAGCAGAAAACTGAACTGACTTAAGGTATTTTGCAGGATTTCCACTTAAAGAATTCAATAATTTGACACTGACATATAACGTAACCTATTTTTCAAAGCCTAAATTCGCGGTAAATGACGCAACTTACAATGCCAAAATTTTCAAGTTGATGCGATTTTGTTTAGTATTACAAAAGTGATCCGAGTATAAGTTTTAATGAAAAAGGATAGAACGATATACCTTATCCACATAATACAAAATTGGCTCGGTTTGACGTTCAGTGTCCCAATTCTCCAATATAGGAACTCTCGTGTGTAGTATCCACTAGATATCCACAGAAACCAACCCAAAATTTTTTGCTGGGAATGTACTTCCCTAGCCAATCAGGACTCATTTGTAAAATGCGACAACACTGTCCAGGTTCCGATTGAAAATGTCAAATGTACATTACAAAGGAAGAATTATTACACAAAAACCTTCGATAAACGGTTAAAAATTGTAGGGGTTATACCATAAACACGTACTGTTTTCGAAATATACACGAAAAACCATGCAATGACATCTTCTTGGTGGCCCCTGTAGCACGCTCACCTCGTAGGAACGACTTTTAATATGTTTACCACATAACTGGTCCAAACACAGCCCTAAAGTAACAAATTCTGGGTCGGGATATTCATTTTTGTTTGTTAGCTGGCTCAAAATTCATTTTTAGCGGTTTTACAGATGTGCTGTGTTACCAGTTCCATTTTATTGTGTCCCTTACACTGCTCCAGAGGCAAATTTCTCATCGTTTATTAATTAATAACTCTATAATTTGAACGGTAACCCCCAGTTTTTTTTCCTTAAAATACTTATTAGATGTTGCTGAATGTTGATTTAGTTTTTTATAAAAATCTTAAGAAGGGTTTGTTAGTTATACCAAAAAACGAAAAAATAAACAAAGCGGAACCACAACTCCATACAAATTATATGGAACAGCTGATTTTGTTATTTGTTGGTCCTCCAGAAGAGTGGGGGAAGTTTGACATGCGATTTCTCCATTGGCTCGGTTTGACGTTCAGTGTCCCAACCACAGGTCCCAACTCTCCATTATAGGAACTCTAGGTAAAGTTATTGAAATGCTAAGTGATAATGTATTTTTAATACGATTTGCTAAGAAATAATAATAATAGTACTCCTTATAAAACGCTATACCTCTGTAGGTATTTAACACCCACTTCCTAAGCTTGATATTGTCACAGGGTGAGATTAAAAACATGTGGGTGGTTTTGTATAAAATGTATATTTACAAATGACTAGACAAAATAACTGTCAAAGGTACTTACATTTGAGGGACGATCATATTAAGGGCACAGGTCACACTTCTACCACCAACTCACGACGGATGCACAAAAGTGACATTAACAGGACTCTCTGACAAAAAGCCCCCGCTCCCTAATATTCCGCGTTTTTATTATGTTTCAAGAAGCTGAGTCGACAGTATTGATGACGTTTCATTGTTACGCTTATGAAACGACATCGCAACCGAGACCTCTTTTCGAAACATAATTTTTGTTACGGAATATTAGGTAATGATAAACTGATCCGATTTCCGCGTATGTGACAATATCTGTTATACATATACCTAAATGAACTAAAAACAATATCTGACGTGGATCGTGGAGATTAAAAACCGATTAAAAACCATCTGTCTAAAAAAAAATAAAGTTTTTTTTTAAAGATGGAATTGGGTAAACCCAGTAAACCCATTTAGTAGGGGGAATTAAAAAAAGTAGTAGCCCGTCTTATAATGAAAGAGATTAGTAGGACAAATAGCGAATGTTATTATTCGTCAGCACATGTTTGTACGGACGGATATCCCAAATCAGAGATCCCAAATACTATTCGTCCGCACAAATGTACGGACGGATAACACAAAGTTATACAGAGTGTTCCGTCTAAACCCCACATTAGAAGTATCGAAAGTTATAATAAAGATATTTATCTGAGAGTTGGTACTCAGGCATAATCCGTTGAGTTATGCTCAATGAAAATATTTTCAAGATGGCAGCACTTCAGGTTATGCCGGAAGTAGCTATTAACTTTCTTGTTTTAAATGGAAAGCTATATTTTTCACTGCGTTTTTGGATTAATTGAGTTATTTTAAGAGAGTTTTTATTAGCTTTCCCTATACCCAAGTTTAACCGTTTTTGAGATATTTAGCATTTTTGAAAATTTTTGAATTTGCACCTGTCCCTTAACAAATCGGTGACTCGCTTAGTTTTAGAGATTTCGAAACATGTTTGGAGAATTGAAAGAGAAAGCCTATATATGTTGTTCAGTGTGATCAAAATTGGAATTGAAGTTAATAAACCCAAAAATTTTAAGGTTAAGTTTGGACAACTTCAAGTACCCAAAACTTAATTTTTTCAAATGGGATGTCTCAATTTTTATTCTACTAGATGGAGGAGAATTTTTTTCTGCATCAATCTGTATTAGCATTCCCTATACCTATCTGTGATAATTTTCAAGTTACGTTGGTTTTTTTGTTATTGTAGGAAATTTCTTACTAACCACAGCTATTTTTGCATAGTTTGCCATAAAAACATTTCTGATTAAACTTAAACGACACTGTTCAAATTTGTGTTATCAGACTGAAAACAAAATAAATTCATTGGAGTTTGTTATTCTTTTTTAGAAATTTGAAAACACCAAAGGAAAGATCTAAGCTTCCTCTTTCAAATGAGCTTAAAAATATTTCCAAATTTTTTAAAATCGCAGAGTTATCGATTTTTGAACTGGAAGGTGCAAATCCAAAAAAAAATTATAAACCATAAATATTTCGTAAACGGCTAAATTTAGGTATAGGAACAGCTTATGAAAACTACCTTAAAATAACTCTAGTAATTCAAAAACGTATTACAAAATATGTCATTCCAATTAAGATAAGGAAGTTGATAGCGACTTCCGGTATAACCGGAAGTGCTGCTATCTTGAGAATATCTTCATTGAGCAGGACCTAAAAGATTATGGTTGTACACAAATTTTCAGATGACTATGATTATTAGAACTCCCAATACTTCTAAGTTGGGGTTTAGACAAAACAGCCTGTATTCGTCCGCACAAATGTGCGGACGGCTAACCACGGCCAATATAATATCCCATTATACTCCAACCTCGCCTTCAAGATCATTTACTGTAGTACCCCTACTTCAGATCAGATTTACCACAATTTCAAATAAAAAAATTCAAATCGCGCGCCCTGGCGCTCACTGTGTCACCCGTCTGCAGCCAACTTCATTACTTTACTTTGTGTCAGAAAAACCACATCGCAATGTGTCGTTGTCGATACAAATTTTTAATTTCGGCGATGGAAAAGCGTAAACACAGGAAAAGAAGCCGCAAACTCATTTGTATGGGGAACTAAGTTCATGGGCATGAAGCGGCAAACCCATTTGCATGGGGAACTAAGTGACTAAGTCCATGGGTATGAAGCGGCAAACCCATTTGCATGGGGAACTAAGTCCATGGGCATGTAGCAGCAAACCCATTTGCATGGGGAACTGCTTGTTGATATGAAGCGACAAACCCATTTGCATGAGAAGCTAAGTCTACTTGTATGGAACGTCAAACCTTTTTGTATGGAGCGCAAAATCCATTTGTACGGGAATACATAAACCCATTTAAAGTAAACCCCAGCCGTAAATTATTCAACCAAATTTTGACCTGCCACTCTTGTCATAGGTTCCAGGACGGAACTCGAACCAATTCGAGCCCTCACAAAATAAATTTGTTTTAAATTAAACAATGTTTTAATTTAGGCCCCTGATAATTTTGATGTTTGTACTCTCGGTTTACAATAATTATATTTATACACCTATTAGCAAAACTATAAAAACGCCAACGTCGCATTTTTCCGAATAATTTTTTTAAATAAGATTGATAAAATTGTTAAATAGTTATTAATGATTAGATTTCTCATTGAAAGTATAAATTACATTAGCTATTATTTTTTTGAAGTGCGTTAATAATTTATAACAATTAATTTTGAGAGAAAATGCGACGTTGGCGTTTTTATAGTTTTGAAACAGCTAATATGCTGATAGTAAATTTTGAAAATATTAGGAATTAAGAAAATTATTTGCCGTTTTGGAGCCGGACCTGGCCGGTGAAAGCAACCACTCTTCGAAAAGAGATTTATTGCAAGGGCACCTGGGTCTTAATACCTGCACAATAGATGGTCCTAACTACGG
Organism: Tribolium freemani; assembly: GCA_939628115.1. Classification (NCBI taxonomy): domain Eukaryota; kingdom Metazoa; phylum Arthropoda; class Insecta; order Coleoptera; family Tenebrionidae; genus Tribolium; species Tribolium freemani. The sequence goes on from OW626793.1 coordinate 4,146,251, forward strand.
ATAATGAGGTTTATGGTGGTTGTATAATCTTGGAATATCAGGGCTACAGCTATTGGGAATTCAAATTAACTTTCCCGGTCGTCGATAAAGTAGGACGCGATCAAATTATGACGTCACAAGGGGTAATGTCAAAGCAAAACGTCAACTTTGAAACTTGCCGCGGTAAAAGTGCGGTATTTAAAGTGTTTTAAATAAAACAGTAAAAACAACAGTGTGAAGTGAGAAACTGTGTGTACTAGTGCGATTTGCCGATAACTTGAGGTCACATATGTTCACTTTGGAACTAGCAGGGTAATCAACGTTCAAATAATTGTAAACATTTAATAATTTTCCGTTTTCAGTAGAAAATGAATGAAAATGAGTTATTCTTAGGCATTGCAGAAATATGCAACGCTTTGAATGGTTCACCGTCATCCCGAAATTTTGTAGAAGGTGAAAACATTCTAAAGAGCAAGCACCTTATTATGTGTGAAGCTATTAAAAAAACTACAACCGAGGTGCACTTGTATGCGTTGTGTTTGCAAACAAGCTCACTTAATTCTCCGCCCCATACAATTGAAGGCATATTACAGTTTAACCATAAGGGCGAAGTGACTCTTTCAAGGATCACGTGTTCCTGCAAAGCTGGAGAAGGACAACGCTGCAAACACATTACTGCAACTTTACTATATTGCAATAGGTTGTATAAGTTCCATAAATTCAACGTCTATAATTTTTTTTCGTTCTTCTTTGTTTTGTTTGTTTTTTTTTCTTTGTTACAGAAACGATGTCTCCAAATTAAATATTTTATCTTCTACGGACAAAAAATGCATGTGGCAACAAATGAAAGCGCCTGCATTGGCCCAATATGAGTCCAAACCTTTGATGGAAACAAATTGCTTTAGCCACTTATTAATATCTGCACCCCAACAATTTTCGACTGACATGGAACAGTATTGCTTACAAAATTTACTAAATGCAGCTCCAAATTCGGCTTTGGCAAAACATATGTATGCACCTAAAATTCTATTAACATTTAATTTATTTTAACTGTAGAAAGTGTACAAGATGTAAAGAACCAACTGATATGGCAGCAGAAAATCCTAATCTTGGAGTAGATGATCAGGAAGATGACTTTCTATTAGATGACGACGAGAGAGTAACAATGGTAGAAATGGTGCAAAAGCTTCTCTCCAAGAATAACGATCTCATGCAGTAGTTAAGCACAATTGACATCTCCCCACTGCATGAGTGTTGTTTAGAATTTTACAAAGAAAATATAATTTGTCAATCTCCGCTGCAGTTATGTGTGGACACTTTTGGAAAAAATAGTGTGAAAGAAAAGTGGAAAGCAGCAAGGCAATATCGAATAACCGGGTCAAGGTGTTATTCCATATATACATATAAAAAGGACTGGGCCAAAAAAGCGGCTACCTATTTTTGGCCAACTCCTTTTCATAACAAAAATATGAAATATGGAATTGCATTTGAAGAAAATGCTCGCTATTGCTTTTTAAAAGGAAAAAATAAACTAACAATTATCCAAACCGGGCTAATTGTTAGTGAATCTAATCCTTGGCTCGGTTATTCACCAGACGGAATTATTGTCGAAAATGGTACACCTCTAAAACTGATGGAAATTAAATGTCTTGCAAAGGGTAGAATAATTGCCATATTTAGAAATAATAAACATTTTTATTTTAGGCCAAACATCAACAATTTTGGAAGCAATTAAAGACTGTAAATACATAACTGAAATAAAAGACAACACAGGATCCAAGTTTTGTTTAAAAACGAAACACTTATACTACGGGCAAGTACAACTAGGCTTTGGATGCTACGGAGTTCGTGTTATACGCAGGTTTTGATGATAGTTTTTTATCAATAACCATTGAAAAAGATGTTGAATTTTTAAAACAGTTTTTGTATAAACTAAAATTTAATTATTTTGTAAACATGTTACATTACATTTGTGTTAATAAAAAATGAACAATTTCGATGAAGTGTTTATTCAGAAACAAATCTGTCATCAGCTAATATCGGATTTGAAAGATTAACAATGGCGCAAATAATAAACATGATCTCACTAGCAATTGGTACTAAATTAATTGGGAACCGCGATGATAATATTTTAAAAGCTTTTATCCTTTGATTTGCCCTTTCAATGTGAACTCGTGCAGATGCAATTTGTGCTGTCAATATGGCTTCATTTTGAGAAAATTTTTTTTTGTTTCTTAGGAAGGGTGGCCGAATAATTTTGATGCCAAAACTTTCACAAATATTTTCAATTAAGAAGCCTTTGCCCACCATTAATTCGTCTTGATACATGTCTAACTTATCTAGAATGCCACTACTCTCAAAAATTGCCTTGTCTGAGGTTCTACCTCCGTAAGCTGGACTCAAGTACGAAATTAAACCTGCAGGTGTAACTCCAGTTAAAAACTTAATTGTGGTGGTTCCTTTATAATGGGAATACGTCTTAATCCTGCAGCAAACGTTTTTGTGTCTTTGAATTTGAACCTCAGTACAGTCCAAAACCATTCGGACTTTTTGAAATTTCTGAAAACATTTAGGCCGATTAAGTCTGATTTCTTCCCTACTGGGAAAAGGAATGGCACATTTTAAGATTGGTACCAGTCCTATTATTGTTTCCCAAAAAATACTCTTACAAGTTTGCGACGAAATACCAAACAATACAGACAAAATAACATAGGGTAAATCAAGTTTTAGCTTAGTAAATGTTAAAAACAATCGGTGCTTGTGAGACAATCTATGAATACGCTTGTCTTTGGAAAAATGCTCTAATAGATGTGTCAAAGTAGCAAAGAGAGCGAATGTGTTAATACCCGTAAAGCTAGTCAATTGTTTTTCTGTTTTAATAAGGTCATAAGCAGTTGAAATAGTTATTGTATTAACTTGCACTTCCGCATCCTTCTTGCTAGGTGTTTCAAAGTTGGCTTGCACTCCAAAATCAGTGTTTTGTTTTAAGTTCAATAAGCGGTTCATCGAAACAAACTTGCACTCCAATACTTCTCTTGAAAGGTAACTCATAGTCGCTTAAAGTGTCTGTGGTAGAAATGAAATTTACCGCACTAAAAGTCACCGGATTTTTTGCTTTATTATCATTATAGGGAATGCGTCGTTGTTGCTGCTGCTGCTGCTGCTGCTGCTGCTGCTGCTGCTGCTGCCTCTTCTTTTCCAAGATACTTTCATACCGGTTTTTTTGAATACGTTGTTGGTGCATCTTTTTATTATTAACACTGTCTGGGCTTGTAGTGGGAAGATTTTTAGTAGGTACAGCTGTTGGTTTCAAACGTTTTACGGAGGTCCATCCTTAACAAAAATCAACCATTTTTTAAATCAAACCACGTATTGGAAATTGTAAATAGCTTTTACCCGGACAAATGTAGTCTTCATCAGTAAAATGAAGTGAACAAACGCGCATATGATTAGTAACCTTTTTGCCCATGCGTAGGTTGCGTTCCCAAATTTGTCTCCGGTCTTCTACTACATTGTTAAAACCATTTGACACGCAAATTTTTGCACCTTCTCGTGGAAACGAATGATACATAATCGATGTGTCTTTTTTCCTGACCGAGTGGCATCCAACAACGGAGCAGCACCGATTACTTTTTGACTTTTTTGTGTATGGTGTAGGATCTATGTATAAAACATTTAAGATTATGTCGTTGGAATTGTTTACATCGACTTTACCTTTAACATTCATATTCATATAATTAAACAGACGATTACACTATCACAAAACAACCGTAAACAGCAATATAACCGCCGCTTGCCGCTATTTTCTTCAGAACATCAAAATACGTCAAATTAAATTTCCCACTCGTCGATAAATTAGGGCGCGATCGGCTTATGACGTCACCAGGAGGATGATCATAGTTTATATTAGTGTTGGGCATAATCGATATATTTTAATAATCGAATGAATCGAAATAATCGTTTAAAATAATCGAATGATCAATTATTGTCCAGTGCGCATGCGTGTCATCACGAAATATAAAATTATTAATTAAGGCGGTCAACAAATAAGTATTGGAGTATAAATTTGAATAAGTGGAATGAAAATATTGAAAAAAGACCCATTGTAAATAAATAAATAAATTTAAAAATTATAAGTAGTTTTATTTTCCAACATTACACAAAATGTGTTAAATAAAAAAGTATTATTTATCCACAACCAGTCTTTTATTAGGTCATAATATCACTATTAGGAAACGTTTAATGATACCAATAAAACCTATAGGTCTTACGAAAAAATCGTCTCGTGATTGGCCGAATAAAAATTAATTCGACAAAAGTCACTTCAAAACGTCAAATAAAATTTTTCTAAAATATTGATTTAGCCTTTATTGTCTGACTGTGGTGTGGATAAACCGTTAATTAAACGCTCGAAAATTTTAATAAATTTTGTTTTAAAAAATTTCTTGCTCTCACTGTCATATGTGTCACTTCACAAACTTCAAACAACCGATGAACCACCAACATAATAACAAAAAAATCACTATCAAGTTCGATTATTCCCCAGTTTACCACCACGATTAATTGTCGTTTATTCGTTAGCTTGTTCATTCGATCATTTAAGAAACGAAATATCATCGAATCGAAAAACAAGTGTTCGGAACGAAACGAATGAATCGAATTTCGATTATAAATGATTTTTAAAGTATAATCGAATGATCGATTATTCAGACCTAATCGAAATATTCCGATTATATCATTCATAATCGCCCAACACTAGTTTATATATTTACCGCTAGGTTCGCATCCTTAGCTTGAATTGCGACGAATGCCTCGCCTGAAAACATCAGTCCCTCCCTGTCCCATAGCTTGACAGCTTTTTACCCAAAGTTGTTGCAACACGATACAAGCTTTAAATGAATGAAGTTGGCTGCAGACGGGTGACATAGTGAGCGCCAGGGCGCTCGATTTGAATTTTTTTATTTGAAATTGTGGTGAATCTGATCTGAATTAGGGATACTACAGTAAATGATCTTTTCACGCGAGGCATTCGTATAATTGCGATCAAACTTCACTTAGGTAAGTTCGTTTGATCGTATAATTTCAGTTCATATAGTTGGAACCAACAATATTTGAGACTCATTATAGAATAAGCCGATTGCCCCTCACAATGGTTTATGTCCCTTGCGGTAAAGATGCCATAAACAAATTTACATTTCTTAGGACAGGCACCTTTCAAACATTTGTACGGAGTGATGGACCGTAACAGAAATTTGTGTATGGGCTTTCACCAAACAAATATTTAATACAATTTTTTTAATATTTAGGTATATTTTTAAAATGTTTGTTCACAAATAAAGTGATCTGAGAAACTAACTAATCTAATGAATTTTGAAACTTTAGTTTGGAATAAATGAAAAGTTTACTATGAAAATTACTCAATACGGCTCATTTGTGAATCTTCAGGGTGGTGCCACCAGCTGTGAAAAATTGTTACGGTAACCGCAAAGCTGCTTAACCCTCCAATAAAGCTTGGATAAGTCAATCTCAAATATTTCTGGTTCCTACTATAGTAGAATTGCTACAGCGCATTTGAATTTTTTGGAGTGAAATGGAGCACAAATTGAGAGTTTCTGGTGGGTTTTCTTGGCTCAAAATTTGTCGCTGGAAATTAGTTCTTTCTTCTTTTCTTATACACAAATTCTCAATTTGTGCTTTACTTTTCACTCCAAAAAATTCAAATGCGCTGTTGCAATTCTACTATGAACTGAAAGGGGATATACAGAGTGAGTTTAAAGTAACGCATAAAATTCGTAATTCTTTTATTTTTCAAAAATAAAAAAAAGTGATTTAGTAACAAGTGTTCAATATTGGTTCTGGTCAGATCGCCTATGTGTGGCAATTGTCACAAAAAACGTATGTCTCGGAAACTATGACACATGACAGCTGTCAGTGCTCCACCGCCAAAAATTCACACGTTCAACTGAGATAACGCTTGCAGAGTAAATTCTTGAACGTCTGTATACAATTATCATGATTTGCAATGTGATTTTTATCAAAAACTCCTAAATGCAAAAATAAGGCAATTGATAGCAAACCATATGAACTTATCACGCAACCTACGTTCATGCTAGAAAGAGAAAACCACAGCAAACCACGACCAGAATCAATATTGAACGCATGCTATTTTAATTGAGCTCAAATTTGACCTGACTGGATCAGTCATGGCGGCCAACATGATAGCGCCATAACGTTTCCCAAACGATAAATAAAAAAACCTACTTTTTTGCATATTTGTCGTCTCCATTGCTGTTACCACCAGCACATTTCCGGTGGGGAATGAGTTGAGGGCCACGCTGTATATCTGTCTCTTATAGTTTTTGAAATAATCGCAAGAAACGGAATTTTAGCTCACTATTTTCATTTTTAAGTTTTTTAAGTTTTAAATTAAACTTTCGAAACATACGATAAAGTTGTGCTATTAATTAAAAGAAATGTTCGATTTGTCCACCACTAAGTTATGCTTATTGCTTATTCAATAACGAATATAGCTAAAAACTAAATAAAATGTTGAAGTTTGACAATTTAGCAAGGCCTACTTGATTAACGATGAAAATTACAAAATATAATCCGTTTTTGTAATTACATATTTCAAAAACTGTAAGAGATAGGTATAGGACGTGTTGTACCTAGCTAAAAGCCACCATAAATGTCGATGTTCTTTCGATTGCCAAAAAAAAACAGGGTTGTTTTATTTGAAAAAATTAAGTTATACAGGCTGTAAATGAAATAAGTACATTAATTTTAACTGGTAAGAGAACTCGCCAAGACCAACAATTTTTCCTAATAACTTTTTTTTCAAAACGTTTTAGTTTTTGAGTTAAAATTATTTTAAAATCTTACACAATTTTCTTACACGCCACTGGAAACAAAATTACCTAGTCGACAAGATTACCGTTTCCAAGCAAGTTCATGAAAATTAAATAAAATTTATTATTACTTTTCTTTGTTAGAGCATTTCATGAAAGGTTCGTCAATTTGTAGGAGGAAAAAATGATTTTCAAAAATGCGATTTTGAAAAAATGGTACATAGAAAAATTGTTTGTCTTGATGAGTTCTACCACTGGTTAAAATTAATGTACTTATTTCGCTTACATTCTGTATAGTCGCTTTTTTATAACCATTTAAAAAAATCATACTAGCGTTGAATTTTAACAGTTGACAATTTTGAAAATTCTCGAAAGCTCGTCGAACCTTCGGTCATCAAAAAAAAAAAAAATTCACTTATTGCAAAGGGTTGAAAGGCTGTGATATTTAAATAAACCCCTTCAAAAAAATTTTAAGTAAAAAAATGTCATTATGTCAAAAACTATGACAGATAACTGATAAGTACCAACAACTTGGGCAAATTATTTTCCCAGTTTAAAAAGATGAATTAAAAATGCAATAAAAACGTGTGGGTACTATTTAAAATTTCAAAATTGACGGCAATTTCTTGTACTTCCGGAAGCTCAGCCATTTTGAAAATAATTTAATTGAACTCAGAATGGTCGATTTAGATCGGCTACAGAATTCTAAAGCTCTAGTTATATTAAAAGTTAAAAGTTTCTAAATTCTAATGTAGGCCCTAAAAGAATCATCCTGTATTTGTAGGCGGACAGTGAAATACTGAAATAAAATTCAAATTTTTATTTACTTCAGTTTATTATTATATTAAAACGTATTAAAACTAAAAAATTAATAAATAAGGTACAGAACGATTTCATAAATATGTAATTGTTTAATAACTGTTGTATAAGATCAATTTCAAATCAATAAAAATGCCAACATCGCATTTTTACCAAAAATTTTTTTTAAATAAGGTTAATAAAAATGTAAAATTTATGAAAATTCATTTAAACTATAAATTACATTAGCTAATAATTTTTTGAAGTGCATGAATAATTTATAACAACTTACTTTGAGAGAAAATGCGGTGGTGCTCGTTCTATTGAATTGGAATGGATTTTAATTCGTGTGTACTTGAAAAAATTAGACAATCTTCAAAGAAAAAAGTGTTTTAACTTTTGTCCTTTGACCAATTTTGTACGATTTGTTTTTCGGCAACCTCATCAGAAAATATTGTTTACTTTCAAAATATCCCACGAAAGTATAGGTACATTATTATTTTTCCCCAAGACCGGACATAATTTTTCTCCCTCAATTTCCTCTCTCGGAAGGAAATAACGCAATTTCCTCCCTCATTTTGCTCCCTCGAAAGGAAATAATAACGTGGGTACTTTCGTTGAATATTTGGAAAGTAAAAAACCTTATTTTCTGATGAAGCCGTCGAAAAAATTATATTATGCACAACACTGAAGTGGAGTCTTTTTTCTCCCTAAAATAATTAATTAATTTTCAGGGGAGAGTACATGTCTTTTCTCTCTTGGCATAGGTACAAATATCTTTCCTTGATATAACTTTTACCTTTAATTTTGAATGCTACTTGAATACCTACGTTATTTATAAAGTTATTTTGTATCAAATAATCAATTTATCGTCACTGAGCTGTAATAAATGATAAGTTTAGATAATACTTTAATTCACTATTTTTACTGTTAATCCACTTTAGAAAATAACACACCAATCACTGAAATTTCGTCCAGTTTTCAATAAATAAAACCGCACAACACTCAAATTGCACAACTACGCTTGCATAGTCGTCCTCTGACTGTAATTTTTCGAATACTTCCAAGTGGATGAATCAACCATCGGTGGTGCCGTTGGTGCTGTTACATAATTTGCTCTTTTTGCTTTTTTAATTCTCCGAACTCTCCTCCTTCGTACCTCCAAAACAATCAAACTTGTTATTCCCACAGTGATCAAAACACAGATCAAAATGATTAAAATCACTTGTTGAACTTTTCCTTCCAACAGAAATCTAACGCAAACACCAGCTATTACGATAGACAAGACAATAGTAACTGTCACTGATAAAATAATGATGCCACACTTTCTACCTGCGAAATACAATAATTAAAAGTTGTATTGTTTTGGAATTAAGACTTACCAGTGTCTAACTTTGGTTTGTCCATTTTGGGTGGATTTGAGCTAATAAAAGGTTATCGCTAGTGACTGTTCCATGTGATGAATGATTGTTATTGCAACTTTTGATAAGTTAAGTAAATATTAAAGTGATAAGGAAAATGTACTCAAATATCGTGTTTCTGAAAATATAGTATGGAATTCTTGCATTTGCTTTTAAAGCGACTAAAAACTATTTTTTTTAATTTACAAACAGTAGAGTTATTACGTCTAAAAAAGTGGAAAACTAGTGTAGTAATCGCACTAGACTATGAAAGCTTTTAAATGTTTATTTTTAGATAGTGAAATAAAAATAAAGGACTTTATTGTTAATTACGCTTATTTACAAGACATTTATTCGTAAAAAATGACTAACTATAGATAAAGGTTGCATATCAATTAAGTTAAATTTGCATTTCAGAGATTTATCATTAATGTGTTTTGCCATTTAATGAAGAAAGAAAATCATTACATGTTCCGCACATTTCCAAAATTTTAATTTCCGTAAACCATATCTAGAAAATTTCGATCTTTTTCACAATACTTTTATTGCTAAGTTGTAGTACGAATAAATGTATTAGGGCATTTATCGGCGTTGTGGTTCCAAAATAGAAAATCTTAATATTTCATCAATCATATTTTCATATTATTGTATTAACTGAAAATAAACTCATTTAAAATAAAATTCAGTGATGACAACTCAAAGAGTCGTTCTTGATTATTATCAATAGTAAATTGTCGACAATATATCGTCAAGTACACGTAGTGCATAAACAATGTCCACAACATCGAGAAATCCAACAATCAGAAAATAGGGCCCCATAGACGAGCGGATAATCTGTCGAATCTGATACGTGGCGAACCAAATTTGTAAAGATATCCGTGCGTTAATGGACAACGACGAGCCTGGTATGGCTCGAAAGAAAATTCGTACGAATCTAATCTGCAAGTACCATGCGATCATTTGAATTTATAATTAAAGTAGGCGGTTTTGTGTCTTTGCGACTGAAAAACTTAGACAAACTGAGGGAAAAATTATATTCTAATTGAATATTACCGTTTAAAACATTATTATTTGACTCTTCAGCTTAATTAATTATTACAATCGGCGTTTTCATCCAAGTTAAAAAACTGACAAAGCCTACTTTAATTATAAATTCAAATGATCGCATGGTACTACTACCAGGACTGCCTAGCCAGATCTTTTAGTACAACTCAAATACCACGAGCCAGATCAAATCCGTCAGAAATGTAGAATTATTCTCCACTAACGAACGAATTTGATACTTCGAATCGAGTATGAAGATCTGATACGCGGATTTGGTATGTTAGTTAGTGGACCACGAAAGATCTGGCTCGTCCGATCCAAATCTGTCGAATCAGCTCTGTACAGATCTGATCCGTCGGATAATCCGCTCGTGTATGGGGCCCTAATGGTGTGTGGTAAATAAATGATATGTGGCAACGTTGTCTAACAGTCGTGATCACAATAGAATTTGATCAACAATAAAACAAATTATTTTTGAAACGGTTTCCTAGGAAATAATTCCCAGTGTTGGCACATCTACAAATTTAAAAATAATTATTCGATGTTTTGTTAGTGAACGATTACTTAGTGTGACACATAAAAACATTAAAAAATAATTAAAACTGAAGAAGTTAACAAAATAAGTTTGAAGCTCCAGATTTTTTAAAATATGACTTTAAGAATTTTTTCAAGATTTTTCCCGTAATCTACATAGCAATAGAGCGACATAGTGATAACTTATTAATTACTCCAAACAATCATTTCTTTGACCAACGAAAATAGTCAGGGCGATTCACGAGAAATATTGAGTCGGAAAAAATTCTGGATACAACCACTATTACGTTTTTCCAACAATGTGACTTAAAAAAAAACAATTTTGGTACATGATGCCTATCTTTTTCTTTCTCATTTTTGATAAATGCTACAAATTTACTACAAAATGTGGGAAATGTATTTAGCTGTTTCAAAACTATGTAAACGCCAACGACGCATTTTCTCTCAAAATTAGTTGTTATAAATTATTTATGTACTTCAAAAAATTAATAGCTGATGTAATTTGTAGTTTCAATGGGAGATCTCACCACTAATAACTATTTTACATTTTTATCAACCTCATTTACAAAGAATAATTTGGAAAAATGCCTAAAATGCGACGTTGGCGTTTACATAGTTTTGAAACAGCTAATATACTTATAATTATTCATTATTTCTCGTGAATCACACCACAAATTAATATGTATGAATCATCTTATCAAAATTGAGCAAATAATGAATGTCAAATTAATGATCACGAAAAAAATTTGTACATACTAGGCCAAACTCACGAACACATTTAAAATACAGCGCTGGGCAAAAGACAAAAGTATGAAACCAAGCGTTTTGTGCCTAAACTATGTACCTTACGAAAAACTAATTAGTACATCATCAACTACTTTCAAAATGTGATTAATTTTCAAGAGTAAATTTTTTCGAAATCATTTTGGTTTTCGAGTTATTTAAAAAAAATTTTTTTCAAATGGCTCCTTACTACGGCGATTTTTTTGGTAAAAGATTATGCTCGAAAAATAACTTTCATCTACGACTAATATACAAGGTGTCCCACGAACGAGTGCAAATATTTTAACCATAAAATAACAATTAAAAATTTATTGATACGTATTTTTTATTTTTTCAAGTACAATGACAACATTATACGTACAGTCACCCAAAATGAAAATGACGCGTCCATAAACCAACGCCTACCGTGCAACCCCGATCCCTTGACCGCAACCAACCCCTACTATAAATCATTAGAGATCGTAAACTAGTTTTGAGTCGAGTTCCACATTTCATTTATCCGCTTTTGAAATGTTTAAGGATTTCTTGATGGAAATTGTTGGTTATCCCAAATGTGAAATAATACAATTTTTAAGTTCTTCGCAACGCGATGTTTCGACGCTTTGAGAGAAGGTCACAAAAATAAAATTGTTAGTTGGTTTGCAAATTTAATTTATTATTTGGTTGATGCAAAATAAGTTTTAGTGTGCAATTAAAATCTGCAAAACAAAAAACACGGCAAAACATGGATTCTTATTTCATTTTGTTTAAATTATCATTAAATTAAATTTCGCGGATTGTGATGCGATCGCGAAACGATCACTTTGATATCCATTGTCCAAAAATTATTTCAATTCAAAATAATTATTATAATACTTAAAATCTGATTGTCACAAACTGTAACCAAAAATTTGATCGTCTTTATTGTTTATTTCTTAAGAATATAAAACTTATTCAAATAATAGTTGTGCATAAAACAAGATAAAATAAAAATATCGAAATCCAATTGTCATTTTAAATTTCAAGCAAAGACGTCTACACTCTTAATGGTTTTAATTATTAATTACACAATCGTTTTTGTGAACATTTTGGTTTACTAGTGCCGGTTTATAGAAAGTTCCATTTTAATTCGTTGTTAAAAGCTAACAACGCGAATAGACCAATCAAACTGATTAATTAATCAATGCCATGAATGAATGAATTGCCGTAACGATCATTGATAACTTTTATTCTGAATATTCCATTTTTTTTAAACGTCTTTGTTTGACAATTGGATTTTTGTTTTAATAGTAAATACTTAATTAAGACAAGATTGAGTACGAAAATAAGTTGTAATCTTAAAATTCCAAAAATTGAAACCGGTCTCAAAAATAAATTCTAATTTTATCGTGTTATATAATAAATAACTAAACTACTTATAATAAGTATTTAATTTTATACATGAATTGGAAATAGTATTATAACATTGTTTTTTTTGCATCAACTAAAATATAATAAATTAAATAAAAAAAAATACATTTTTTTGACCTCTCAAAGTGACGAAATGTGGCGACGAGGATGACTTTTTTTTTTATTTCTCATGTCTTCTAAGAAAATTAATAAATGTTTATGTTATGAAGAATTTGAAAATTTTTTCATTGAAATTTTGGCCTTTAGTTATCCCCTGCGGTAAGAGTTTGTTTGTCATTTCCTGTGCACCTTATTTGCAGAATTTCATTCGGGTATTTCCATGAATGAATTGCCGTAACGTCATTGATAACTTTTATTCTGATTATTCCAATTTTTTGAAACGTCTTTGTTTAAAATTTGAAATACAATTGCATTAAGACATTTTAATTTTAATAGTAAATACTTAATTAAGACACGATTGACTACGAAAATCTTAAGATAAAGAAGTTATAATTAACAAAAATTAGTGGTAATTGAATTTTAAAGAGGGAAATATTTTTAGTGATCTTTTTGTGGGTTCTTCTAAAATTTAAACAAATGCAGAAAACAGTAAAAATTTAACTACTTATAATATTTAATTTTATTCATTATTTCGAAATGGTATTCTAAAATCAATAAGACTTGGAGTGTTTATTTATTATAATAAACTTAGTTTAACTTATTTTGCATCAATTAAAAAGACGATCAAATTTTTAGTTACAGTTTGTGACAATCAGATTTTAAGTATAATTTTATTTTTGTGACCTTCTCTCAAAGCGTCGAAACATCGCGTTGCGAAGAACTTAAAAATTGTATTATTTCACATTTGGGATAACCAACAATTTCCATCAAGAACTCCTTAAACATTTCAAAAGCCGATAAATGAAATGTGGAACTCGACTCAAAACTAGTTTACGATCTCTAATGATTTATAGCAGGGGTTGGTTGCGGTCAAGGGATCGGGGTTGCACGGTAGGCGTTCGTTTATGGACGCGTCATTTTCATTTTGGGTGACTGTACCCATCAGGCTCGTCAGTATAAACATTGGAAATATTTTTGTATTAAAGTATTAATACCTATAGTTCACATTCTAACAAGACTAAGTTCACATTAAACACAACAATGTTACAAAAACTAAACTACACCAGGGCCACACTATAGCTCCAAAAACTCAGATACATGATAAAAAATAAATAAATATGCGTATGGTGGTAATGCCATCACCCAAGTGCCAGAGTTTTCAGGTCGCATCTACAGCCTCTGACCTGACCTAACGACCACTAACTAGTAGTGACCGGGACCGACGGCTTAACGTCTCCTCCGAAAGACGAGTTAGTTGCGATGTTTTTGGCATTACATTATCCGGTCACCCATCCAAGGAATGACCGGGGTCAGTGCTGCTTAATTTCATAAATTAATGAAAACCTATGATAATAGGTATTTATTGTATAAGGGTCTTATCCGCTTAATTAACTTCGTTCTCGCGTTTAGACCTTTGCGCGGATATAATACATGTAAGACCCATACAACGTTTTATCCACAGACAGAGAATATAGACTAAATCCGAGACTAAATCAATATTTTCAAATTATTTTTCAAAATTTTCATTTGGAGTCTTGAAGTGACGTTTGTCAAATTAATTTTTAAAATAGGAATACTGCATTAGTTTCGGCCTCGTTTACAGTAAATCTGACATCCACATCCAGGAAAAACCGACCATATTTCCTCTTCTAATATAAAGGTGAATGTAGAAAATGCAGTTTAATTTTGTTGCGGGTCTTATGGTGTTTTCATAAGACCTATAGGTTTTATTGGTACCATAAGACGTCTCCTAGTAGCAATATTATGACCCAAAAATAGACTGGCTGTGGATAAAATGATTTTTCATTTAGATACTGAGATAAACGACTCGTGAATAATTTATCAGATTGAATGTTTTTTATCGTTTAATTTATTATACAGATTAACTCCCAATTAATATTTGTTTTTGATCCCTTATTTTTGTAAAGTGGCATTATTTTTGAGATCTTTAATCTATCCAGTTAAGAACGATTCATTTAACAAATATGAGAGAGGAAAACATATTATGTCTTGGACACTCTTTATCAAATTGCCAACACCGGGTGTTTGTTTCACACAAGTTCTGTTGATTATGGCGATGACTTCCTCTGGTGTAGTCGGTGTTAGGTAAAAACTATTGGTGACATAATTTGATTGGTAATCTGGTAAATCTTTGTAAACATATGTAAATTTACTAAAATCTGAGAAAAAATGAAATTAAAATAATTACAGAGTTCCTTAAATTCTTTAATTTTTTCTTGTTATATAATATTCCCTTAGGGAATAATTTCCCAGGGAATAATAGTCATTATTCCCGCTTGCGCTCCAATCACAAAATTTCATAGTCATTATTCCCTCTTGCTCACCAATTACAAAATTTCTCAAATAATACCATGGCAACAAAATATACAAACTCAAAAGTGTCATTGTTGAACGCGTAGTGTTTGTGAATTTGTATAAATCTCTTCGTCGGAGATAAAGTAGAGATACTACTCGCAATAATGGCTATTATTCCCTCGGAATTATATTTGCTCGCGCTACGCCCTCGCTTCGTAAGTGTTCCTCGGGAATAATATCTATTATTATTGACTCGTGGTATAATCTACTATTATTCTAATAATAGTGGATTGTTTTATTAGGATTAAAAGTGGCGTTTTGTTCGACGAGCAATTAGTTTGGATTGCGAGGCGAAGCGTAGCGTGGTTAAATCCACTTTTAATCCGAATGAAACATGCTGTTTTTTTTCCACCCGAAAATCGCCATTATTAAATAGAAATAACGATAAAATTTATAACTCGTAAAATCTACTATGAAATGGGCTCGTCCCGCAAATCGTAGGTTTTGTTAATTTTATACCTAATGAAACTTCAAAGAGAAATAACACAATTTCTACGAGATCTATGCCCAAAAATTTGCAAGAATGCCTAAAAAATGAACTTGAAGTCATCATGACGTCACAGGCCGAGAACCGCCCACTAGCTTTTTGATTGGTTCACTAACCTGACGTAACAACATAACGCGTATCCTAGATGCAAGCGTAAACACAATCGCAAATCAAAAGTTAGGTTATGTTCATGTTCAAATAACGTTTAGCGTGTTTTTACTGGAGTGTGTAAGCAATTATGTGATGACAATAAGCAAACACAGCATAAACAACGTAAGAAATACAAAAACTAACCTAAATCAGTTTATACAAATCATGAAAACCAGCGCCCAGGCGTTCTTTAATCAATCAATCGTTGAGGAAGGTCGAAATTCATGGAAATACTCGAAATAGTCGTATGCGTTTACAGTGAGTGCGCATGCGCGTTTTGAAATGGGAGTAGCTCTGCCTACTACGTCACGCGATCAAAAATTGCTTTTTTTGGCCTTAATACTAAAAATCTATTAAAATAAAAAAATAAGAGTAACCTAATTTTTTATGAATTTTCCAAAAATGCAGTTAAAAAAAATTGCGGGACGGGCCCATTGCAGGAGAGGTCCATGTATCCGTAGAGATTAATATTGAATGACAACTTTTTTTTACTAGAAAAAAATGTCTTTTTTTATCCTAGACTAAATATGTTCCAGTTGCTTTTGCAACGCAACTTTTTTTCTTACTATAAAATCGCTGCTAATTTTAGCTCTCAAAAATGAGACTAGAAATGTCAAGTTTTCAGACGGCTGGAGAAAAAATTAATTTTAAACCAGTGGTTTTTCTTAAATAAATTATTAAAGTTGCGTTTCGAACTCATTACGAAGGTTTTCAATGGTAGTGCCCTTTCACGTAAAGAAATTAATTTATTAGAAAATAAAGAAGAAGTTTACCCAACCATTGCCAACGCAGGAGATTTTAATAACAGAGCCAAATAAATACAGCGTGTACCAGAACTCGCTCCCCACCGGAAAGGTGCTAGTGGTAACAGCAATGGGGATGGCAAAAATGCAAAAAAATAAGGTCTTTGATTCTTCGTTTGGGAGATACAGAGGTTTCAAAGTGACCAATCCCAGAAGCTCTCTCCTAGGTGGTTTGCGTACAGTAGATCCGTTACTAAGAAATGAAAAATAACTCAAGTACACACTTTTATTGTCCGTTTCACATATTTTTGATTTCTTAGCAACGTGTTTTGTTCCCGTAATCCTCCAGAGCAAGGTCTTTTGTGATTGGCTATTTTTAAACGTTCTTATCTCCCAAACGCAGAGAGTTAGAATTTTTTTGTACTTTAGCTTCAGAATTGCCTAAATTATACGCACCTTTCCGGTGGGGAGCGAGTTCTGGTACACGCTGTATGTATCTAAATAATCCTAGTAAAATATTAAAATATTGCCGTCCATCAATTACTAAAGCTGTTAACCAAAATCGAACATAATCTCGGTAAAAACTCGGTATCCTCAATTACAGAAAAACCTCTAGACTATTATAAAAACTGAATAATTATTTATTGCAATAAAGACACTATTAGTACGCAATATAATATAAAAAATAAAAATAAAAAATGTATTGAAAAGTTCCAATAAACTTTTAATCAAAAATCAAAGGATAGTCAACGGGATCAGTGGGCCAAACGATATCTTCTATCCAATTTAAGTGTAGAAACACTTTAGTATAAACTCCAATTGAATTTTTAACACCGCAGCCTTTTCCAAAAGAAGTGACACCAACTACGACAAAATGTTCGTTAATGTCATAACCAAGAAATGAAAGAGATCGTTTTTTCTTATAATGTAGTGGGCCCCCAGAATTGCCATAAAATTTTAAGAAAATTTAAAGCAAAATTGCTGATTTAAGTACACACTGGACAGGTATCTCCTCCTCCAGAATCACCAGCACATAATTGCTCTTTGTCTTTTATTCACTCTTTGAGTCTTTTCGAAGACGTAAATCTCTGTTTACATTCTTTATACAGAACAGTGGTTAAATTCACTTTTAATAAATGACTGCTTGTGTCTCCAAAAAAATCAGTTTTACCCCAACCAATTGCTTGCAGATGATCGTCAAAACACTCTTCTATTTGTAAAAAAGCAGGACGAAAGTACTGTGAAATAAAAATAAGTGAAGCTGATCTATTTATTTTAAGCAAAGCAATATCGTGATAATGAGAAGCAGATTTATACATAAATGCTTGTCACTGCAACATCTCTAGGATCGGCATCTTCCGTTGTATTTTTCAAGTCTAAATCACCGAGTCGTACCCATTTAACTTGTAACTTGACCACTAAACAAGAAAAATTATAGAAGCAATTTGTTGAAATATTGTTACTTGATAGTTACTGGTCCAATGTGTAAATGCAGTGTGCTGTAGTAAGAACAATGTCGAAACTCATCAAGGATCCACCACATAACCATGAGGTGTTTTTTTCACCAAAACCAATCGCTGCCTTCAAATATTAAAACTATTTATGGTTTTACTATTTATTTTGACTCGTACCATATGAGGGAATTCACGAGGTAAAGCTTTTGCTAAATTGATACCAACGTTTGGGAAAATCGCTTCGTAGTGTAAATAATAATCAACGCATTCTAAAATTTGACAATATTGTAATTTATTTTCTAAACCAAAGCACTTACTTTTCTCACTCCTTGAACCAGTTTCCTGCCATATTAATGGACAACAAGTTAAGGAATAATTGAAAGGAGAAAATCCGCAAAGGTTGTTACTGCCACTATTATTGTAATTTTTATTACAAATACGCACACATTCCCCAATCGTATTTGAATTATACATTCGACAAAAATCTGTTGGTTTCAAAGTCGGAATAAACAAAACTCTTTACATTTATACTTACCTTCTTCTTGGTGTTGTTGATATGCCACTCCTTTGGAGCAAAAAAATAATAATATGAGTGTGATACCACATTTAATATCCATATTCAAACGCATATATCAACATGGGGATTTACAATTAGTAGCTCTGTAGGTGGATTTGCTTATAAAATGGATGAGTTGGGGGTCATTGGTCAAACTTAATCGTAATTGATTTTTCACATTGACGCAATCTGAAATTTCTCATTGATTGGAAGTACCAATAAACTACCACATTAATTGTACAAATTCAATTAAAATACGATTATTTTAAAATTAAACTTAAAAGCAGTAAAACCACCCTTCAAATTATTAAAAATTTATTTGAAGGTAATGAAATTTCTAATAGAAAATCACATTCTTAAAAACAATAAGATTTTTTTTTCTCTCTCGAATAGCATTGGTTTTATATTCTATTTTAATGAGGAGCCGAAATATTAATAACTGTTTATTATAAATGTTAATCATTTGTAAATTACTATTAACACAGCTATTAATTAAAGTAAATATTATTGTAATGTCACGGAGGTTACGTTTGTAATCAAAATTTCAGCTTGTTAGGATAACAGGAATCCTCTCACATTTGAGTCTCAAAATATGAAACAGACAAAGCAAGTTAAATAAAAACTATTAAAAACACAAACAAAGATGTAAAACACCGCAAAAAAAATGAAGCCGAAAAATCTGTCAACGATCTTATAAGAAAGGGGATAATAATATATTATTTTCTTCAAACATCATAAAAATAAAGCATAAAATTGAACCCTCTCTCTCTCATCTAAGACTTTCGAGCTTAATATCTCAGTTATTTGTCAACGGATTGTCATGAAATTTGGAATGCACACATTTTAGGAGGTGGTTTTTCAATTAGGGACAAAAAATGACCTCCAGTCGAAAACTGTAATTTTAATACACGTTTCTTTGATTTAAAATTAAGCCAAATCACCATTGGATCATTAAATCTCCAAGAATAGGTGGCCACACAAAAAATTAACCAAATCGCTCGGCTGATCCAAGGAAAAAATTAGATTTTGTTGTCAAAACTTGATTCAAATTTTGAAAGTATTTCAGCAGTCACCTTTTGAAACAATTGATGGCAAATTGCTAAGCAGCATTTTGTGTACCACTGAAAAAATTGTCAAAACTGTTAGAAAAGTAAAATTGTATTAATTTGGTGAAATTTCTTTAAAAACAAATAACAGTGCCAGAAATTTCTGTTGTTAAAACAGGAAACAATATTCGCCTATGGAAAGTGTCGTTCGACTTCTTGTGAAATGTTATTCAAATGATGCCATCAGAAAATTTAAAGTTCAAAAAATCGACAATAATTTGAAGACAGAGGAAGAGTGTCCCTTTTTCGGGCTCCACCATGAGGATCTCGGCTAGCATAAGAGATACGCTGGGGTCAGTGAAATTAGGGCAAAGTTGTGTATTTTTAGGCTAAGCAATTATCTGAAAGAAAATTTGATGACATTTTTAGTTATTGAAAAAAAATGGTAATTTTCGGTTTTTTTTTCAAACAAAAACCAAATAAACTAAATGTTTTTAACTAGGATATTATTAAGACAGTTCTAAATTCATCGTTTTTTCACTCTTTTCCAAAGCGTTCTTGATGTCAGAGTTACAACAGTCAACTTTGGTTTTTCTTATGAACGCCATATTCAATACTACTTGTGTTTTTGAAAAACTTGTGTTTTTTGATTACTAGGATGTATCACATGATACGATCGAATCTTACATGCTGATAAAAATTGAGAAAAAAGCATTTTTGCAAAGAGTCCTTTGGAAAAAACGCCAAAAATTTTCTTTAACAAACTAAATTTTGATTGTTCAATTAAATATGTGAGCAGATTTTTTATAACTTTGTCTTGTTTTGTTTCTTCTATCTTATCATGTCGTTTAGTTTTTAAGGAAGTATAAGCTTGACGAAAATGTAAACATTCCAGATCCAAATTCAATTGAACTTCCAAAATCTAGTTTGTTTAAAAACAGAAATAATGTTGAGATGTTTTCCAAAAAAAACTTTTCAAAATACAAAAATCAAATAAGAAAAACGAAAGTTGTGTGTCATAAACTCCGACATCAAGAATGCCTTCGAAAACAGAATGAGAAATTTAGATTCCTTGTAAAAAATATGCATGAAGAACGTCTTAATTAAAAACGAGTAATTTTTTTGATTTTCACATAAAAAATGCTTTTTTCAGATAATTCTTCAGTTGAAAGTTTGAAAACGAGTATTTTGTAGAGTCTTTGAATTAAGCTGCCAAATTAATCGCGAATTAGAATTTAGTTACCTAGAATTAAAATAAAATATTGTTGATAACTTAAAAGCTACTAAGAATTTTGCAATTGCCAATGGATTCCCCAGATCACTTTACATAGATTTACGTTAGCATATTTCCATTTTGTCGGATAGTTTTGCCTAAAAAGTCTAAATTGCAAAATATTTTTGACCCTTTTCTGTAAGACCAAGAACAAAAACCTAAAAGGCATCCAATTATTTGTGATTTTTGGCCACAGTCATTTTGAATTTTTTCCTAGGATAATTCATAAACCATGGGTAATTCTAGGATTTTCACTACAATAAGGCGAAAATTTTACTTTTATATGTTATATTATGATCGAACATATTTCAGTTTTGTCCAGAAAAAGAAAACACAATAAGCGTATTTTTAGGAAATAAGTAAATAAGGAATAATAGTGTAGGCAACCAGTTATATACGCACAAAATTTTAGTTTATTTTATTCAACATTATTCATTTATTAATTGTCGCAGCATTGTTGCAAACGTCCCTAAAATAGTGACAATTTATTTCGTTTTGTACGTCAACTCTTAATGTTTATGTATCAATTGCTTTATTTAATTAAGAATTAAGTTAAAAATAACGCAGCATTTTATTTCTTAAACTTTGCGTCCACCTTCTTTCGTTAAATAATTAAACTTGATGCCTAAATTCAATTTGTGTTTATAGATTAATAAAATAATTGAATCGAATTGTTAATAATTTCACCTGTGAATTCACTAATTTTTCAATATTTGAATTTCGCGGCTATTTTATCAAGAATTGCGCAGCCGCCTGCGTAAAGTCTCTTTTCCAACGAAGTTTGTGTTGGTGTTGTCGGTACGTAAAATTTGAATTTCTAAATTCACAATCATCCACAAAGCAACCCCACTTTTCCCTATTTTCTCAACCCTAATCCCTTATAAATCTCACATTCTCACCATTTCCATTCGTATTTTATACAAAAATGCGTATTTCACAGTCAACATAACCCCACTTTCCTCCTTCAACCTGTCGAGACTTGTCTGGTCAAAACCCTCGACTTGTTCCAGGCGTAACAAACATGAAGTTCAACAAATTAGTGACTGCTTCACGAAGCAAAAACAGGAAGCGCCATTTCACGGCGCCTTCTCATGTCAGGAGGCGGTTGATGTCAGCCCCCTTGTCCAAAGAACTGAGACAAAAGTACAACGTGCGTACGATGCCCATACGCAAAGATGACGAAGTTCAAGTAAGTTTAGTGTTTTTCCTTACAGATTTTGTTTTCAACAATTAACATTTTAGGTAGTAAGAGGGCATTACAAGGGCCAACAAGTCGGTAAAGTTGTCCAAGTTTACCGAAAAAAATTCGTTATTTACATCGAACGAATTCAAAGGGAGAAGGCCAACGGTGCCACGGTTTACGTCGGGATTCATCCCTCCAAGGTAAAACCCTTGAAAAATGTTTTTTCTACTCCCATGTACTTGAAATTGATTCGTTAGGTTTGTGTGACCAATTAGAAAACAGTATGACAATCACGGGACCATTTGTGACCAATAATTGCCATCAGTGTTGTTGGACATTTAAAAATGAATCTGACATTTTGAAAATAAATTAATTTCGTTGTAACCAGTCAAGTTTTAGAAAAAATTGTGTATGCATTTAATGGCGTTTAAGACACGAGTATGAAAATTACGTCACGAGCTGTAAGTGAGGGTCGTAATGAAATCAACAATATAAATTAACAATTAAGGCTTTTTCAATCAATATGATGATCAACAACCAATCGTATGCACGCATATGAAAATTATCACACAAGACGGACGCGAGTGTCATAATGAAATAAAGATATAGTGCAACGTTTGATTACTCGAATTTTTTGATAACCGGATTATTATGAATTTTGTAGTATGAAAGCCGCGAAATTCGAATATATTTCAAACATACTGAGTGATTTTAAAAACGGCAGGCGCTATTTATGCTCAGATTACAAAAATTAAAAAAAAAAATTAAAGACTAATGTGGTATAAGCTGATGCTTTTAATTTTTTCTGAATGTAGTATGTTTTGTGCTATATTTAACATTCTTATTTCTTTTATAATTTGGAAGATATTAGTTTTTTTAGTACAATAAGTATGTTCTACTTTTACTAAACATCATTGTTTAAAAAACTTATATTTGAAAAAAATTGTTAAAGTTAATAAAATTTAGTTGTATGGTATCAAATAAGACAATGCCAATTATTGTTCTGTCTTTGTGGTATTTGTGATCAGGTCAGAATTCCTTGACAATAGACCGCTTTAACCCGGAAAAGTTATAAACATCATAGCGAACCTTTTCCTATTGTCAAGGAACACGGACCTAATCACACAAAAAAAAAATAACACAAAGCCTGCCATTAATTATTTGATCTTTTCGATCTTCAACATTAAAGCTTTAATTACTCCAACTTTTGCGTATTTCTATTTTATCAATTACGGGTCTAAAAATTAAAGTAATTTTACCATATGTCCCAGAGCTCGCGCCCAAGAGAAAAGGAGAGTAATTGTCATAAAAAGACGAATAAATAATCTTAAAGACAAAATTTTTTATCTTGAACAGTATTCAAGAAAAGAACGTTTAATTCGACCAATCAAAGCCTTTTAAACCATCCAGGTTTTTTCTCATAATTGTTGCTAGGTTGCATATTTTACTAGCTTTATTACTTTTCCAATAAACTGGTCGACTATGAAATTTTCAAAAAACGTCAGCAAACGTCATTGTGAAAATTTTAATAGCACTTTAGTACCGCCATCGGGGTCAACCGTACTCTGTCTTCATGTATTCTGCCGGGGATTATGTGGAAATGTTGACAGTTTAGGGAAAATGTGAACGGAGTGCTACTAGTGTTAGAGAGGCAGCAACGGTAACGCTTTCCGGACAAGAATCGTCCCTATCACAATGTGACTCTCAATAAAGCTATCTCACGAACAAGGGAAACAGGTCAAGCTGTACCAAATAGAAAGAAGGTCGGTGAAGTGCTCGCAGGACTGTTCCCACTGTTCAAAAGACTTTTCTCAAAAGCGTACCTTGCTGTTGCGTATCTCATTTGTAACGTTTTTAAACGAAAAAACTGTTTTGGGGCTAATATTTATACCTTCTAAGTCATCATAACAGTCGTTATTTAAGCCCTAATGCTTGAGAGAAGCTTCAATTTGCGCCTTTGGTACAAAAATGTGAAAGACTGTCAAATATTAAAAACAGACGGAGGTCATGTCGTGTTGTTGATTCACACTGCCCCGACCAGATGATATTTTAGAGGCGTTTGCAAAAGCTTAGCAACCAATTTTATTCACATTAACACCTGGAGTTCCCTTTCTGGGATTGGTGGTCCTTAGACTCTCAAAACTTCGTTATAAAGGCTATTAATTTTTCTTCGTTTGCACTTTTGAGATCTACATTGTCGTCGGCACTTGTCAGTTTTCTCTGGGGCGCGAGTTCTGGGACAGCCTGTAGAAAATACGCCAACAATATGAAAGTATCAAATGGTAGCGTTATTAATTCTCTATCGTTTACACTATTAATTTATTTTTTTACTCGACCAGAAATATTTATTTTTTTCCTCGGGCATAAAACTTGGAACACCCTGTACTTACAACATATCCTGTTAAATAATTAAAGTATTTATTTTAAAGAAAGAGTTTACTTGTGACAAGATTATTTTTAACGTTAATATTTTTTATTGACACTATGCAACTATTAGCTGTTTCAAAACTATGTAAACGCCAACGTCGTATTTTCTCTCTAACTTAGTTGTTATAAATTATTTATGAACTTCAAAAAATTGATAGCTAATGTAATTTACAGTTTCTATGAGAGATCTAATCATTAATAACTATTTTACATTTTTATCAGCCTTATTTAAAAAAATAATTTGGTAAATTGCGACGTTGGCGTTAACATAGTTTTGAAACAGCTAATAGATTTTATTAACTTTTATAAATTTTGTCAATTTTAATTTTTTTTAAAACAAGGATTTTTGGTAAAGGCAGATTATACAGACTGATCCAGAAATACTGAGTCTGTTGGCAACAGATTTGAAAGTATTTTTGTTTTTCATTTGCAACACTGCAACCAAATTTGATTTTTTTTTGACAATTATTTGACATACAACCCTAGAAGTTGAATTGTTGTTAGCTGAAAGCGTACTCCATTGGTATCCCTTAAAATTTAACTCCAGTGTTGCCAACAGACTCAGTATTTCTGGATCAGTCTGTATTTATTTTATATTACACATCTTTGTATTACAAAGTAAAATCTTCTAAATTATGAAAAGAAAAATATGGGTCTTAATTTAAAATAAGAAAGTTGAATTAGTCCAAAGCATACTAGGACATTTAGAAGAATTTTAAAATCGTCTGCTTATAGTACTATACCATATATTAAAGGCTATTTAATTATTTAATTTTTGAAATCGAGTCACAAATAAAAATTCTTCAAGGTCTTCCGTTTTTAAAAAAGTATCCCCTGTATAAATGAAAATAAAAAAAAACTTTGTTTTAATTAAAATGATGATCACAAATCATTCCTAGACAGGAGTATCGAAAATTACGACGCGAGCCGTAGACGAGTGTCGAATGATATAAAAAATTTAGTATAAGTGCAAATAAAAAAAATTTAATTTTTTTCTTTGTTTTCAAATCAAAATGATGATCACAAACCATTCGTAGACCATAAGTTCTGACGGCACCGTCGCCACCTGTTAAGGTTCTCTTAATAAGTGTTTCGATTGTGTTTTGTCAACTTATGACATGGTGAGACTTCGGCTCTGATTCAATTTTCATCCAATTTGTTTTTAATAGTTACGATTTCGTATTAATTTGTTCCGTTTCAGGCCGTAATTGTCAAACTCAAGATGGACAAGGACAGGAAAAAGATCATTGACCGTAGGGCCAAGGGCAGATTGGCCGCTTTGGGCAAAGACAAGGGAAAATACACTGAAGAATCAGCGTCTGCGACGGCTGTTGAAACTTCTTAAATTTTGTGTATTTAATATAATAAAAAAAGTTTGTATTAATGAATTGTTTTATTCATTTTTTGGGAAATATTTCCGTAAATTATCGTTAACACCTTCGCGATTCCTGGCTAATTCAATCGCGTAAAACTGTATTCGAGTCACTAAAATTGTGTTGTCTTCTGTGCAATTTTTGGAGGCATCACTGCGTAACAAAGTCCCAAAACTGTAGTCTTCTACGCACTTTTTGAACCTTTCACAAAACGGTCGCCACTTGGCTTTACTCTTTTCACTTTTGAGTTCATTTTCCTCGATTATGTTCAGTCTCAAATGTGGGAATTCCTCCCGAAATTCTTTGTAAATTATGTCGTCTATAGGCGTCAGTTTAAGGTATTTTGGGTCGACCGAACACAACATCTGGAATGTGAAATTAATAATGTGGTTGTTGTTGGACTCGATTAAATTACATTGAAGTAAATTTCGGCGTGTTCGTAGGCTTTCATGGCCCACATTGCTTCCAAGGTTTGGTCATTCTCGAATTCTTCAGCAGGACGGCTCAGAACGTCCTAAAATACATAAATTAAATAAACTCCATCCGAAGAATGATAAACAATTACCATAATATCGTAAAATTGAATAACACGATTATAGACAAAAGTTGTTTAGAACTGTCAACCCCACGTGTTTTTTTTTTCGATGACAGCGAGTACGGCCATTGGACAAAATGTAAATTCCCTAGTTTGATAGGGTTTTCAGCGCTAAATTTAAATTTGCAATTTAGTATCTTAAATTTTGAACATCCTGACTTTACGAAGTATACTTTCGACCTTTAAATGTTAGATTATTTAAACAAAACTGTTGCAGTAATAAAAAATGACCAAATATTTTCATTTAACATACATTATTGTGATGATAAATATAAATTATAAGTTACAATTCCCATCAAATTGCACAGAAATGGGCTCTGTTTGCCAGTTCCGAAGAAAATAGCACATGAATTATTTTTTTTTAATGAGTTAATGTGGGTAAATGCGCATGCGCGGGACCCAGCAGAACCATAACCTCAAATTAATGCGAACGTCACTTTCTTCTTAAAACTTAGTAAAAAGTGTTTGTTTGGGTGGATAAATGATGCCGAAACCCAGTTTAAAATCCATTATTGAACTAAAGAAGGAAGTTGCGCGTATGGAAGAAGTGTCCAACTTTCTCCGAATTGAAAACTTCGAATATGCCCTCAAGATCAATGTAAGTTTTTGCTTCCGTGATTGTAAACATTTCTTACAGTTTTATTTTCAGCGTATGGAAAATATTATCACAAGTATACAAGCTGTGACCAAGGACCACCCTGCAAAACTTGTGGAATTGTCTGATGTTTTATTCAAGATCATTCACACTTGCAACGAAGTGAATCCACCGACAGCCCCAGTAACCAGTAAGAAAATAGTTATTTGTTTAATAAGGCACTAAAGTTGAATTTTGCGACTATGTGATTGTTAAAATCAACTTTAGTTTTACGTTTTTAATTTTAAAATACCAACATTTTGTATAATATACAACTAACATTATACACATGCACATTCACCACTGTTGAGGTAATTGTGGTTCTTGCCAGGATGGTGACAAAATTGAAAATTTGACTATCACTATTTTTTCAATTTATTTAGCGATAAAGATAATCTACGAACTTGTTAAAAAAATTCGGATATGTCTGACTGCAGCTTCATAATGATCGCAAATTAAGTTTTGAAAAATAGTTGTTTGTAGGTAAAATTACTTTTTACCCACGCCAGAAAGTGTACGGGGCGTTTGCTGAGTGCTGCTATGTTTTCTTAAGTAACCCATCCACGTGTACCGTATAATATTTTTTCTACTCCTTTCTTTACAATGTCATTTATTAATTGTATTCAAGATGTCCCAGTGAGTTGGAAAAGTCCATTATTTGACTTTAAAAGTTAATTTTAATCGTTGTTATCATAGAAAACCATAACATGAGATTAAAACTCTTTTAGATACGAAAATAAAAAATAGTGTTTCATTAAAAATTTTTAAATTATTAAGTTGCAACAAACTTCTTCATTTTTTATCTACTTAATTACAGTGTGCTAAAAATATATCTTTAAAGTTTCAAATGTATACTTTAAAGTGGTGAAAGTCCTACTTTTTTAGGATTCATAGTTTTTATGTAATAACTCTTTTTTTAAAGCGTTTTCTTTTAAAAAAATCAAATTGTTTTAAAAACTAATCAAAATGGACCAATAACAATTTAATTTAAAAGACATCAGTGTTAAAAGTACACCCAAAAATGCAAAAAAGGGTGTTTTATTTAAAAAACCATACGTTTGAATTGTACCTTATTTCGGAAACACCCTGTAAACCTACTTAAAAATAATTCTCTAACATTTAACAATAATCTCGACAATAATGGACTATTTCAACTCACTGGGACACCCTGAATGTTTTTATACGGACTGAAGTTAGTTCTAGATTTTTAATGGCAGACAAAAATAATTTGCAATTTTTTTCTGTCGTCGAAAAAGTATAGTATGCGACTGGTTTTATAGACTTGTCAGTCACTCAATTTATTAAAATTCCCCTCAAAAATGAACCAGATCATGACTAGATCACTCTAAACAGGCCAGAAGCGTTAATTTTAAATGCGATTTTCACAAAATCGCTTTTAACAAAAATAAAAACGGGTTTCACATTTACAGTGCGTTACATAATTTTTTTTTTTGAATATTTTTGTTAAAGGCATTGGCAACTTAAAAAACTGTGTTTCCAATAATAGTAATGAATTAAAAAACAAGTTTCATAAGACCATTCTTAAAACAAAAATTTAAGTTTAAAAAACGAGTGGTTTGCCACGAGTTACATATTTTAAGGAATCGTTGCTTTAAGGTCTCATGAAACGAGTTTCTTATACGATTTTTTGTAGTTTGCCTTCTTTTTGCTGTTTTTAAACAAACATTTTTACTTTAGTCGATTTAGGAATTTTTGTGACGATTGGTAACGTCTTAATTTAGAAAGTAAAAAATTGATCTAAAATTTGTGTTTTATCCAAATTCTGCATAAAAACACGAATATGAATGATAATGAAGGTAATCTTGCATGGACGTCCCCTGAATTTCGTAAAATTACCAAAAATACAGTCGCCAATTTGCTTGCTGCCAACCTAAAATTTTTTATAAATGTTTCGTAAATAATGACTATTAAGACATCGCCGTGGCCGACGAAAATGACATTTCGCTTCACTCATGTGGCCTTCTTACTGGCCATGAAATTCTGATTCAGATCAGAAGGCCTTGAACCCTTGAAGCAGCCGGCACGTAGAGCCCTCAGCAGACTAAAACCGCGAAATTCGAATATAATTCTACCATTATTTAGTTACTGTTAATTAATATACATTTGAAGAGGCATTGTTGTGAATGTTCAACTCTTGACACGTTTCTAAATAATTTCGTTGAGGTATTTTCTTCGTTTTTTTTTGTCATTGTGTTTTTCTTATTCAATGGGTAAACGTAAGTGCTTCGCCTGCATTAACCCGAATAAACATTTAACATTTTTAACATTTAAGCAACTAAATCCCATTTCAGTTCATAGTAGAATTTTGCAACAACGTATTTGCATTTTTTGGAGTGAAATGGGGCACAAATTGAGAGTTTCTGGAGGGTTTTCTTGGCTCAACATTTGTGACTGGGATTTAGTTTAACAGAGAATTTTTTCCTATACAGAAACTCTCAATTTGTGCTTTATTTCACACTAAAAAATTAAATACGCTGTTGCAAAATGAAATGGGATATAAACTGGTGAGCATAACTAGAGCCCCACCCCTAATTTTGGTTGTAACTACTTTAAACTTTAAATGAATGTATCCAGCATTTGGATACTTAAGAGAGTATCTTGATGTCTTAGAAAGTCGTTTGTTGCCATTTTTAAATGAAAACAACCACAATCGGTTCATATTCCAACAAGACAATGCGCGAAGCAGAGAGGCGATGGCATGGTTTGAGGACGAAAATATCGACTTGTTGGAGTGGCCTGCTTACTCTCCGGATATGAACCCTATAGAAAATCTTTAGGAAATTTTGGTTCACCGACTATACAAAGACAATAAACAATGTGCACCATTAACGAATTAAAACTTTCTTTAGAGGAAGTTTGGAGAAATTTGAAACCTGAAATACTCAGAAAATTGGTGGACAGTATGAATGCGAGAATTTTTGAATTAATTAGAAAAAATGGTGGACCAACCCATTATTAAAAAACTATCCAAATGGAGGATACATTCATTTAAAGTTGAAAGTAGTTGCAACCAAAATTAGGGGTGGGGCTATAGTTATGCACACCAGCGTATGAAGACCGTAATAAATGGTTAACTTTCTTTGGTTATTGTTCTAGTCATTACTTAGTAAAACCAAGCAACATATTTCTCAATATATTTTTACTTTTAGAGACTTCAAAGATTACGTATAATGCTAAACTTTGCGTAAACCATTTTCACAACAAATTATTGACAGGGATGTAGAAGACACTGTTGAAGAATCTTTTACCGAATAAGATAAAAGTACAAATCAGACTCTGTCATATTTTATACAACCTAATCGAAAAAATTACTCTGATTCTGTCGCGTTTTTGATGGGCTTGATGATAAATTACAAATGTAACATGTTCTGAATCCACTGAGAACAAATGTTCACATCACAAACATGAAACTTGTGAACTAAAATTAGAGACGGTTTAAAACCTGTGGTCGACAACTTCTGCAATGAAAAATCTACTTGCTAAGGCAAAAAGTGATTGAATTTAAACCAGTAAGTAGACAAACTTTGAAGCTAGTATAGTACGAAAACCTAAACTTTATTAAAATCCCACTTGGTGTGTTAAATACACATTCTTAAATAACACAACTTGCTCAACCGTTGTCTTATTTTTATGTTAATTTTGAAGTTAATTTAGCGACACATTTCATTTTTTAAGCTTTTTGATATTTTGTCTTGAAGAAAATGACCAGATCATCTGCTGAAACACATTCGTTTAAATATTATTCATTTCATAAGGTAGATATCTGATGTACTTATGCCTTTTCTTCGGTTTACTCATTGCAGTGAGTGTTGAACTTAGTATTGCCGTTAGTATCTACACTTCCATGGCTTAGGCCAGCAGGAATAAGGAATTCTTGAGACCGATCTTAAAGGACGCGGCAAGACATAGGTCTCTGAGACCAATCTCACTGTGAATGGGGTTGTATTAGGGCGTTTTTGTATCGCTGAGACCACTATGAGACGGTCTGACTGAGACCGACTTCAGTGGTAGACTGAAATTTGCCTCGCGACAAGTCTCTGCAAGATCATCGAAATCGCTGTCCATGACTTATGTATCATGAGGCCGTCTCACTTTGTGTGTCTTTTGAGATTGGTTTCTGAGACCTGTCTCGCCGCATGCGGCGATGAATGGGCCCTTTCACATCAGTCATATTTTCACTGTGCGAACTCATTATTATAGCATCTCGAGGTCCGATTCTACATACTGTTTGTTGTACTGGGCTTCAGTTACGCTTTTTCCAAAAGTACAAGTTTAACTACCATTGCTGAAAACTTCCTTGAAAGCTATTTTAACTCACCACGTTGTTCTTAACGCATGTATGACAAAATTAATTTATTTCTTTAACAAATAAAGTTTGGTTTGACGCCAAATGACAGCGCTTGACAGATAAAATTTTAAACTCAAACGACGGTAGAGGTCTCGACCTGCCGTGCAATGGAAATGTCAAATAGAATCAATTTCAACAATGGAAACTAGGCTCGGTGGAACGGCCAAATGAGTGAAGCGAAATGTCAT
This sequence comes from Tribolium freemani, assembly GCA_939628115.1. Classification (NCBI taxonomy): domain Eukaryota; kingdom Metazoa; phylum Arthropoda; class Insecta; order Coleoptera; family Tenebrionidae; genus Tribolium; species Tribolium freemani. The sequence continues at coordinate 4,177,979 of OW626793.1, forward strand.
TTTCGTTGGCCACGGACATCGCACATGGTGACGTTGCTTTCGGTAATTTGTTTATGGGGCACTCGCATGTCAATACATTATCACTTAGCATTTCAATAACTTTACCTAGAGTTCCTATATTGGAGAGTTGGGACCTGTGGTTGGGACACTGAACGTCAAACCGAGCCAATGGAGAAATCGCATGTCAAACTTCCCCCACTCTTCTAGAGGGCCAACAAAATCAGCTGTTCCATATAATTTGTATGGAGTTCTGGTTCCGCTTCGTTTATTTTTTCGTTTTTTGGTGGTTATTGAGTGTTTTGATTGCTAAAAATAATTGGACATCTACTTAAATGTATGATGAATCATTTAAAGCCACAAAATTGCGATAATATTTTGTGTAAAGTGTATTTTCTGGCCGTTGTTCGGAGGTTGTCAGTGCGTGTATTGGGTTTTTACATTAGTTTTAAGTTAATAAATAATTATATATTGATTTTTAAATAAATCTATAAAATTATCTGAGTTTTTGCTTCAAAGTAAGTTGTTTTTTACGCTATAAAATGCTCCTGTTGTATCCATAGTCAATTCAAATAATTCAAGAGTGAGTTTGGGCTGCGGAGAAATCATTCAATAGATAAATTCCTACTGTTTTAGAGGAGGTTCAAAATCTTATGAGCCGCGGAAGAAAGCTGCGCACTGGTCAAAAAGTAGAGAGGGGAATTCGTTTTCTTAGCTATTCTCTTAACTAAAAATGTTGCATTGCTTAAACTCAAAATAAGGTCGGTGCAAATGGTCATAAGCACTTTTATTCTATTAATTCTGATATTGATAAATGAATGTAAAACTGCTAATTATTTTTTTAAATCACTTCTGTACTTTGATGAATTAAAAATATTAAGTCGATGTTTTCACAATGGAATTGTGTTTACTCGGTCGAGGCGAATTTATCCGAGCTGTTAGGTTTTCGAATTTTAAACTCCGCCTTCGCGCATCTCGCGGCTCATAAGATCCTGAACTGACTCTAATCCTGAAACAAATTATTTGTGCTACTGTTATTGTTTTTATTGTTCATTTTACATTACAAGTGTATGTTGCACCCACCGTTGCACCATAAAGAAAATTAATTTATGAGTCACCTTTATTAACAATTTACTAAAAATTAAATTTTATTAGTATTAACTATAAGGCACTGTAGAAGAACTCTGAAAAAATTCTCATACACAGAGAAAAAAAGTACTTAACAGCAAACGCTGACTCTGTGTAATTATTAGTTTTTGAAATACCATGCGATCATTGGAATTTATAACTAGAGTACGCTTTCTTAGTTTTTTAACTTGAATGAAAACACCGATTGCGATAATCAAGCTGAAGAGTTAAATAATGATGTTTTAAACGGTAATATTCAATTAGAATACATTTTTCCCTCAGTTTGCCTAAGTTTTTCAATCACAAAGACACAAAACCGTCTAAATTCAAATGATCGCATGGTATATTAGCTGTTTCAAAATTGTTGATGAATTAAATAAAGCATCAATAACCGCATTTTAAAAAACTTTCTCCCCAACAGCCTGAGTAGAAGAATGTATCCTGTAAATCAGTTTCAAAAATGTTACTTAAAATGGCTGTAAAACACTGCGGAAAATGGCTAAAATTCGACTCTTTTTAGCCCCATCAATCATAATCCTTGAACATTTTTTTAGGCAACCCATTCGCGATATATTCCTTTCGATATTATATTTGATAAAAAATAAATTTCATCCGGTAAGCAGATGGGTCCAGGACGACCCTAATTCAGATCCTGTACTATACAGGGTGTATCAGAAATACGTGTGTTAATTTGGATAAGTAGCAGAGCTCAACAAATAAAACATTTTTTTTATTTGAAATTTTTTGATAAAAGTTTCGCCAATTTACTTAAAATTTAAAAAAGGTAACATAGTAGTGAATTGTGTACCCGCCTATGAGTACAAAAACAAGAGTACCAAACTATTTTCGTTGTGATAGACGGACAATTTAAAGAATTTAAAACAACAATAAAAATTGTTGCTATGAATACAATAGTATATTATGATACGAGTTTTATAAGACGCATTTTGTCGCACACACGGAATTGGGAGTAAGTGCGTTTGCACCTTTTTTAACAAAAGAATTCAATTTCGAAATTTAGGGAATTTTGTAGCAGTTGACATCATTTGCGTGGATCATCAAATTAAATTAATAATTTGGATCGCCGTTAGTTTATTCGTAAATGTATGCTGAAAGTGTCCAAGACGTTTTGCAATGTAACCCCTCAACGTATACGGGCTTTTGTGGCAAATACGCGGAATTTGAAAATTGGCCTAAGGAGAATGGGATCTCAAATTACTTACTTGCACTGGCTTTTGAAGTTATGTTTGTTATTACTCGAAAGGTATTCGAAGGGACTACATATCAGGGATGGTACAAAAGCCTCTAAAGGTTCGAATTTGATTCATCTGATTAAATTATCACTTGAAACAGGTGCCGATTGACACTGACAGCTCTCTCAGATAATTGTCAAAAAACTAGATTGCCATCATTTTCCAACTAAATTACCCTGGTTTTTAGTGTAATTATTATAGCACTCCGTTGGATATTACGATACGCAAATGGCGTATTGTAATGGCCTCAATACGAAACCAAAGTAGAAAATAGTATATTATGATACGAGTTTTATAAGACGCAATTTGTCGCACGCACGGAAATGGGGCACGACGAGCGCAGCGAGGAGTGCCATAATGGAGTAAGTGCGACAAAATGCCTTATAAACGAGATATCATACACTATTTTTTCTACTTTGCACCTTTTTTAACAAAAAAAATCAATTTCGAAATTTAGGGAATTTTGTGGCAGTTGACAGCATTTACGTGGATCATGAAATTAAATTAATAATTTGGATCGTCATTAGTTTATTCGTAAAATGTATTCTGAAAGTGTCCAAGACGTTTTGCAATCTATCTGCCCCTCAACGAATACGGGCTTTTGTGGCAAATACGCGGAATTTGAACATTGGCCTAAGGAGAATGGGATCTCAAATTACTCACTTGCACTGGCTTTTGAAGTCACGTTTGTACACTACTCGAAAGTTGTTCGAAGGGACTACGTACCAGGGTTGGTACAAAAGCCTCTAAAGATTCGAAATTGATTCATTTGATTAAATTATCACTTGAAACAGGTGACGATTGACACTGACACTTCTCTCAGATAATTGTCAAAAAACTAGGTTGCCATCATTTTCCAACTAAATTACCCTGGTTTTTAGTGTAATTATTATAGCACTCCGTTGGATATTACGAAACCCAAATGGCGTATCGTAATGACCTCAGTACGAAACAAAAGCAGAAAAACTAATTTTTAAACACTGACCGTCTCGTTTACACAAAAGAAGGGAGGAAAACAGTGAAAATAATTAATAAGAATTTTGCAAAATGGTATATAGAAAAGTTGTTGTACTTGATGAGTTTTATTAGGTGGTAAAATTAACACGTATTTCTGATACACCCGGTATGTATATTATTAAATTAGTTCATAAGCATTAGGTACAGCAACATTCAGAATAATTTAGGTATTAAAGCGAAAGCTTTTTTATTTTAGAATGGATAATTATAGACTATAAACAGTCTATAATTATCCATTCTAAAATAAAAATTATCATAATTTTATAGTTTTATTTAGAAATCAGCATACAATTATTTTTAATAACGAAACTAATAACATGTGTTCAATATTGGTTCTGGTTGTGGTTTTCTGTGGTTTTCTCTTTCTAGCATGAACGTAGGTTGCGTGATAAGTTCATATGGTTTGCTATCAACTGCCTTATTTCTGCATTAAGGAGTTTTTGATAAAAATCACATTGCAAATCATGATAATTGTATGCAGACGTTCAAGAATTTACTCTGCAAGCGTTTTCTCAGTTGAACGTGTGAATTTTGGCCGCGGAGCACTGACAGCTGTCATGTGTCATAGTTTCCGAGACATACGTTTTTTGTGACAATTGCCACACATAGGCGATCTGACTAGAACCAATATTGAACACTTGTTATAAAAACCCAACACAAGCACTGACAACCTCCGAACAACGGCCAGAAAATACACTTAACACAAGATATTACCGCGATTTTGTGGCTTTAAATGATTCATCATACATTTAAGTAGATGTCCAATTATTTTTAGCAATCAAAACACTCAATAACCACCAAAAAACGATAAAATAAACGAAGCGGAACCAGAACTCCTTACAAATTATATGGAACAGCTGATTTTGTTATTTGTTGGTCCTCCAGAAGAGTGGGGGAAGTTTGACATGCGATTTCTCCATTGGCTCGGTTTGACGTTCAGTGTCCCAACCAAGGTCCCAACTCTCCATTATAGGAACTCTAGGTAAAGTTATTGAAATGCTAAGTGATAATGTATTTTTAATACGATTTGCTAAGAAATAATAATAATAGTACTCCTTATAAAACGCTATACCTCTGTAGGTATTTAACACCCACTTCCTAAGCTTGATATCTGTTATACATATACCTAAATGAACTAAAAACAATATCTGACGTGGATCGTGGAGATTAAAAACCGATTAAAAACCATCTGTCTAAAAAAAAATAAAGTTTTTTTTTAAAGATGGAATTGGGTAAACCCAGTAAACCCATTTAGTAGGGGGAATTAAAAAAAGTAGTAGCCCGTCTTATAATGAAAGAGATTAGTAGGACAAATAGCGAATGTTATTTTCGTCAGCACATGTTTGTACGGACGGATATCCCAAATCAGAGATCCCAAATACTATTCGTCCGCACAAATGTACGGACGGATAACACAAAGTTATACAGAGTGTTCCGTCTAAACCCCACATTAGAAGTATCGAAAGTTCTAATAAAGATATTTATCTGAGAGTTGGTACTCAGGCATAATCCGTTGAGTTATGCTCAATGAAAATATTTTCAAGATGGCAGCACTTCAGGTTATGCCGGAAGTAGCTATTAACTTTCTTGTTTTAAATGGAAAGCTATATTTTTCACTGCGTTTTTGGATTAATTGAGTTATTTTAAGAGAGTTTTTATTAGCTTTCCCTATACCCAAGTTAAAATTTTTAGTTAAAAAAAATTTCGAAAAAAAATATTCTTGAAAAATGACCACATTTTTAAAGTAGTTGATGATGTACTTATTAGTTTTTTCGTAAGATACATAGTTTAGGCACAAAACACTTGGTTTTATACTTTTGCCCAACGCGGTATAACACGTATCATAGACGAAAAGAATCAATAATCTACAAGTGGAAAATAAATTTTAATTAAAGAAATAATTAATAGGATCGCAGTAGTTTTGCGAGTTTTCTGGCAATAACTATTACTTTAACTATAAACTTTGTGCAATAAATAAATCGTTGACAGCGCATCAAACACTTACCAAAATTTTTTGTCATAGGAATTTTTAACTCTGTTGTATATCTTGTATCACCACTCAGGACATGGTCCGAAATTTTTGAGAATCATCCTGTAGATAAAAAATGAAAAAAAACAGTTTGATGTTTGCACTTTTTTATTTCAGAAGATACGACTCCAAAGGACCAGAGTCAAATTTCCGTGAAGGTAAATCCATCGACGCCATCGGCATCAAGATCAAGCAAAGCCCATGTGGTAAAGCCCCATATGGTAAATGGACACATACTATACATTCCCACCATAAATCTGACTCGAATAAGTGATAACAATTCGTTACAAAGGGAAAATAACTCCTTGGTATATTTTGTGTGTTTTTACAGTTTCTAGTTAGACGTTTGATGTTTACAGGTTGATGATTCGACTTTGAGAGGGACTACAGGAGCGTCGACTTCGTCTGAAACGATTGGTGAGTGTCTGAAGTCAAGGTAATGTTGTTAATTTTTTGTTTGTTCAGAGACTGAAAATAACTCAACACGTGAGTTCCATAGTGGCAGTGTTTCGCATTTGGAGGATGTTTCTCAAGCATCGACGTCAAGATCACCGTCACATTCGACAGTGCTTTCAGGAACGTTTCAAGAGGTAAGTGTATTTCTAGGATAGTTGTGAAATAGTAGTTATTTACATTATACGTGCGGTAGGTATAATTTTACAGCGTGATTTTTTTTAATAATGAAACCCAAAACGAAGTTGAGGGTTTTAATAAAACCGGTTTCGGGTTGCAATATTAAAAGATCACGCTATAATATGCCTAACGCACAAATAATGTACAAAACTTTTTGGTCGAAGACCGTTCTTCGATAAATTCAAATTTCGGTTTTTCAACACATGACCGATCTACACCACGAGATGGCGTGTAATGTTGGGATTGCACAGGGTTCGGGAATCTAACACCAGTGCTAGTGATAACTATTTATTGAAATGAAACCTTTACATTAAGTATCGAGAGTATCGATAATAATCATTACATTATAATAAATAATGAATAATCCCCCAATTGCGGGAGGTCTCCTCGATTTATAGCCTCGGTCACGAGGACCACCTCCATAACTCTTAACCTACTTATTCTAGCCCTAATAATATGTTTTACACTGCTAAATGAAATAGTAATGAAATAAACTAAACAGTAAACTATTATTGAGGTTGAAGTTGCGATGGAACCTGCTGGTCAGCATGACGCAACCCAATTATCCATATTACTAAATATTACAAACTAAGTGATTGGTCCATCACAGACGCTGATTAGAATTTAGCGAAAAAAGTTGTGCTTAATTTTAAATACCTAATGTCTATTTATCTATTTATACATTTATCTAAATGAGAGCGTTTTTACCGCACTGCGTGCGGGAAACTGCACAAATGCCTTTAAAAAGCTAAATACCGTAGCTGTCTAAAATGTGTAAAAATTTCAATTACAGTGGTCAAGGCCAAAAAATTTTTTTTTCCGGAAAGCAATTTCAGAGTGATAGAAATTTTAAGTTTGACAATTCCAGTGTACTAGTTTAACCTATTACCAACCCATCAGCAAAAAAACTAAATTATGAAAAATTATTATTTCCGATTTTCTCGAATTATTCCTTACAAAAAAGTATTGTACCTAATTTCCTTGGAAAGCAATTGCGCATATTTGCAATTCATACAGCACTCCCCCCACTCGTGCTTTAAACACATTGCTCATGTGGGGAATTGTAATTTTCAAACACGTTAGGTAAATAACTACACTGCCGCTCATAAAATTCCGGACACTTTAATTTTTTTTAATTTAAAGTACTTAATTTAATTTTTTTGTGAATTTTACTCATTCAATCAATTAACTAGTGTTAAGACACTAACTATTAAGATTGGATTTAGAAGAAATTTTATTGATTAAAATTGTACTTTTTGAGGCAACACCAACGATAAATCGTTTTTCTGCACTTTGGGATAAGTTACATAATTTCAATTATCATGTTGTTTTTAGTTTAAATTGTATGTTTTTATTCAAAACGGCTTACCAGACAGCAATTTGACTCATTTGTGAAGGATGCTACCAGAAATTTCTGTAAAAATTGTTGCTTTAAACAATGATGGCCGAAGTGTTAGATATACTGCATAACACCATAATACCGCGAAGAAATGTGCAAGACGTACACTTTCGGTTTTGTAAAACATAGGGATTCACAAAAAGGGCCGGATCTGGTCGTGGGACCTCAACAACTACTCGAGATGACCGTTTTCTGGGTCTTTCTGTTTTGTGAGATAGTGGATTGTCATCAACTATCCTTGCTGGATGATTAGCTGACGTTCGTAAAGTAAAAATTTTACTTCCAATAGTCTGGAGAAGACTCAAGGAAGGAGGTCTGTTTGCTAAAAGACCAGTTAAGTTAATGGTAGCTCATCAAAGATCACGGCTTAAATTTGCACAACAGTATGTGAGTTGAGACAACAACAAATGTAAGGACGTACCCTTTACAGATGAGTCTAGATTTAGTCCAACATCACCAGATGGTCAGGAAAAAGTGTGGCAAAGACCAAACGAGCGATTCAGTCAATGCTGCATATCACCCGGAGTTGGATTTAATGAGGCAATAATGTGGCAGGATAATGATCTGGGCTGGTATATTTTTAGAAGCCCATACCGATTAGGTGTTTGTTAAAAACTGGACAATAACAGCACATAGGTACATCCTCGAATGTATAGAATCACATTTGGTTTCCTATGCGCCATTCATTGTCGAGAATTTTCTTTTTTTTTTTTTTTGGATGATAATGCTCGTCACCACATTGTTGCCTAATATTGGAACAATTTAAAATACGACGTTTTTCGTGGTCAACCAATAGTTTCGACTTGAATCTAATAGAGCAGGTTTTGAGATTTTCTTGGTAAAAGAGTGAAACGTCGCCAACCTCTACTGAGAACGTTGAATAACTCAAGAGTGGCACTGGAAGAGGAATGTTGAAATTTCTCAAGATCCATCCAAAGCAAGCCATATCGTTTAATAGATGTGATAAGAGCTCTTAGTTGCAACATCCGTTAATAATCTTCAATTAGTAATTTTCTTTTACGTTTTTTTTAAATGTTAATTTCTTAAATATGTTTTATGGTTTTGTTAACTTCTTGTTGTTTCATTTTGTTTTCTCACTGCTAAGATGCTCTTTCTTGGTAAAACACAATTTTAAAAATTTCATAATTTTTCATGCACCACAACAGAAATTTTTGAGGTGTCCGGAATTTTTTGAGCGGCAGTGTATTATTGTGTGTAATTTATCTTAAAACGTGCTAGAATTATCGAAAAAGTGAAAAGTATGTCATTGTTGATAAAAATATACTGGTTTCGGTGGAATCTCGCGATAGCATAAAAATGTTCTAAAACATTCGAAACACGCAAAAATAACGACATTTTCGAACTAATCTGGTGTTTTTTTAAAGCTTAGTTTTGATGAAATTGTCCGAAATTGTTGATGAAAAATATGTAAAATATTCGAAAAAAAAAATTACGTCGCTGTTGTTCAGTCCTGTCAACGTATGACGATTTAAAAAAATTTAATTTAGACAGCACTTTGTCCAAATTAAAAAAATACAGGCAGATTCTTTTAAGGCCTACATTAGTAACTTTTAACTTCTAATATAGCTAGAGCTTTAAATTATTTTCAGAATTTTTCAACTTTGAAATTTTAAATAGTAATCACCTATTTTTATTGCATTTTTGAATTCGCTGTTTGAAACTGAGTAACAGCTGTTTCAAAACTATGTAAACGTCAACGTCGCATTTTACCATTTTATTTTTTTAAATGAGGTTGAAAAAAATATAAATTAGTTATTAATGAGTAGATCTCTCATTGAAACTATAAATTACACTAGCTATTAAACTTTTTGAAGTGCATAAATAATTTATAACAACTAATTTTGAGAGAAAATGCGACGTTGGCGTTTAGATACCGCCTTGGGCAAAAGTATGGAACCAAGCGTTTTGTGCCTAAATTGTGTATCTTACGAAAAAACTAATTAGTACATCATCAACTACTTTAAAAATGTGGTCATTTCTCAAGAATACATTTTTTCGAGATTCCTATTATGCTCCAAAAATAACTTTTACTTTAATAAAATTAATTTTAAACTTGTAGTTTTTCTTAAATAAATTATTAAAGTTGTGTTCCGAGCTCATTACGAAGGTTTTTCGAACTTGGTCGAAGTGGTTGTATCCATGGATGTCTACGTTTGCGAAAAATTTGACGAATCAAATTAGTGGATTAAAAGCATCCATGGCCAAATTCGAAAAATCTTCGTAATGAGTTCAGACTGCAATTTCAGTAATTTATTAAAAAAAAAACATTGGTTTAAAATTATTTTTATTAAAACAGAAGTTGTTTTAGAGCATAATCTTTTACCAAAAAAATCGCCATGGTATGGTGCTATTTGAAAAAAAAATTTTTTTTGAATAACTCGAAAACTAAAAGGAATTTCGAACAAATTTATTCTTGAAAAATGATCACATTTTTAAAGTAGTTGGTGATGTACTAATTAGTTTTTTCGTAAGATACATAGTTTAGGCACAAAACGTTTGGTTCCTTGTTTTTGCTCAACGCTGTAGTTTTGAAACAGATAATTATTACTCTAGTTATAAGTACTAATCATAGATAATATAATAATACTTCGTATAGATGGGTATCTTAGTATGCTGTGATATGAGTCGCAAACGGTAGCGCCATCTGCTGGAGTGGAGTATGTCCTACACATTTGGCGCGAAATTTAAATATTTATTAATTTTTTTACTTTTTATTTTTCTTTTTAATAAAAACAACCAAAATCCGTTATGTTTTTATATATTTAAATAAAAGAGATTACACATACATAAAACTAATTACTATAAAACCGGAATTATCCTATTAATAGTCAGTTTATAACTATCGGAATGTGTAAGGAGAGTCGGAATGTGTATAAATTGTGATTTTACAATCTTAAGTAATTATTATGTAAAGTTTAAAAGATCAAGATTCAACAGCGCTTCTTTAAAAAGAGAGAAAAAGAAAGATAATAAAATTTCTAATAGTACTGTCTAATGACTGCATGTGACTTTAATTAAGCATAACATTAAATAAAAATTTGTTTTGAATGTGTTATTCTGTACAATAGAAATATGTAACACGGTGAAATCCTGTCTTTCTAGTTTGAACTGTTTAGGTAGTATTATTAACGAGCCTTTTATTATGAAATGCTCCAACAAAGAAAAGTAAGAATAAATAATAGCTGCAACCAAGGTAACCGTTTCAAACGGTAATCTTGTCGACTAGGTAACTTTGCTTCCAGTGGCGTGTAAGAAAATTGTGCAAGATTTTAAAATAATTTTAACTCAAAAACTAAAACGTTTTGAAAAAAAAGTTATTAGGAAAAATTGTTTGTCTTGACGAGTTCTATTACCAGTTAAAATTAATGTACTTATTTCATTTACAGCCTGTATATCCCATTTCAGTTCATAGTAGAATTTTGCAACAACTAATTTGCATTTTTTGGAGTGAAATTGAGAGTTTCTGGGCTCAAAATTTGTCGCTGGGATTTTGTTTAACACAGAATTGTTTTCTTATATAGAAACTTTTAATTTCTGCTTTATTTCACTCCAAAACATTCAAATGAACCGTTGCAAAATTCTACTATGAACTGAAATGGAATATACACTGTAGAGATGGCTCCACTATCAAAATTCAAAAACGTACGTCAAAAGTGTCAAGATTTTCTCACGTTTGAAAAATTGGTAAATCAGAGCAATAAATTCGGTGATCATCTATAATTTCACTCTGGTTAATAATGTTTATATGTACAGACACCATGAAACCTTCAAACCTGTGCTTCAGTCACGTAAAAATAAATCAGATCGTCCCTAAATTCAACTGAACATTGCAAAGAAAAAGGCTTTTAGATTGTGCAGAATACAGCAACTCTTATGGACATTTCGAATTTCTTAAAGAAATTTCGTAACGAAATTTCTTCATTCATTTCTTAAAGAAATTTGAACTTTGTATTTAACAAAAAAGCTAACAACACGTTTTAAAATAATAGTTGTTGTTTGAACTCAAGAAATTTTGTTACTTCTAAGTGATTTGCAGGTTACCTAAAAAATATCTGTCCCTCCAAAATTTTACACAAAAATGTAATTACTCCAGGATGTTAAATTGGCCAACGATTTTAAATTTTCTCCTTCAACACTATTAACAGCTGCTATGAAACCAAGACATCTTTCACAATAAGAAAAGTTAATTTTTATGTTTTTAATATTACCCGAAATATAAACCGCAGAGGAAATCAGTGTACAAAAATGAGGAAATCAAGAAACTTTGAGGAAATCACTTTAAAAAATTAGGGGAAATCAGAAGGAATCATGATTAAATCACAGAAAATCATCTGGTGTACCAAATTTGAGGTACGGTTTACACCTTGATATTACCTAAGAAATAAAAAATACGAAATAATACAACTTAAATTGCTCTTTATTATTTAAATTTTGTATAACATAGTTGCTGTAAATAAGTGGCTATAAAAAGTCCACCAAACTTCGATGCGCTATAATTTCCATACTTAGATGCATTAAATATTGTGAAATGGAGGTTAATATAAGCAGAGCAGTCTTAAATTCTTTCCCATTAGGGCGGAATCTAATAATTTAGAATGCATTTTTAAGGAAGTATTGTTTAAATCTACCTCTGAAAATACATAATGAAAATTTGGTAAACATAGATTCAGCTCGGGTTGCGTGTGGGGCTAGGGATGAGCTTCTTCCCTTTGCTATTGAAATTCAGTCACAAGTGTGTAAACAAATAGTATTAGGGTCTATAAGAAGATAATATGTCGAAAAACTACATTATATTTACCATAGCTTTGCAAAAATTGATTAAAATAGCGAGCCACACGTAAACCGTCCTGAACTTTGACCCATATCTCAGAAATTTCTCTTTCAAGTTGGATACCTAACACTTTATGTTTCTGAAACAATTTTTGCTTGAATGAGTTTCCAGTATCCTCACACATAAGTGCTTCGTAATGTGGACGACTTTGAATAAATAGTCTGGAGGCCCCTTTGTTTAATGTTTTCGGTGTCGATTTATTATTTACGTGAATGAAGCATAGGTTTGAAAGTTCCATGGAATCTGTTCATAACTAATAACCAGAGTAAGACTACAGATGAACACCAGATTCACTGTGCTCTTTACCAATTTCTCAAAGGTGAGAAAGTCTTGACAGTTTTGACGTATGTTCAAAATTACTGACAATTTGACAATTTTGAGCCTTTAAAATTACAGCGTCTTACAAAAGTAAATTGCTTGTTTAAATACATTCTCTATTCAAATCTAACATCTAACGTGACCTTTAACGAATATCTCTTATGAGCATCCCCTTTAACAATTTTATTTATTGAAGATTAAGCATAGAATCAGGGGAACGCACTTAATAAGACTTTTTCTACTTTGGTTTCGTATTGAAGCCATTACGATACGCCATTTGTGTATCGTAATATCCATCGGAGTGCTATAATAATTACACTAAAAACCACTTTTCAAGGGGGCATTTTATGTAAATAAAATAAAAAAAAATTATGTAAATAATGCGGTATATTTCGAATTTCGATAGTCGCGTCCTCTCTAGAGTGTATAATCGTTATTGTTGCCCTGTCCACGACCAACTGTATCAATCTCCGCTTGCTTCGCCTCTCTCCGATACGGCCATACCGCTTGTCGATTTGTCCATAAGGAACTAAATTCTTGACCTTGGAAACGAAAGTTCGGCAGGCAGAGCACCCAAATGACAAGTATGTGAATTAAAATGATGTTAGATGTCAGTTCAGAAGTCAGAGTGGTGCTTCGAGGTTAAATTTACCTGTCATGTTAGTGTCATCTATTCGAAAATAATATTCATACAAATCGTCGCAGGCGACGATACAAACGAAAAAAAGCGTCCTTTCCACAAATCACACATTTCTTTCCCATTATGCAGTGAAGTAACACTGTAAAATTATATTTTTTTTTGAATTTGACACCTTCAAATTTGACAAGTTCACCAAATAATTTGGGGGCAGCACGTGCCGAACGCCATCTCGGTTACTAGATCGGAACAGTTTTTTAACCGAGCGTTATAGAGAAGCGAGAGAAGCGAAGCAAGCGGAGATTGATACAGTTGGTCGTGCTCTGTTAAGGTCCGTGTCGCTACTTTAGTATATCTACTGGCTTTGGGTTATTTATGTCCAAATGATCAAAATTCGTAGATAATAAGTAACATAGAGTAATAATGAATAAAATTTTATTTATGTTCGTCTAATCATACTTATTTTCCTATCACAAAACTGTGCACATTACTGTTGTGTTTCCGCCTAAAAATGTCGAAAATACTGCACTGTTTGTGATTCACCCGTAACGAAAACTTAAAATTTGGTTACATTAACACGACTAACACACAATCTGATGCCTTTTTGACACATTGCCGAAGAACTTGATGGTAAAAAACTGCTTTCAGGAAAAGATTCACAACTCAGTATCGTTTTACTCTGGAGAAACCTCAACTAATGAACTTCTTTCAACGTTAATTCCCATATCATGACACTTAATTGACATAATAATTTTACAAGTTAACGATAAATTTGACAAATTGTCATCAATTTTCAACCGGAAACTGTTGTGGCGCCTCCAATAATGTCACTAGCACTTCCTTCCAACTAAAGCACGGACTAAAGTTTGAAAGCGGTCAATTTGAAAAGTATAATTCTCAAAGAAATTTTTCTAAAGGTTGTTTTTTCCTTGCTATTGCGAGTAGCGGGTTCAATTTTTGCATGCATATTTACAATGAGGTTGTGCATAAATGGTGTATTTTTTCCCCGTTCTGTGCAGTATCTTGCATTTGGCACCCAAGTCTCAACTTTATCACATCAGCCGACAAAAAAACGGGTTAAATACTAAATAACAAATGTGTAGTTTTGTACGGAGCTCATTTCTAATCAGTTTCCTTTTTGTTTGGTATTCATCGGTGGACTATTTTTGGAGATTTGTATAAAAGTATGAACACATTTTTTTTTATCATTTTGACAGTTCTCAGAGGCCGCCTTAATTCCTGAATCCTCTACAATAAGTAAATAATTCTTTTTGCGTTTGATAACCAAAAGGTCGGAGAGTTTTCTAAAATTTTCAGGACTGTCAGTTCTCAAATTGTAAGGGTACTATATACGTTTATTAACGTCTATCAGTAGGAGTCGTTTATGGCTCATTAAAGCACAATGTACTTTAATGAATTTAGGGATACTAAAGTTTTCAAGATTTTTTATCGATAATACGTGGAAATACACGTACGATCGATTTAATCATCATTTCTTCTTTATTTATTATTTATTATTTATTACTATTACCAACTGACACAAAATTCCCTAGACAACAAAAATTTTTTTTTAATTAAAAAAGAAAAAAGGGGGCCCAAAGTATAAAAAATAGCATAAAATACTTATTTTATAAATGTTTTGGCGCACTCGCCTACGGCTCGTTTTCTAACTTGGGATTCTTGCGCCAAATCAACCCTTAAAAAACTTGTTGTTTAATATACTATTATGCACTTGAAGAAATTAATAGCTAATGTAATTTTTGGTTTCTATTCGCTCGCCTTGGTAACGGTTTTTTGGACACGAGTCAAAGGGTTCTATAGAAACTAATGTATTCGTCAAAATCTGGCGAATGTAGATGCAGATGCACTGCAGTGTAACAGCTTTTGAAATAATCGGAAAAACGGAATTTGAGCTCATTATTTTTATTTTGAATCGAGTAAACTTTTGAAAAATACTATACAGTTGTAACTTTTATACACGTCCTATACCTATCTCTTAAAGTTTTTGAAATAATCACAAAAAACGGATTTTACTGTGCAATGTTCATTGTTAATTAAGCCGGCCTTGTAAAATGGACAACAATTGACAAACTTCAACATTTTATTTAGTTTTTAGGTGGTTCAATATCAAATAAGCAGTAAAATAATAATATTTAATTATGGTTTATTATAACTTAGTCAATTACGTAGTTATGTAAAGTAACTCAGTCAGTCTGCCAACGAATTTTTAACTTCTTGAGTGAAAATTGTGGACAAATCTAACATTTCTTTTAATAATAGTATGAATGTCGATGTTCTTCCAATTGCCGTTAAGAAAATAGGGTCGTTCTATTTGAAAAAACTGAGTTATATCCGTTTTTTATAACCATTTTGAAAAAATCATACTAGCCTTGAATTTTGACATTTGACAATTTTGAAAATTCTAGAAGGCTCTTCGAACTTTCGGTTACCGATAAATAAATAAATAGATAAATAAAGCCCTTCAATTTTAAGAAATTGACATAGGTATGTCAAAAACTTCTATTACAAAATTTTAAATCTCTGTCTATATTGGAAGTTGAAAAGTTCTAATGTAGGCCTTAAAAAATCACTCCTGAATTGCCATATTAAACTAAACCTAAACTAAACTAAACTAACCTAACTAACTAACCTAACTAACTAACCTAAACTAAACCGTCTAAACCTCACATTAAAGTATTGGAAGTTCTAGTAACGATGTTTATCTGGAAATTGAGCCTGCTTGCGAAGGATATGGGGCAGAATCTAAATTGGTAAAAGGTAGAAATTTTTGAAACCTAGTTTACTATAGAATTTTTGCATTATTTTTATCTCTTACTATTGAGAAGTTAATGCTCCATCTGCCTGTATTTTTTTGCTTGACTTGTGCTAACCGTTATATACAAATAAAACATTTTTTTTTAAATTCATTGCTCAAAAAACTTGACAGTAATGGAATAACTACGTTCTCTGGCGACATTAACGGAACTATCCTAATCTTCATATATCCGTAGTCCCTGCTCAATGAAAACATTTTCAAGATGCACTTACGGTTATATTGGAAGTCACTATCAACTTTTTTACTTTAAATGAAATGCTGTTTCACTGCGTTTTTCAATTAGTCTAGTTATTCTAAGGCAGTTTTCATCAGTTTTCTCTATCTCTAAATTTAGCTGTTTTCGAGATATTTAAGGTTTTTTGAAAATTTTTGGATTTGCATCTTTAACTTTAAAAATAGGTAACTTTGCCATTTTTAAGGATTTCGAAATCGTATTTTGAAAATTAAATATTTTGTAAACTCCTAAATTTAGGTATAGGAAAAGCTTGCGAAAACTACCTTAAAATAACACCGGTAATCCATAACCAAAAACTGTTGCAGATCCTTTAAGTGAATAAAGCATAATTTTTCAATACAAAAAGAAAAGCTTTAACAAAAAACTGTTGTTCGTAACACGAACCTAAACTGTTTATGGGCTCATCTGCTATTCAAACAACCATAGTTTTTTGTTTTTTTTTCTCCGTCAGAGAATCACGAAAATAACGAAAAGTAGTTTTGATAATAGTTATTTATGAAAGAAGCATCATCAATTCATCACACAAGAGTGTGAACATTGCAGATGACGAGGTCGTAGACCGAGTCGTCTGTAACACAAATTAATGTAATATGCTCTATCCCACGTATGTTATACAAAACTTTAACTACAACTGCCCAAATCTGAAAACAATCTAAATTTGTTTGAAAGGAATAAAAATTTTATAAAAATTAAAAATCAAGGAAACTTTGACATTTTTATGCCAAGTATTCAAATTTACTAATTTTATTATTTGTAACAAACTGTCCAAGTTAAAGTGTAATGACTAATGAGGTAATGAGCGATTCAGAAGAGGAAACTCTGCCCTCAGAAATTCTAGTTAATTATCATTTTAATAAAATTTGATTTGATTAAAGTGTGCCTTCAATTATTATTCCACTAGTGGTGTAATAACGCTAATACAAGGCAGTTGTAATAAAGTATTAAAAACATGACTGTAAATAAACTGCCAAAAAATGAACAAATAGTACGTTTATTTATTTATTTATTTATTTATTTATTTAAGGTAAAAATATACCTTAACCAAGTGAGCCAAGAAAGTATTAACGAAGATTCACGTAAATCTGTTTCTGCACGACGACCATCTGCTTCTCCAAAGCGACTTTTGCGTCGACACAGGTGAGTACAGTAAACAAGCTAATACTTTGTCCACTTTTTATCGAATTTCTCCTTTGCATGTGTGTCTTTGGGCACAATTGTTTAAGTAGTAATTATTGACAACTGACGATTTCCTTATTACTCTTTTAGGTCGAGTGGCTTATTGAGCAGTGTCACTACAAGAAGGCACAACCGAAGATAAATTTGTTATAATATATAATTAATTAATTCACTATAATTTTCTGGGCGCAGTTTATTTATTATAGTTTTTTGCATATAATGGGTCGACCCCTTTTGTGACAATTTCTATTATTTGAATATAATCCCGTTCAAGTTCTACTGTCTTTTGATTACTATATTCACCTAATGAAATGATATAAACAACAGGTAAGTGTTGAAAATATGATATACAAGGTTACCCACAGTATTGAAAAGTTTGAACAAGTTTTACGTTTAAAGGTCTTGACCCCTCCTAAATTAATTGTTTTTAAATATCGCGTGCACACCAAAATGTAATACCTGTTTCTTATCAGATAAAATAAATTAACAGAAAATTGCATTCCACATTATTTAATATTTACCTCAATTACTTGGCGATATCGTAATTATTTAATCTTTTAATAGTGACCCGGTTTTATCGTCTCATGCTATTAATCATTGTTTTTCTTTCCATCGATGGTGGCATCATTTATCTTATTAAGTAATGATGTTTTATTGCAACATAATGACGCAAAAATAACACATAATTAATATTGTTTATTAAAAATCTGTATCTAAGGGATTAATTAATGCTTTTGCTCATTTTTGGACCCATAACAAACGTTGTTGCCATACTTATGCAACGTTGCAGTTGACAGTCCCTTCTTCATTACGGAATAATAAAAATAACTAAGATGTGAAACTCTGTGGTAGTTAATTTAAATGCAGTAAAATAAATATCCATTTACATACATTTCTGAATTTCATTAACTCAAATGTGTGTAAATAGAACTAAAGAGATTTCTTTGTTCAAATATTTTGAAACGGCTAATGATAGTTGCAACTCATTGAACAAATAAACACAGGAATTGTGTTTGTGACAAGTGTATACGCAAATGATAAAATTGCTGCAATTGTACAAAAATAATGATTTGCAAATAAATTACAAAATACTGCTTGATTTCAGTAATTTTGTACAGGAAGTTATTGATATAACTATTACTTTTTCTGGATTAGCAACCTACATAATATTTTTGTTTGTTTGTTTGTTTGTTTGTTTACATATACACATTTCTCATTCTCTAACTTCAGTATAAATTTGTCGGACTGGCCCGACTCTGTAAAAAATCTTAGTCTTATAAACAGAATTGTGAATGAGTTTTCTTATTTTTTAAGATTCTAAGCATAGTACTTCAGACAATGTTAAAAGGGTAATCAATAAACAATAATGAATTAATTCAATTTTAGAACTGAAGTTGTTTTAAAACTTTACTGAAAAATAAGCTTACTGAAAGATCTATCATTTATTCAAAAAATACTGTTTTGGCATCCGTAACAATGGGAAGAAAACAAAAAATATTAAAATCATTATTTTCACAATGTGAATAATTACGACCATAAATCCTCATCCAATTATACTGTATTTTATTTCTCTTATATTTTTATGAGGATCCTCTTAGTTACATATTTACCACAAAATCAAAAATGTTGAACTAATTCTCGAACAGTCCCTTATCTTAGATTTATGTATGTATAAAAATAACCCGAAAAATAGCAAAACAAGAAGATAACAGTAAATCACCAGTTAATCTGCGAATCAAAGTATTAGACATACCTGTCTTTTATTTTAATATTTATTAATCACAAAAACCAAATATTTTTGCACATTTCCTTCAGTTTTACATAATTTGAGCCAGCCAGAAATTTCGTCACAAAAATACGTCAAAACCGATCTGAAAAACAAGCTCCGATAAAGAGTCTCAAATTATCACTTTTACATATACAAGGTTACACGCTTATTGTTGATCAGTTGATCTGATGCCAGTCGAAGGTAGGCCGCCCATCTGAAACCACCAGCAAAATGAATAGTCTATTCAAAATCACGAAAACGGTAAGGGGGTGCATACTTTATTTTTTCTCCCATTAACAATTCCCCCCAGCTTGCTAACAACAATCTACGAAATATTTACACCGTCGCTAAAAAACTCCAACAAGCGCAACCCCATCTCGAAGCCACCCCTTTAGCAGTGCAACCCCTAACCACCCTCACCGAAGATGAGTTGGCCATGAAGGAGACCGTGGCCCGCTTGGCGCAAGAACAGATCGCACCCCATGTGCGCGAAATGGACAATGAGGGGCGGTTTAAGGATTCCATCGTGGAGATGTTGTTCTCCAATGGGTTGATGGGCATCCAGATCGATCCGGATTATGGAGGTGCTGGGTGTAATTTCATGACGACGGTTTTGACGGTGGAGGAGTTGTCGAAAGTTGACCCATCGTTGGGCATTTTGGTCGATCTCCAAAACACCCTAATCGCCAATGTTATCATCAGGTTTGGGAATGAAGAACAGAAGAAAACGTATTTGCCACGTTTGGCTACGAATACGGTGAGTTTAAATTTTTTTTTGGGAAATTTTCCAATTGGGCAATCGGTGATGTTGAAAGTAGCTCATTGATAAGTTTAATTACATAAATTTATCTCCGGATTAAAATTAGTTCATATTTGCATTCACAATAAGTTAATTATTTTCTCGATGATTAATACGGTTTTCTCCACAACTTTCCAATTGTAATTAAAAATTATTCTGTTCGTTCAAATAACTCGTTTTACAAAGTAATTAGTTGGGCCTGGAAATAATAATCTCGAAATGTGACGTTTATTATCATTGAAACGTGTTTTATGCTGTAGTAAACAATCTTTGAAGCAGTTATTACTATTAATTACTTAATTTGTTATGACGTTTTAAATAAAGATAAAATTTTGTATAGTGTGTTCTATTTAAATCTTTTTCTATTTAAATATTAAACAGTCTAAATTAAAAGCAAAAAACTCACAAGTTGGAAAGTCCCAAATGTACAGGGTGGTGCAATGTGGATGCTCCAATAGGGGATCATCGAAACTAAGAGGTTTAGAGAAAAACGAGTAACACATTCTCGAGTCCGTTTTTTGAAAAATAAAAAATAATTTTGGTCAAAACCACTTTCCGTTATCGTCTTTTGTTTTCGACTTACCTATAAACAAAATTTAACGTTCATATCTGTCTTGTTATAAAAGATACACTTTGAAACAAAGACATTATAAGGCACTTTTTTACAGAAAATGTAATAGTGTTGTTAACGATTTTTTTAACCATTCGTTTAGGTGTACCTAATAACTTAAAGTCGTAGTGTTTAGGAACTATAGTTGGCTATGACATTTTCGAAAATCTTATTTTTTTCTGATCTGATATTTGTTTGATATTTTTATATGCTTTTGATAAAAAATATATTTAAAATATTTGATAATAGTTGGCCATGGAAAAATTATTTAACATAAAAGGTGTGACTAATCTAGATGTTTTGTGAACGGCTATTAAAATAAAAAATCTGAAATTATAAAAATAAGCTAGGTTAAAGGTATTTTCATTTGAACAAATATACGATCATCACAGATTTTAATAAATTACGTAAAAAATGTGCAGAAAATTAAAAATGGAATTGAAACTGTCACTACCATTAGATAATACTTTTTCATGATTTATTACTGCAATGAAGGTGACATTGATAGTGTTAGTATTTTTTTACCTTAGATGGGATTTGATTTGGGTATTTGGATTGACTTTTTTTGTAAATTTTATTATTGACAGGCCATCATACAATTAGTAACATTTTTTCCGATATTTCATGTTTAATTACAAAATAGATTGACAATGCAAGCTTGCTAGTTTAAATGTAAAAGCAATTAGGAGTATTAATTGCTGAAAAACGTCTTATTTCTCTTATTGTGAAAGTGTTGGAAATCCTTTTCAAGAAGTCTTCACATTGCTAGGTTAACTTTGCAATTTATATTCAATTAATTTATAAGACAGTACTACTACATTGCAGTATAACACTTTCGAAAATAAATGTACAGAATGTCCGAGAAATAATTAAAACAAAAAGATCCGTTAGTGATATCAGGTTCACAAGTTTGAACTGTTCTTTAGTGTTTTGAAAACAAATAAAATTCAGACCATTTAGGCAAAAATGTTTCCCCACTTTTTATTTTATTTCCAGTTGTTGATAAGTCAAACAATCATTACTTTCGATGTCTCATCAAGTCATCATAGTGCTTTAGAGTGTTTTTTAATATTTTTTTCTTAATATCTTACCTTTTGATAGTTTTCAGTGTACTCGTATTTTCTTCTGTTTGTGTTTAGATAATAGACACAGTACACCTACTGTGTTCATACAGTGAACGGCAAAATTATCAAATATAATCTTAATAAAACTAAACATTTTTTATTCGACTGTATCTTCCGGTAGTATTTTTCGGCCTGAAAATTTGGACGAAAAACCCTTTTTTCTCCGACGTGGCCGAGAAATATTTTTCGGCCGCTAAAATAATTAGTTTCA